>OU898277.1:147001615-147591127 GCA_918026665.1 Diabrotica balteata | reverse complement strand
TTCCCATCTATTTTTTTTCTACTGAGATATTTTTCACCGTGTTCCCTTTTTTCGTTTATTTTGAGATTAGACATATTGTGAAATATCAGCTTTTCTCTTTCGAGAAACTGTGGTAGGAACAGTTATGTTTAAATTATTGTTATTTTCAAGTTATTTTCTTCTGAGTCGGTAACATTATTCTGGTAGGAGACAGAATCACTTGAAGAATTTTCCACTGAATCGGAATTAGGAGAATAGAGAGACTCTTCTTTATCATCAAGTTTACTATTATTCCTAATGTTATTTTTGTCTTTTAAATAGAAAATTAATTAATATAAAAAACCTACAAACGAAATTGGGCGTTTACTGACCACTATGTTTTTGAATAGTAATAGAATTATCATCTGCATTATATGCGCACTGGACTTTAACAGTGGTAGATAAGTCAATAAACTGTATGGGCAGATCATTAATATTAATGTTATCTTCCCAATGTCCCGAATCGATAGGTTTTGTAAATAATGGTAAAATAGGTAAAATATTTGCACAATTATGATCAATGTTCCAAAATTGTTATTTTCCTTTCGGTGAAACTTTCGACGCGCAACTAATTCTAATATCAGCTCTGTTCGAGATTTGTAGGAAACCTGCTAAAATAATATAACAATCATAATTTAGTTTCTTTAAATAACACGTTACAAGTCATAAAAAATGTATAATTTGAAGTTTTTTCAATTAATATTTTAACTTTACTTTTAGTCTGAAAACCATGTAAGTCCCTAGCACTCAATATTTTAACGTTAATTTTAATATGAAACCCGTGTAAGTCCGCATTAACAAGTTAAGAATTTCATTTAAAAAATATTTTTAATTAAAATGAAATAAAAACAGTGTACATACCTTCCTAACTATTAAGTTTAAATTTAACTGGAAAACATTAACTGTTGCA
This sequence comes from Diabrotica balteata, assembly GCA_918026665.1. Classification (NCBI taxonomy): domain Eukaryota; kingdom Metazoa; phylum Arthropoda; class Insecta; order Coleoptera; family Chrysomelidae; genus Diabrotica; species Diabrotica balteata. The sequence goes on along the minus strand of OU898277.1, from coordinate 147,590,199 downwards.
CTTCTAGCCAAAACCAGCAATTTTTAAGATTACTTATTTACGATTACTTACTCACCTCCAAATGTCAGTACCACAGACCACTCACAGACATAGAAGGTTTTCAGAACTATTTTAGACTGAGAGACATAGAAATTCCTCGTATTACCACCAGGGACGAGCTGCGATTAGACTTAGAATATATTCACAAGTTATGTCGGAACGGATTTATTAAATTATTTCCGTAAAAAAAAAATAAATGACCGAAAATTGGACTTAGAAGGTTTTACAAGTAAGCCGACGATATATCCTTTGATATATGATTTTTATCAATATGATCTTGGTAGTACTCCGTTTAAGTATATATCATTCAACATTTTGTTAGTCGTTGAGTACCGTCGGTATTAAATAGCTTTATGAGTTCAGCACAAGCATTGTCAGGTCCAGGAGCTTTGCTATCTTTTAGTTGTGATATTGTTTTTCCACTTCATCTGATGATATTGGTAGGCATGAAGTGATCATTACATATGTAGGATGGAGGTTGTTTGAACCTATTATCATCAAAATATGTTTACGATATTCTGAGGAAATGGTATTTTTATGTTTCGTTTTTATTATTAAATATGAATTTTTATCAAGTAATTGACAATTCCATGAATAGTTTAAATAGAGGAATATAAAGGATACACTGAAGACTATGTATTGCGAAACATTAGCATGTACAAAAATTACAAAACAATAATGGGCGACACACAAAAACTCTTAAAAAGATGAAAGAGGGAAAATACCTATATAAAAACAAATAAAATAAATTATTAAACAAACGAAAGAGAAAATAAAAGAAGTCAAAGAAACATACATATCTTTTATATTTTTCAAGTAAATCAGCATTTAAAAACAACACTGCATATCGGGAAGGTTGCAAAAATGAAATGTGGGTACAAAATTCACCATCCCCCAATTTAGAAGGTTTTTACAAAGGCATTGCACCCAAAGCCATTTCTGATGAGTCAAACCATCAGAAAGAAAAATGTTCATTCGGCCTACGAGACAGTTCTTTTGGAAATAAAATCTTCAATTGGCGAGAAAAACTTCTACATCGTTGTGGATGAAAGTACCGATGCTTGTGGCAGATATATAGCACATCTGATAATTGGAGCACTTCAAGAAAATAATTGTACAAACGCATACTTAATAGCTTCGAGGCAGTTAGACAAATCCAATAATGTGACGGTATCCAAATTCATACAGAAGTCTCTATCGCGCTTTTTTCTTCCCAACCCAGTGCCAGAAGAGAAGTTGTTGGTGCCAATTTGGTGTATGTTACATGTCTGCTGCACGAAATAAAGCGAGTAGTAGAAACCATCAGAACAGAATTTTCGTTAGTAAATAAGCTAATTTCAAATGTTAAAAAAGTATTCATTAAAGCCTATCTAAGAGTTCAGATGTATAGGGAGAGACTGCCTGGAGTTAGTTTACCACCAGAACCTGTAATTACCACATGGAGAAAGTGCGTTAACGCGGCTACATTCTACGCTACGACTTAATTTACACATGGAGGACGACGCTCAGAGTGTAGTTCAAAGTGTAAGTGTAGTACCAGTGTAATACCATTGAAACTTGAACTATGACTAAGTGTGGCAACGTTCCGGGTAAAGTTGGAGATCAAATAAGGCCCAAACCGGAAGGGACTTTAACAAAGAATGAAGGGTTTACATTTTTAAAAATAGTCAAAAATATCTACGTAAATAATCTTCTAACGAACATGTACCATGGCCTCATAGTATACTGCCAAAACTTCAATATTGTCCAATTAGGTCAGTAGACGTTGAAAGAACTTTTTCTATGTCTAAATACATTTTACTGATAGAAGACAATAATTTTTACTGGAAAACTTCGAAAAGTATCCTGTTGTAAATGCCTTTTATAGTATTTCCTAACGAGAAATTGTATAATATTGCAATACTTTATTGTTCCATTTTAAAATAGTAAATAATTGTGTCTATATGACTATGTTTTTCTTATTTCCTATGTGTATTTTTCCAAATACAAACCAATTTTTGAACATAGTAAGTACCTTTTGCACCCTATTTTGTTCTATTAAATCATTAAGTTTTATAACATATTGGATTGCATATTTTTTTAATAAAAGACAATATTTGTGCATATTTTCATTAAAAAGATGCATATATATATGCGCCTATTTTTTCAAAAAAATGTTGCATATATTCCGTCTAATTATAAGAAAAACGTATGCATGTAATTGGTGGTTGTGTATATAACTTTCATGCAAGTATATTTTTAAATTTTTTTTATATTCGTAAGTAAAAAAAATAAGAACATAAAAAATAAATATACCAAGTAAAATAGAGATTTATGGAGCTTACGCTCAGTTTTAAAATTTCATGTTTAAGTTTGAAAATTACAATTTGTTAGGGGAATATTGTTAAAAAGTTTAAATACGTAGTTAGTCCCAATTGACCCAATCAACCATTTCTGAAAGATGTTTCGAGATGAAATTTATAAAACTCTACCAGATGTAAAAAAGAATTATCATTTTCCCAAGATAGATATACAAAAGCAGGCACCATATCGCAACCCAACGAGGTAACTTTAATTGAATTTTAAAAAGGGATTTATTTCTGTGATTCTTTAGTAATACTTTATGATTACTAGCAAGGAAAATTTCCATTTGGATGACGGCAAGGAGATGGGGTGCACTCAAGCTTTTATAAATTCACATTTGATAATATGAACTTTTATTCAAGGAAGGAAATGCAAAATATATTCCCGTTTAAATTTGTTTATAAACATATAAAGTTATATATTCTTTAAAAAATAAAAACTCTTCTTTTAGTTCCACTTATCAGTATTAATTTCTAGAAATGTATACAGTAGTTTCATTCTATGTAGGATATTTATTATTTAAATATATTATACCCAAATACTCCTATCAGCAGATCATATAAATTTGTTATTTTTTCTTTAATGGTTTTTAATATTATCGTCTACTAGGGGGACACATTCGACTACATTTACTTCGAAAAAGGAAACGAACAAGAAATTTTTAATTTAGACTTGTGCCGTGCATACCTCTTTCAAAATTATCCAATAAAAACTTGTAAAAAAAAATATTGTAAATTAAATATTTATAAGATTAAGATATATCACTCATTTAATGTTCTAAATGTAATCACTGTTCTTAGCGATGAGATCTTACCAAAATCCTATTTAATTTCATACAAGCAATTAGAAAAACCAACTCTGCAGCAATATCACGTATTGTACAAGAAGAAATATCAAAATTTCTTCTTCCTGCAGCTGTTCCTAGCCATAAATTATTGATTTTTTACCCAATGCTGCACCATATATGGTCAAGGCAGGACAATTTAAAAATATTTTATTCCAATTTAATACACGTTACTTGTTTAGCACATGGAATAAACAGAGTTGAGGAAGAAATTAGAAAAAGTTTCCTTTGTAAACTCCCTTAAAGAATTCCTTTATAAAAACGCTTCTAAATATCATACTTTTACCAGAACCCGTTCTAACACGATGGGGAACTTGCTTGGACAACGGCAACTTTTATTCAATAAATCAAATTTTAGTTTGCTTCAAAAAACTAATACTCAATTAAAATCATCAAAGTTGGTAGAAAGCATATCCAATAAAAGAAATTAGATCAGCTTGTCAAAATGTTAAAGGTGACACTGCAAAAGATATTTTTTAAAAATTTTGAACAATAATTAAAGAAAAAACCATGTTTTCAGAAACTTACTTAGGTAGCTGACGTTTTGTTGGTAATTTTTGCAAAGAAATAGATTTAGAACCAAATATTTTTGTGAATTTTAAAATATGCTCCCATTACATCCGTTGATGTTCAAAGAAGTTTCTTAATTTACAAATATATGTACACAGATAGAAACCATAAGTTTTTATTGGAAAATTTTAAAAAACATTCGGTCATTTATTGTTTCCATAATGTTAAGGAATAGTATTTTACTTTTTTACTAGTTCCGTTACAATAAACCAAGTGCATTACCATTATCTACTTATTTTTAAATGCAAATATATTGTTTTTTTAATTATTAAAATAAACATTAATTAATATACCATAATTAAATATATATATATATATATATATATATATTATATATATATTTCTCAAAAATAAAATATTATATTTAATTTTTGATACTAATATATGCAAATTTAATAACAGTTATTACAAACAAACATCAGGTACTCCCATGGGAAGCTCTTTTTCACCTATCATTTGCAATTATGCTCTTGATGATCTCATTGAGGAATGTTTAAAAATAATACCTTTTCATAATTCTATTTGTTAAACGTTTTGTAGATGATTTGATCCTAGCTGTACCCAATGACAAAATAACTGACGTCTTAAATATTTTTAACAACCAATGTAGCCAATTACAATTTACTGCAGAAAGAGAACAAAATAACAGTCTCCCTTTTTTAGACTATGATTGTCCATCGCACACATGACAATAGTCTTAAAACAGAATGGTATCGAAAAACCAATTTCTAGCAATAGATTCATTAATTACTATTCCGAACATCCTACAAAAATGAAAATAAACTTAATTTTGGGGCTAAAAAGTAGAGTAACTAGAATAACTCATCCAACATATAGAGAACAAAGTTTAAAGAGACTAAAAAACATACTAATTGAAAATTCTTATCTCGTTGGCTTACTCAATAAATTAATTTTTAGTACTGCAAAACTCTCCAACCTCCATCACATTGATCGACAATACCAACAATAAAAAACAAATCACAGTAAAAATGGCAAATCAAGAAATAAACAATAGCCTGACAGTTAACACCTTAATACCAATAACACCACAAACTTTTGGATCTTTACCTTATATTCCATTCTTAACACCAAAACTTCTCAAATTATTTAAAGGATTAGAAAACATAAAAATTGCCACCAGAAATGTTAAAACCATAGCACATTTATACACTAAAACTAAAGATCCTTTAACAACTGATGAAAGTTCTCGAATAGTGTATCAAATACCTTGCTCAGACTGTGATAAAGTTTATATAGGAGAAACTTCTCGAACATTACACAGCAGAATTATTTCTCATAAAAGTGATGTAAAAACTAAGAAATCACAAGCTTGTGCATTAGCTGAACACTCCATCAATCTAAATCACACATTTAATTTTTCACAAGCTTCAATTCTAGAGAGGAAGAAACATGAACAGAAACGGTTATTTTTAGAAATGACACATATACAAAAAAATAAAAAATGTGTAAATAGAAGATCAGATATTGACAAATTAAGTAACATTTATTGTTACATATTAACATATCAATAAATACCGTCAAGATCTCATTTTCTATTGACATCCTAACATTAAAAATTCATATGTGCTTAAGCCAAACTGACTGGATTAATTTATATTTTTTATAGACAATTAAATAAATTATAATAAAAACTATTGTTACTGGTTTTGCTTTCAACATAAAGTAACTGTATTTTCATTCATATATGTCCATTAATCAAACCATGACAATGACATATATAGTGACAATATAGTTATTTTTAATACAAAATTTTTAATATATTTATAATGGTTTGTTTTGTGGAGTACAATAGTATTAACAACTGTAATCTCACGACTAGTAAGTAAGACAATTAACAATTTTAACTAGTTAATTTATATTTCTTTTTATAGATGTCTTGAAAAAGAATTAAATAAAATTCGAAAGCTTGACAGTAAGTCAAAGAGTTTTCTTTGTCTTGTGGGCCAAATAAACTGACTGCATCCTAAAAATGATAATTTATATTTAAATTAACAGTCAAGAATACCACCATCTTATATATGTATATATATATATATATATATATATATATAATATATATATATATATATATATAATATATATATATCCATTGAGAGTGTGCATATTTTAAAAATATTTTAAAAAATGCATATTTAATGCATATTTTTGAATAAATTAGTGCATCTATCGGGTTCCTCTAGTTCTTATCAGCATTTTATCTTTTCATCTTGGTCAGGACATTGCCCAGGTATTCGTAGGTTGCTATATAGGCAAATACATTTCTTTTACCTTTATTAAATATAGAGCTTTTAGAAGAGACTTTAAAACTCAGGCAAAAATCTACGAATAAACTCAAGAGTTACACAACGAGCCATGGAACGTGCAATGCTGAACGTGAGCCATCGAGACCACATAACAAACCAACAAATCAGGCAAAGATCAGGAGTTCAAGACGTCATCGAAAGAACCACGACGCTTAAGTGGAACTGGGCAGGTCACTTAGCCAGAACACAAGATGGACGGTGGACAAAACGTATTATGGAATGGAGGCCCAGAAACTATAAAAGAAGCCGAGGACGACCACCGACTAGATGGGCCGATGATATAAAACGTGTAGCGGGAAACTGACTACAAGCGGTACAGTGTAGAGAACAGTGGAAAGAACTGGAGGTCTATGAGCCTAGGAGGCCTATGTCCAGCAGAGGACGCGAATGGCTGATTGATAATGATATATCAGACAGTGTTTTTCTTGGTCCTACTTTCCCCGCAACAGAAACTATGTGTCAAAGCATTTTGGACTTAAGCTTATTATTAAGTTTATATGTTCATTCCACTATTACTTTGCTCCATCATTTTATTTATGTTGTAAAGTTCTTAATTATTGCGTTATCTCGCTTACCTGTTAACATCAATATTGTGCAAATAGTTTGTCTCTGTATTCTACACAATTAATGTTGTTTTTGTATTTTTTTGTTTCAACCTGCTACCAGACTTCATTAAACATTCCCTGTAGCTGGTAACATTTCTTTATTTTTACTACACTATCTGCGAGTGTTTTTGTATAATAAGTTTCAGCATGGGTGATCCCTGTCAGTGGGTTATGCATTGCCATATATATATATATATATATATATATATATATAATATATATATATATAGATATATATATATATATATATATAGTCGGTCACTCCGTAGTAGACATAGATTGGAGGTGGCCTTTGATCTTTTGATTGAGTAGTTGATATTTGGTTATCAGTGTTGTTGTTGACAGTTTGGTTTTCATCGGTCTCTTGTTCTTGCAGTACTTGGATCTGTTGTTTGTTGTGGTTTGTATATTTTGCTTAGTAGGTCTATTTATTTGTGATTTCTTTCTTTTTTTGGTTACCTTTTGGCACGAGGAAGTTTCATGTTCATTTGCATGACTTTCCACTTCTTTTTCGCTCGATGACTGCTCTGGAGAGTAACTTGGTTTCGACTGTGTGCTGAGGGTGTTGTATTTGATTTAAATAAGTATATAATGGTGCTGGATTGGTATTAACTTGAGATTGTGGATGAAGGTTGAATTAATTAGCAGAACTGTTAGGGAAGGGTTGTAATTGGTTTTGATAGTATTGTGACATATCTACCGATATTGGGTTTGGCTGTTGTAGAAGTATGTATGAGGTTTGCATCTCTGGCATTAGATATGATTATTGGTCGATTGGATCAGTCTGCTGGTTGAGATTTAATCCTAGTCCATTTTTGGTCGGGAACATTTTTAGTGTAAGGAATTAAATTTAATGATGATTAAATTTTTATCCTTTTATGTAGTTGGTTCTCTCCCATTGACAACGACTGATATTGCACTTTCACTTCTGGAGCACTTTTACAAATTATTAAACTGTTGATTTGTAAGTTATTTGGTGATTACGATAACGTTACGAATAGCTGTTGCTTTGAATTAATTGATGCACTTTTATTTGGTTAATAAACTGCATCTGAATATTTTTTATTCTGAAGTTACAATTCATATTGTCTAGGAGCACGTGCACTTGGTTATATGATAATTTCCAATCACTTTCAGTCGGTCAACATTTAACCAACGTACAAAAAAAATTACTAAATTTACTAGACTGTTATGACTGGGACCAGTAAACCGAATCTATAAGATAGTAAGAAAGCTCACCTATAAATCAATTTCCTTCTTACAGACCTCTTGAAGAACCCAGAGCAACCATTACAAGCCAAAATACCATAATGCTTGCCGGAGCTAGTGTCTCCACAAACGACACATATCAGTCCTGGTGTTCCTTTCTTTGTAGGTATATTCCACGGAGGTGGTGGCGTTCGGGAAGCTTGAATTAGTGTTTGTGAACTTGGCAAGCAAAGTGCTAAAGGATGGTCCCCTTCAGATGAATAGCAGTCTGCACTATTAGGTGATGTTCGTAAATCTGAAATATAAAGAAAAATAGATATAATTGGATATATAGTCAACTACTAAAGTTAGCTGGACGGTTTAGTTTAAAGGTTTTCTACAGAGATCTTCAGAGATTTCTTTTAGAACTCCCGAGGCTGTCGTAGAAAAATGTTTCAAATAAAAATGAAGCTAAGACAATTTTGAACAAAAATTAGTACTTTTTGTGAAGAATGTTCCCATCTCTCAGAAACAATACTTCGATCAAGCAACAACACAAATCAAGCGACAGGCGATTTTTTTTGTATCCGAAATTTGTATCTACTCGACAGTAAAAATTTGATATCTTTTGATCAGAGTATTCTATTTACAACAATCCAAAGGCGTTTTAAAAGGTGAAGAGGGCAGCTTTCGAATGCAATGATTGTGTTTTGTCACAAAAAAGTCAGTTTCTATATCTGTCCAATAAATAAACATTGCGTGATTTTTGCTATTTTTTATGATTTTCATCAGAACAATCATAGTGGAATCTTCATTATAAGACCCTGATATTCAAAACTTATAACATGAAACATATTCACATTACAAACAATCTGACCTTATGAGAAATGTCTCCATGAAGCCGCATTGTGTGGAATTTGTAACTGAAGTTGTTTAGTTTCAAAAAACGTACTTGTGTAATTGAAAAGAAACAATTTAAAACGTTTTAGATCGTTTGTAATGTGAAAGTTTAAATTCAGAGTTTTTTAGCGTATTTTACATTTCTCAAATTTGTTGCCAAAACTCAAAACCGAAATTTTATGCTATAAGTTTTGAAGATTAGGCTCTAAGAATGTAAATTCCATAGTACTAGGCCAATGAAAATAATAAATCTTATCTAATCTCATAAAAATGGCAAAAATCACGCAATGTTTATTTATTTATTCTATATTTATCTTATATTTATTTATAATATATTCTATATTATATATTTATCTTTATTAAAACCTAATTCATTTGCAGTAAAATACAAAAATTGAATACGAAAATTGCACTCTTTACTTTTAAACACATTTTGATTTTTGTCAGTAAGACATTCTGATGAAAAGATATTGAATTTTTTCCGTCGAATTGATACACATTTTATTTAACATTGATTTCTTTCGCGTATCTGACATTCAAAATCGCCGGTCACTTCAAGCGTTGTTTCTGAGAGAACGGTTGACTTTACTCAAAAGTGCTAATAAACATTTTTGTTCAAAATGATCTCAGCGTACATTTTTACTCTAATGAGGGGTGATTTTAAGAGGAAACTGGGAGGTAAGAGTGATAAACTTTTTTGCATTTTTTTGGGGTCCTAAAATTGACATTCTTAGCAAAATTCAGTTGATGACTTGAGTAATATTGTTCTTTTCGTTTTATTTTTTTTTAATTATGCTGAAAAGTAATAGTTTTAAGTACCTAGGATCCTAAGTACCTAAGTACCAGTAGAGTTAGGCTGGGATGTATGAAGTGAACGAAAGCGAGAGGTGCATTGTGTGACAAAAGATTCCAATAAAACCAATTCATGATTGATGATTGATTAATTATTTCAATTAAAGGAAAATTCTATAAAATTGCCATTAGACCAGTTATGATGAACGGAACTGGATGTTAGACAGGTAAAAAAAGAGAAACAAAGAATTCATGCTGGAAAAACTAATGTGGAAATCTATCTATCTATCTAATTAGCCTTCTTCGGTCCATCTTTGGATATAGGCCTCCCCAATCCTTTTCCATTCTTCTCTGTCTGTCGCTACAGTCATCCATCTAGAGCCCACGTGCTTCTTGATATCATCTGCCCATCTTATTTGGGGCCTTCCTCTGCTTAGTTTATATTCCCACGGTCTCCAACTTATAAGAATTTTGTTCATCGGTCTTCTTTTTGTCTTATATTGTGTCCGGCAAATCTCCATTTCAATTTTGCAACTTCTTGTCTAACATCCCTCACTTTTGTTTTCTCTCTTATCCACTCGTTTTTTCTTCTTATCCATTAGTCTTATGTGCAACATTTGTCTTTCCATTACTCTTTGGGTTTTTATGATTTTGTCCATGTTTGCTTTTGTAAATGTCCACGTTTGGGAGCCATACGTAAGAACAGGGAGTACGCATTGATTATACACTTTGGTCTTAAGATGCTGTGGATATCTTTTGTTTTTAAGAATGTAGTTTAGTTTGCCAATACCGCCCATGCCAATCTAACTCGTCTCTTGATCTCTGCTGTTTGGTTCTCTTTGTTAAGTTTTATAGTTTGACCAAGATATATATATATATTAGTTTTGGTCTTGCTGTAATTCATATTAAGGCCTATCTTTCCAGCTTCTACGTCCAGTTCTTTCATCATTTCAAATAATTCTTCTTTTTTATCGGTTATCAATACGATGATCAGCGTACCTTAGATGGTTCAAGCGTTGTCCACAAATTTTTATACCTTTTTTTTTCCCATTCTAATCTTTTAAAAGTATCTTCAAGAGCCTGATTGAAAAGTTTCGGTGATATTGTATCACCCTGTCTCACGCCTCTACTTATTTGTAATGATTTTGTTCCTTCATATACTTTAATTATTGTTTTGGCTTCCTTATATATATATATATATATATATATATATATATATATAATATATATATATATATATATTGGTTATTAGTTCCGTATATCTGTGGTCAATTCGGCTGTTAATCAAAGAACTTTTCACTGCCCAATGTTCGACACTGTCGAAAGCCTTTTCGAAATCTATGAACGCCATATATAGAGGAATGTGGTATTCATTTGCTCGTTCTATAAGTATTTTCATACTTAGTATTTACTTTTACATTTACTAAGTATAATGTGGAAATAACAATGCTTAAATGGATAAGTGGAGTGACAAAAAAAGCACCAATTAATGCCAAAATAAGGGTGTATAGGTTAAAATGTTTCTGGTATATTCAATGGAGAGAAACTAATCACCTAATACGATGAATTGCTTATTTGTAAGTTACGTTCCTGGAAATAGTAGGAGAAGAAGACCAAAGAAGATCTGGGAAAGACGTTTGCAGAAGGCATGCTAAATTGGATTGATATTTTCATGACCTATGGGAGTGATAATGATTTACAGTCAATGTATGCCTGAATTATTTCTAAAAAGACTTTAAAACGTAATAATCTCTAATCATTACCTTGATTTGTACTTGTTTTTTTCTTGAAAAATTATGAGACAAGAGTTCAACCAATAATTTGGTATTTATGAATTGTATTAAATTGGTCCAATAATGTTAAAATTTCAATGTGAATACGTCTGGCGTTATTTCTTTTACGTTATCGGCTAAATTTAAAACTCGTTTGACTTTGACTCGAAGAGCGATAGTCAGGTTTACAGCCTTTTCTTTTTCAGACCATTCATTCGCTCTTACAGCTGATTCGAACTGTTTCATGTAGTTTCCATCGAAAGTTGGGACTTTGACATTAACAGAACCTCCACTTCCTCCGAATTTCGGCCGTGTTTCCAACTTAGATTTCGCCTCGTCTTCTTTTGTTTGTACTGTAATTGGATTGCTTCCTCTCTCTGCTGTCCCTGTTCCCTCCATCTTCCTTTCTAGCTCTTTCATCTTTTCTTCGAAGGCCAACATATCAGCAGCAACTTGGTTTTTTAACGAAGACATTCTATCGTCGAGGGCAGACATCTCAGAAGTGACTTTAGATATTTCCAAAGAGATGTTAGCAGAAACTTTACTTTCTAGAGAAGAAATCTCGTTAGAAACTTTGTCTTCTAAAGAAGCGATGTCCTTCCTTCTGGGGTTGGTTACCCAGCCTGCAGTACGGTTGCTCAGGTTTACCGGGGTTCACCCGTGTGATCCGGATCACACTTCTCGGAGGTGAGGATAGGAATTGAATAGGAGAGGCTAGAGGTGTTATCTGGGAGCAACACCTTATGATGCGCATCACTACTCCATTTAAATCCCACCAGAAATTAGGAAAACCATAATAGTTACCTCGAAAATAAAATCACAGACACTACCAAAGAAACGCCTACATTGAAAATGCGGTGTTATTCCACATGTAATGCGTTGCTCGCGCTGAGATGCTGAGCATTCCGGTGAGATCCAACTATCCGCCTACAAAGCCAAAATCAAAATTTGACCTGACTTAACTTTGTGTTAAGCGACTCGGATGTGAATGATTGATATAATTATTCCAAAAAATTATTTACAATATTTTTATTAAATCAAATGAGAAATATTATAGCAAATCGAGAACTAAGGAGAAAACAAATTTTCATTTCCTAGCTAATTGTTTCTGAACACCTAAGATGAAAACTTCCAAATAAAATTTGGATAATATTGTAATGGATTTTATACCCTGAAATTAAATTAAAATAGAACATAAAAAAGTGGAAAAATAATAAAAATTCCCATATTTAAATTTATCTCGAAAACAAAATACGATCTGGAACAAGTGATCTGAGAGTGGACATTCTGATTGTTTAGTATTCTGTGCTCTCGGTCTGTATTTCATTTCGTGGTATCCAAACCATCATGATTTATGCTATAGTTTGAATTTTAGAGAAAAGTTTTAATACAAAAAACATTTATAATGACCAAAATTCAAATTTAGCAATCTTAAAACGACAAACAAATTTATAGCAGCAATAAAGATAAAAACTCCATTTTTACTCAATTTGTGAATATATGCGCCATCTGTTTTTTAATTAATTTATGTGTTTTTTGACCAAATCTTGTAACTCCATCTAAATTTAGAAATTAAATATAAGCGAAAAATAAATCCTTGTAACTCCGTATCACTTTTTGACTTCAGCAAACCATGTAACTCCAATAAAAGTGTGGTTAGGTACATCTAATAGTAACACGTGAGATCCGTTGTATGTTTGTCTTTTTACGTATGAACTTGCATTATAAAATATTATTATTAATTATAATTAAAACATGCATTTTAATCTAAAAACCATTTCTATTTTGCATAGGGTAAGTAGAAACACATTCAACCAGTTTATACTTCTCGTGTATTTATTTTTTACCTTTGTAATGTTAATTTTTGTAAGAAAAACGCCACCAAATTTTAAGTGAGATTTTTAGATATAACGAGCAGAGAAAATGTTAAAATTGGCGTTGTCAAAGTCTCCTATCTTAGTCGATTCCTTTGTACCACATGAAAGTGAAACTGGAGATATTTGTAACACGGATGTTTTAATTATTGAAGATGTGATCGAAAACCCTCATGTAGAAAATATATCTGAGGAAGAAACAGAAACAAATTTTGAAAAGAATGGTGATAAAATTAAAAAGAAGGTATTGCTTACAAAAGTAAAATGTGTACTACTCTAAAATGGGAATATAATATTTCAAAAAGACAAAGAATATTAAAACAAAAGTGTTCTTGTAAGATATCAGCCAGAAATCAAAACAACCTACAACAATCTTGGAAGCAATACCATCTACGATCGGATGAAGACAGAAAGTTGGCTTTCACAAATTTTTGGAAAATGAGCTGGGGAGGAAAAAAAATTTTTGTAGCTCTAAACGTAAAATCTGAAACACCCCAAAGAAAACGAGACCGAAAAGACGAAAACAAATCTAGAAGAAGTAATAGCTTTACTTATTATTTAAGAAAACAAAAGGATCAAATAAAAGTGTGCAAAAAAATATTCGTTAACACACTAAGCATGGGAGAATGAACCATATGATCTTGGAAAATTGTAAAACCACAAGAACGTCAGAACAAGTGTGCATGTGACTGCTAATGAAGATGGCCTGCAGACATAAAAGCTCAATTAAAGGCTAGCAAAAGGAAACGGTTAGATTCGGAAAGAATAAATTCGTTAAAGTTATTTTTTAAAAGTTTGCGAAACATGGAATCCCATTATTGCCGATCTCAAGAATTTTATCTTGAACCACAGTGGCAGTCAAAACAAAAACTTTATGAAATTTACTCTTAGGACTGGTGTAATGACGTGGAGCCAATTTCAATTGCATAGAAGAGTAGGCAATGCTACAGTCCAAAGTCCAACGTCTCACCTTTATATTATAAAACGAAATTAGCCGTCCATAATTTTATTCTTTATAATATTAAGACCGGTAGAGGATACTGCTTTGCCAGGAGCGAAGTTGAAGGGGTGTTGAGACTATTATAGTTGCAAAATGAATTTGCACAAATGAATACACATGAATACACAAATGGAAGCTGATGTTATGCACTCATGTATAGAAAGACAGTTAAAAAACAAAATTATAAATGTGCCTGCGCAATACATAGAAGTCATCTAAAACAAAATGATCGAAAAAAACCAGAGCCTTATGAAACAAAATACTTAACCACTACATTTTTTCGAAATTTTAGCAGTCAATACTTATCAACCATTAGGCCTGGAAAAAAGTAGGCGATCTTACTGTAACAGATTTGCGTGCACTACAATACAATCCAGATGAAACCATTCAGTTTAAACTCAGACATTTCGAGCAATGACAGGTTCTTCCAGTCAGAGGAAACAAAAAAGTAGCTTTAGGAGTACCACTTGTAAAAATACCACTTTCTCTGGAACCGTTGAAAAATTAAAAAAGAAAAGTTTGAACATTTACAAATTTTAAAAAATAATATGCCGAGTGATTATCACTTATTTTATAATAATCTCAAACACATTTGAAAAATGTTATTATGTACCTACTAATTATAAGGTAGGTTCGCCAAATAAAGCCCGGTTCCTAATAAAGCCCACTCGCCTATATTCCTCAGGATGGACAAATAATGGCAGTATGCTGAAATGTACAGATGCAGTAGAGCCATCTAGGTGCAAATTGTTACACTAAGTTGAGCAGCGACGCGAACTGTCGCTTTTATATGATCATTCGTTTACAGTGGTCAATGGGTAAACATCCAATCTAATATTGAGGTTAGTATGCTTTTGTAATTTAATACGATTATGAGTGCGATTTTTTTTATTTTGTATGAAATTTGTGTACTTATTAGTTGTACTTTCATAGTACCTGAATTACCTTATGTTTATTAAAACGTAAATAATGGTAATTTCTAAAAACATTGATCACAGTATTGCTAATAAGGCCCGGGTGGGCCTTATTAAGACTACGGGTGGGCCTTGTTAAGACCACTACAATAACACGTTTTATAAGTTTTTAACTTTATTTCAGAAAGAATACTAAAAAACTTAAGATGCCTAGAGCTTTATGGACTGAAGAACAAATGGCTTTGGCCTTGCAAGCAGTTAAAAATGGGATGTCAGTAAGAACAGCCGCCAAAGAATTTATTATTGCCCGTCGAACACTTAGGAATCATTTGCTTAGTGGAAAAGCGGAAAAGAAACTTGGGCGCCCTTCATGTTTAACCTCCCAACAAGAATCTGAGTTGTGTGGAAGAATTTTTAGGCTAGCTGACGTTGGAATGCCTCTGATATCAACACTGATAAGACGTTCTGTCCATGAATATTGCCAAAGAAATGGCATATTAAAAATTTAGCTGGTCGAAAATGGCTCAAACTTTTTTTAAATCGACATCCCGAAGTAGTTAAAAAAAAATCTCAATTCATGAATCCAGCTAGAGCCGCCAAATTAAACAGATTCATAGTCAATGACTATTTTGAAAAGCTACGCGAAGTTATGTTGAAGCTTGATATCCTGCAAAGCCCTCAACGCATTTTTAATATTGACGAGAAAGGTTGCCGCCTAAACCTTCATAAATCACAACAGGTATATGCTCGTAAAGGTGTCAAACGAGTTCATTTGATTTCGCAAGAGCACGCTGAGAATGTGTCAATCGTCGGTTGTGGAAATGCTGTAGGACAAATAATTCCACCTATGATCTTGTTCAAAGGAAAAAGAAAGAAGAATGAATGGTATGACAATCTTCCTGCTGGAACAGTTATTGAAATGACCGAAAAAGGAAGTATGACTACGCCAGTTTTCATTAAGTGGGTACAACATTTTGCTAAGTACAAGCCAATAGGAAGAATACTGCTTATTTTTGACGGAGCATCGTCCCATCTGGATGCAGGTATTGTTGATGAAGCCGAGTCGCATGAAATTACGCTTTTTTGCCTGCTAAGTAATTGCACACATAAACTGCAACCTATGGACAAGGCGGTATTTAAAGCCTTCGAATCTTACTGGGACGACGAAGTTATCACCTACTGGACAAATAAACCAGATCGAACGATCAATAAATTTTCGTTTGGCACAATTTTCTCAAAAGTATGGCCAAAAGCAACTACAGCATCAAATGTTATTTCAGGTTTTCGTGCTACGGGAATATACCCGTATGATCCGAGTGTCATTCCTGACATAGCTTTTTGCCCATCAGAAATAACAGAAAATAAATTAGACTCGGAATATTCTGCTATTTCATCAGCTTCGACTTCCGCAACGAATAATCCTATTGGCAGCTCCACTCCAGACAGAAAAAAGAAAATAAAAGCTCTAAAGGAGAAAAATACGCAAGATAGCTCTGAGAGTTCTGACGGTTCTGACAATGAA
Source organism: Diabrotica balteata (assembly GCA_918026665.1). Taxonomy (NCBI): domain Eukaryota; kingdom Metazoa; phylum Arthropoda; class Insecta; order Coleoptera; family Chrysomelidae; genus Diabrotica; species Diabrotica balteata. The sequence continues at coordinate 147,573,512 of OU898277.1, read as the reverse complement.
TTTTCAGTACATGATAGCTCAGAAGAAGAAAACGAAATGTCAGTAAGTTTTAACGCAGTGTTAATAACACCAGAATTGGAAACTGGAAAAGCAAAGGTGCTAGAAAGAAATCCCTGAACTATCGAGCACAGGAAGCCACAAAATCATTGTTTGATGAAGCTGGTTTAAATGACCCTAAAAACCAATCAAGAAAAGGAAAAAACTTGGCAAACGGAAAAATAGTCAAAAAACAACTAAAAAAAGGAGAAGAGAAAAATAAACACAGCTCACTTGAAACCTCAAAAAACAAAGAAGAACGAAAAGATAGTTGGTATTGTTTCGTCTGCAATGAGGATGTCGTTAAGGATATGAGACTTTGTGACAGCTGCAAAAGATATATCCATGAAGAGTGTGTAGGACTTTCAGCAGATGATAAAGACTTAGTTTTCATATGTCCAGACTGTTTGCAATAATTATTTTAAGTACCTATTATTTTTTACAAAATAAATGTCGTACATGTCACCTTTGTTTAATTTGATTAATGTATAGTTGCACCAATAGACCTTAAGCTTAAGACGTACGTGGAACGTCAATGCGACATAAGCGGAACTGGGCTAAACTGGAGCTGATGATCTGTTGGTGCAATTAGGCATAATGGTCACATTTAAAAAGTGGGCCTTATTAAGAACATGGTGTTCCTAATTAGGCCCAGAAGCAACTATTTTTTAAAGACTAAAAAGTAACAACTCATAAAACTTTTAACAAAATTTAACAATCTCATATTAAATTTAAATATGTGATTTATTTTCTCTGTGGTTTTCAGATTTATATCGTGATTTTATTTATCAAAAAACAACTAACAAACATTAAGTGGGCCTTATTTGGTCAACTTACCTTATTAGAGTTGTATTGAAAAGTAATATTTTTGTAATTTTAAATTAAGCAGTTAACTGAAATGTTATTTTGTTCAATAAATTTGTTTTATAATGCTTGTGTGCTTTTAACCTCGTAACTCCAAATTATATTGGTTTAATTGGGACAAACCTCGTAACTCAACAAACTTTTAGTATAAACTCTAAAATTTTAAAAATAATTTTCCACAACATCAGGTATATTATTTTATTTTACAATGTTCGATTAATTTTGACAGAATCTCAAAATTTATTATAAATTCAAATTTTTGCGTGTCCTCAACAATTAGTCGTTTTGGAGTTACGAGTTTTGCTAATTAGGGTGACGTATAGTATGTACGTACAAAAATGCAAAATATATTGTATACAGAAAAACAACTAGCCTTTTTCTTAACATTTGTGTTTAAAAAGCAGAAATATATGTAAAATTCCCTACGAGACTCTTGGCATATGTGATAAAAATCATATTTTCCGATCATCCACCAACATGGACCACTCGAATCGTAAGTGTACACTGTACACATTTAATAGAATCAGTTCCGCTACAAGTGACATTAGAGTATTAATCAAGTGTGTGCTTGATTATCATGTAAATAGGGTCGAATAGGTCCCATATGTCATTTTTCTGTAACCCTCCTGTTTTCAAACGAGTCCAGGAATTGTGTCGGGCTTTCAAATCGAAATTAGTGATATGACAGGATTTGGTGGCTGATTCTGAATGGATCCCGCTGGATCTGATGGATGTGTCACAATAAAATTACTGATGGATTTAGGATTTAGATAGCTACTTCGTCAGACGAATTTATGTAAAAAGAGTGTTGTTTTTTATTTTAATGACAATATAATTAAAATGAGAAAATTAAGAATTTTTCAATAATTTTTAATTCATATTGCAATAAATATATTCCTGAACAAAAAATTAGCACTTCTTTTACTATTACTTGTAATTTGTATAGTTTTCAATCACAGTCAAATTTATTATGTGTCTAAGTAGCGTATGATCTTATCCTTATCTGACATTAAAAAAATGACTGAAATTATTGCTCATTTTAAATGGTTAATGGGTGTTCATTTTATTCTTTTTTTACCATAGTGGATTTTCAGCTATTTAGCATCATAAAATACATTATCTTATGTAGTCGCAATTAAACATATTAGATTAGTAGCAAAGGGAGGTTTCGTTGTCGATTGAAGTCTATGAGATTTTACAACTGATTTTTATGTATTTTGACCCGCTGAGTCCGACTCTTTAACACAATAAACACAATAATTTGGGCAGGAATTTGTTATTAATCATTTAATTGTTTAAAAAACAATTTAATTTAAACTTTATAACGTAACAATGGTTAATGTATATGCACCGACGGAAGAGACCGATGAAGACGAGGTTGAAAGATTCTATGGAGAACTTCAGGAAGTATGTAATAAAATCCAAAGACATGATGTTGTTATAACATTAGGCGACTTTAAAGCTAAGCTGGGGAAAAAAGAAACTTTCGTAAACATATTTGGGAAACATAGTTTGCATAATGAAACCCGTCAAAATGGACTTAGGGTTGCACAATTTGCAAGAACAAATAATTACTTAGTTGTCAGCACTAACTTCCAGAGAAAAGATATCCATAAAGGAACATGGAAAATACCAGGAACCAATGAAACCAATCAAATTGACCACAACCTCATCTTAAAAAGATGGGCAACAGACATAACTGACCGTAATGTCACAACGTATTGCGGGGCGAACTCTAACTCAGATCACTATCTTGTGGAAGCAAAATTGCGACAGAAAATCAACGACAGTGGAAAAGAGGAAAAATAACCAAATTTAAAAAATGGAATGTTTAAGGATTCAAAAGTACAACAAAGACACAAAAATATCAAAATACTGTCCAAATAAAACTCAACGGAATCAGAGAGAAAGATACTGCAGAGAAAGAATGGAGACAATTAACAACAATAATAACGGAATCTGCAGAGGAAACTGTCGGAAAAGCCAAAAGGCAAAAAAATACTCAATGGAAGATAGACAAGCTAGGCTTAACCAACTTCAAAGAAATACAAGAAATAGCAGAGACATGTATAACGAAAAGAGAATACAAGAGACTAGAATATGCAGAAGAAAAAAAGAGAGGCTTAGAAAAAATAAGTACAAGAAATCCTAGAACGTAATAACAGACACGAGAGCAGAAATTACTATAATATATATCTACAAAAGAATAAAATAATGCACACAGTCATTAAACCAAAGTTGACAATATGCAAAGACAATGGCGGGAGAGCTAATAACAGAGAAACAAAAAATTATAATGAGATAGAGAGAATACTTTGAGGAAAACCTTAATGCAGCCAATGGAAATGATTAAATTGAGACAATGCATTTTACGGCGGAGCAGCACATTGAAAATCCGAGTTATGAAGATGTAGCAAGAAGAAGTTCAAATAATAAAGAACTAAAAATCAGTAAAGCGCCAGGCTCGGACGGACTTTAGGCAGAATTGTTGAAATATGATGGACCCGAACTCTGAGGAAGAATCCATTACCTGATAAAGTTGGTTAGTTGGCATAAAATTCTTTCTGGCATTATCTACACTAGATTGTCAGAGTACCCCGAAAATATAAATGGTGATTATAAAAATGGATTTAGACCAAATAGAGCCACTACAGACAACATATTCATACTTAGAACAATTCAAGAAAAAACTTATGAATACGACATAGAACTACATAATACGTACCTATAAAGACTTTAAACAAGTTTTTGATAGTGTGAAAAGAGACAACATGCTAGACGACCTTCGAAATCTAGGTATACCAAAAAAATATATCAGCCTCATAAAAATAACGTTGTGAGGTTCAAAAGTAGCAGTTTGAGTAGATGGTGAACTGTCTCCTCTGTTTGACATCAACATGGATGTGAGACAGGTAGACACACTTTCAACCATGCTGTTCAACTTACTTCTTGAAGCAGTCATCAGAAAAACCAATGTAACTGGCTATAAACACCAAAACAGTACAAATTACTGCATATGCAGACAATGTCTGCATATACAGTAGAAGTTAGTAGTAGAAGCAAGACACGGCTAATGGAAACGTTCAAGAAAATAGATCCTGAAGCACAAAAAAGAGGGCTTAAAATAATTGAAACAAAAACTAAGTACATGACCATTAAAAGAACACCTGAGATTGAAAATAATATACCAGTAGACAACTATACTATTGAACGTGTAGATGCCTTCACATATCTGGGCACAGAAATCAATCAGAAGAATTCCGTAAGTAGCGAAATTAATGCACGTATTTCCAGTGGAAATCGTACATACTATGATAATAAAAAATTGATGACATCGAAATTATTAGACAAAAGAACCAAAATAACGATCTACAGAACTTTGATTAGAACCTATGGTTGTGAAACCCAAGTAATGACGAAAAAAGAGGAAGCCCAACTTAGGACCTTCGAGAGAAAGGTATTGAGAAAATTATATGGCCCGGTGCAAGAGGAAAACGGCATATAGAGAATTAGGAGAAATGACGAGGTTAATGAACTGAATGAAGGATATGACATTGTAAGATTTGTGAAAAGTCAAAGACTGTCATGGCTGGGACATGTTCAGCGACAAGAAGATACGAAAACGACAAAGAAGATGTTACAGTTGAAATCGGTAGGAAGACGAAAAAAAGAACGGCCCAGGACGAGATGGTTGGATGACATGGAAGACGACATTAAAACCATGAATATAAGACAATGGAGGAGAAGGCACAAGAGAGATCTGAATGAAAGGACATAGCCAGACAGGAAAAGACACATCCAGGGTTATGATTCCAAAAGATGAAAAAGAATTTAATTGTTTAAATGCTTATAACTAATAAACTAATAAAGATATACCCTTTTTTCAAATCATGTCTTGTTTCTTTCAAAAAATCCAAACAAACTTTAAAATATTAATATCGGTCCATTAGAAGCCAAGATATTGCAAATTTATTATTACAAAAAAACACAAATTATCGACCATATCAGACTTTTTGCTTATAAGTTAGCTTTTGCTCAACGTAAAAAGATTTAAATTGAATTCGCTTTAAAGCAATTATTATAAGCTTTAAAATGAATTTTGAGAAATTGTTGACGAAATTCTATAAGTTTAAAGTATACAATTTAGAGGTAAAAAACAATTGAATTTGTTTATAACGATTTTTCAACAATTAGTTACATATTAATGAGGAGTACAGTAGAATTGAAAACATTTTGAGATTTACGTAATTTGGGGGGGGGGGGTGTGGCATGAACTGCTTAAGGAGAAACTTCTCTGGAAGAATTTTTTTAAAAATTAGGTTCAATACGTTTTACTTTTGAGTACCATGAAGACATTCAAAACTCATTAAAGTAGTTTTATTTGCCTAGCAACCAAAAATCAGCAAATTTTAGCCTACAACTCCATAAAGTCCAACAAGTGCAAAGAAAGAAAAATGTAGTTTAGTTTATGAAATTAAAAGGCGAATGATATGGATCGTTTAGTGATGCACTCGGGACGAGATAGCGATTTTTTCTGCGGGACGCTAGAGCAATTTCTCTGCGGGTAAATAATTTTATTATTCGACTAACTCGACAAAAAAATAAAATTAATACTGACCCAAACAAGCATTTAGATCTTCTGTCTTTCAAAGTCGATATGGCATTGAATACAGCCTTAGTCGCCAGGTAAGCATTAAGAGATTTTGTTTGTAGAAGCCGGCTTAGTGGCAATTTTAATTTTAGTATGTCAATATGCCAGATATAATCAGTGTAATCAAAATGCTAGATTACGCTTTCATGGCACTCAACCCATCTTGTTTCGCATCCCAACTTGTTAAATTTTATCCGAGTTTCGTTTTTAAAAGTTCATTTCTCTTGGCTGACATTTTAAAGAAATGATATTATTGACTGAAAAAAGGAAAACCTGAATGGTTGTCAACGGAACTAGAAGAGAAAGTTCTCAAGAAAAAACAAGCATATCACATATGGCTTCAATCCAAAGATCCTCAAGACAGAGAAATATACGCTAAATGGAATAGAGAAGTTAAAAAAGACGTGGATAAGGCGAAAAATATAAACTGGGAGGCTAAGTGTGATGAACTGGACAGATTTATGGGTGGAACAAAAGTGGCGCAAGCTTGGAAAACATTAAAACAGTTTAGGAAAAATGAGAAAAATGAAGACAACATTTCTCTCATAAAGTTAAATGAAGGGAAGAATATTATACGAAACTGCTGAAAGAGGATAGAGTAGAGTACAGATGGGAAAAGATAAGGGAATTAATAGACAACAGAGACGAAAGACAGGAAATCCCTATAATAACATTATCTGAATTGACGGAAACCTTAAAAGAGGTTAAAAAACGGAAAAGCCGCAGGGCCTGGAGACATTCCCATAGAGCTGGTTAAATATGGGCCGACTGCACTTTTAGAATTAATAGTAGACCTTTTCAATAAATGTATGTGTGGAGACCAGAAAATTCCTAAAGATTGGAATAAATCTTATATAAGCTCCATATATAAGAGAGGGAATAAAAGAGACTGTTCCAATTATAGAGGTATTAGTGTGACGAGCTCTGTGGGCCGGTTGTACGGCAGAATAATAAAGAAGAGGGTTGAAAGACAGATACAAGATATTGAAGAACAAAGCGGCTTTCGTACCGGGAGATCCTGCCTTGATAATATATTTATCCTACGACAAATAATTGAAAAGCGTGTCGAAAGAAGTAGAGAGACCCATTTGGTATTTATAGACCTTGAGAAAGCATATGATAGTGTCTCGTTAAAGAAAATGTTTGAGGTCCTCAAAAGGTCCGGATTGGATTCGACGTATATCCGAGCGATATATAAATTGTACGAAAATGCAGTTAGTTGTGTAAAAATTGGAACCAGAACCTCAAATGAATTTAAAGTCACTAAAGGCCTAAAGCAAGGATGCTGTTTGTCACCGACACTCTTTAAAATATACGTCCAAGAAGCATTGAGGAATTGGAGAAATAAATGTAGATTTATGGGCATCGAAGTGGGACAAGAAACTCTGTATACATTGTTGTTTGCAGATGATCAGGTGGTGGTTGCAACCGATGAGGAAGATATAAATTATATGAATCGAAAATTATTTGAGGAATATGCCAAATGGGGGCTTACTGTAAACATAAGCAAAACAGAATATTTAAAAATTGGAGGAAATACCACAGATCTGAGGCTTGAAAACGCAGTCATAAAAGGCTGCAACCAGTATAAATATCTAGGAGGCATCATATCAGCAGATGGCAGAGTTAAGATAGATGTACAAAACCGAATAACCCAAGGGAAAACATGCATCCGAATACTGAATTCATTACTGTGGTCTAATAAAATAAAGATGCATACCAAACTTCGCGTATACAGAGCAATTGTAGAACCAATTACCACATATGGTGCCGAATGTTGGACGATGACAAAGAATGAACGAGATAAAGTAGACGTTGTGGAAATGGATTATCTTAGAAGGTCATGTCGAGTATCGAGAACGGAAAGAATCAGAAATGAGGAAATACGAAACCGTACAGGAATTAGAGATACTCTTTCAGATAGAATACAAGGAAGGCAATTACAATGGTATGGTCACGTGATGAGAATGGAGGAGGAGAGGTGGCCAAAGAAAGCCTTAATGTATGTTCCGCCAGAAAGAAGGAAAAGGGGAAGACCACCAAATTCCTGGAGAAGAGAAATTACAAAAACAATGCAATCTAGAGGCTTAGAAGAGGGAGATTGGGGAGATAGGAAAAGATGGAGGCTGAAATGCGGGAAGCGGCAATCGCCGTAGGACCCCCGTTATATGATGATGATGATATTATTGACTTCATTGTTCCCACTGTGTTTGTGATGGACTATTCCTTAATAGAAGTTAAAAGGGAGTTGTTTATAATATGATTTAGGCAAGGACATCTAACAGCTTTTGTTGCAGTTGTGAATAACGGAACTCACCTTGCGAGACATGACCTAGGACGGATGTTGAAGATTTGTCAGACATGCCTAGTTTTTAGGTTAAGTAACAATGTGCTAGGCCACATATTGAGACACGATAAGTACCGTTTACTGCAATTGATTGTCCAGGGGAAAATAGACAGTAAGCGAGGGCCAGGCTGGAGAAGACACTCGTGGCTTCAAAATCTGCGGAAGTGGTTCGGGCTCACATCGGTCGATCTATTCAGAAGCGCCGCAAACAAGATCAGAATTGCCATGTTAATAGCCAACGTTCGCAACGGACAGTGCACGTGAAGAAGAAGAAGAAGAAGAAGAAGAAGAACAATGTGTTTTCTTTGATATTAATAAAAGTCTATTTTATCAATAAAGCTGTTTTTTTATTTCTGTTATTCTACACATTTCTTCGGATCCAAGTGCAGTCCTTTCAACAAGTTTAATACTATTTTTTTCAAGGCTTCTCCTGGCGTCTCTCAGGCGTTGTTTTTCTCTCTTTCTTGCTTTTCACTAATTATTTTTATGTTCTTATAAGCGTCAATCATGGACATTCTTTATTTATACGTCCATGGCGTCAATGAACTTAACAAAGTCTTCACGAATGTTGTTGAACTGCAAATATCTAACTTTATATTTTTTTCAATTCTCGTGGGGGGGGACATGGCCCCCATGGCCTCCTCTCTGTATCCGCTTTTAGTTGATAGAGATTTTAATTAAAATTAATTACGTCCGCGTAACTAATATTGAAAATTGTCGGTTGTTTCTGAGGAAACGGCTCATTCTAATCAAAAAGTGTTAAAAAACATTTGTATTTAAAATTATCTCAGCTACATTTATTATTTTAAAACATTTATTTCTGCGGCTTACAGATTTTTGGTTAATCGATTTTTTCCGATTTTCTCCTCTACGAAAGGTGGTTATAGGGGGAAGCCGGGGAGTAGAAGTGGTAAACTTTTTTGCATATTTTTTTGGGCTCGCAAAAATTAGTCTAAGCAAAATGTAGTGTGTTTGTATGATTTTTAGAGATTCAGTGCCATTTTCGCTTCTGACGACTGGAGTATTAATCATTTATTATAAGACAATTCACAGTCTATTAAGCGATTATGTAGTCTGTGCATTAGCAGTATGAATATTGTACTTGATTTAAGCAAGATGTAATAACAGATACATAATTCATCACGAAGTACATATTAGGGATAAAATTATTTACCTATTTCATATTCGTGGATCAAAAATTTAGTTAATATTTTTCTCAACGAGGTTGAAGAGGTTTAATAATTTAATTAGTTTAATATAAAAATGAGGGAGTTATTCCCGAAACACTGCGAATAATCCTCGTAATAGCAAAGGTAATGATTGAACTAGTCAAACTGTTGTTAGTTTCGTTAACCTAATCCCAGTTTACTTCCCTCTCTGAGTTTAAGCTTAGACAAAATTTGCATGTACCTTCTGAGGGTGCGATCGATAATACACTGTTAGTTTTTGCAACATCCTCCCTCAATTGACGAGCCCTTTTAGAAACTGAGTGCGCGTGAAATCTCAGTTATATGACGTAATAGATTTTTAATTTGCCTGACCAAATGGTATAATATCGGTGTTCTATAACAGCAGACACCCTTCTGAGCCTTCCAACTCACAAAGGGACACTCATCTCGGTATACGCGTCCCTAACCTAACTTTCTATCTTAATGCCACCGTTTCATCCCCACATAATACAAATTAATACACCAGCATTAAATAGAGGCACACTTAATCCTAGACCTATCCCGTTCACTCTTTGTGAGTTTGGTGCTGGGATGCTTCGGTCTACTGTACAGGACAGGTCTCAAATGTATAATAAAGTATTTACATTTCAATTATATAAAAATATTTTATAAACGATATTTTATAGAGTATCTAATCTTTTATTCATAGGGATATTTTACTTATTAACGATTATCCTGTGCACGTATAAAAAACGAAAACATTCCCATATTTGTTTTTCTCTGAAGTTTGTGATATTTACAATAATTATACCCACTTATTTTCATACATAAACATTTTTTTAAACGGTAAAATATAAATTTTGTTAATGAAATGTACAATGTGGTGCAAATAAATCAAATACATTTATTATTTCGAAAACCGAAGAATCCGGAAACTTCTAGATTTTAATTTCTAAGTGTGCCTTATCTCAGATTAATATTTCATTTTTAACTATCTTCCTGAGCGAGATGACGTCTTTAATAACTTTTTAAATAGAAATGTTAGTGTTTTTGTGTATCCATTGAAAAATATTTTATGCTTTTTTAGCAGCGCACTGCGATTTGAAATGGGCGTATCACTTACTTTTCTATGCTGCTTACGCCAGACCATCTTTACTCAGTAGCGCTGGCCGACGGGTAGTTTAATGACAACAAATGCATTACTCTCCACTCAAATTAGTTTTAACACGAACTAACTGACCGTACGTTCATAAAGTTTGACGTCACGAAGACTATAACGATGAAGCTAAGCGCCAATGATGGATAACAAGTTTCACTATTAGATTTTAGTATTTTTTAGCAATTTTCTTCAAAGTTGGAACACGATTTACTCAATTATTATTAGACACAGAAAGGTGAAAAAAATCAACGATTACAGAAAAGAAAACTCTTTCAAGTGATGGGCGCAAAAAGTTTGTTTATAATAGAACGTTAAACAGTATAATCCAATTTTTCAACAAAAGTTTCAAAAAATAAAAAAAAGTAAAACCATCATTTTAAAAGCAACATAATTTCGAATAACGTGTTCAAATTTCGAGACATTTTGTCGGTAAATAACAAAGAAAATACTGTCCCTAGGTTTTGGTGCACCGATAAAACAGCCTTAACTGGAGTAACCGTTTTAAGTTGTTAATTTTTGTGTACTGGCAAACATTTTAATTATTACAATATAAGATAATATTTGACACCTCCAAAAATTTAAGCCTTTTTTCAAATTTATGACAATTAGCTAAAATACAATGCGAAGACCAGCAGTCAATTCTTCTCGAGGTTTGACTATCTGAATATATTATTTTCGAAATGATTGGTAATTTAAATTATACAAGCATCTGCATTACATCACGGAAGTACGATGACAAGAGATAATAAATTTGATTGATTTAAAATCCAGGTTTTGAGCCACTAAACAAGTGATCAAGTGATAATATTTTTGACTTTCCCGGATCCCTGGAGGAGCCAACCGAGAATATTGACACTAATAACAGTGATACTGACAGTGAAACTGAACACTCGGATCACGACACAGATTCAGAAATTGATGTAAGTGACTTACCAAGTAACGAATGTGAAACAGCATCTAATAATGAAACAAATTTTTACTATGAACGTAACAGATATGAGTGGGTAAAAAAATCCTCCGGTACCATCAAAAACTCGCGTACAGAAAATTATTACACATCTTCCTAGTCTTCGTGGATCTGCTTTAGAAACAAAACCATCCAGTCCTTTTGAATCCTTGTCACTTCTTATAACTCCTGACTGAATTATGGGGATACCTGTACATTTGTCGATCATCTAAACGAAGGTAAAATTAAGGCGTTTTTGGGTCTTTTCTACATTTCAGGTGTACTAAAGTCTAATCATGAGAATATTCATTATTTTCGACAAGTTTTTTTAGGTAGGCCAATTTTTCGTGCTACAATGTCAAAAGAACGCTTCTTATTTCTCCTCACAGCAATAAAATTTGACAATCATGAAATAAGAGAGCAAAAGAAGGCCAACGGAGATTGACTTGCAGCAGTGTTCTATTTATTTAACTGTTTCGTATCCAACAGTATAGCAAATTACACCTGTTTTGAATGTGTTACAGTGAACGAGATGTTGATTGGGTTTAGAATAAACCTTTCAGAATGTACACGGAAGCTAAACCAGTTAAGTACGGCATCAATATCATGTATTTAAAAGACGCAAAAACACCTTATTTGGTAAATGCTTTTGTGTGTACAGGTAAAGAAAATAATCGTAATCCCCAAAGCTATCCATATCTACAATATCAGTGCTTGCTCTAGTGGAACCAATTACCGATAGTAACTGACATGTCACTGGTGATAATTGGTTCACCTTAATACAGCTAGTTGATGAACTAAGAAACTTCGACTTACCTATGTAGGCACAAAGCGAAAAAATAAGAGAGAAGTTCCTCCAGAATTTTAATCAAATAAAAATTATGTTGTCGTCTATGCATCACGACAAATCTGTTGACCGATCAGAAAAGTAAAAAAACCTGATATAATAGCTTTCTACAATTCGTCAAAAGGAGGCGTTGATGCACTTGATCAAAAATGTGCACTTTATCGTTCAAGTCAAAGATGCCAGCGATGGTCTTTAGTAATAATTTGGTATTACATAATGGATAATGCTATTATCCTATTAACCTATTAACACTAAAAAGATCTTGTTGAACTTTTGTGGTCTCGCCGAATCTAGCGTTCTATCTTTCTGCGTAATTTGGCATAAATTCCTTATTGCACGGCAATTTCATGGATGTTGTTCATTTTTAACTTTGGGCGGTCGACATATTCGCTTGCAACATGTTCTACGGAAGGTCTGCAGCCAAACTCTAGGTCGCAGGTTAAATGAACTTCACGAATTAACATTAGGCAGGTTGAAGTCTGGCCTGAGGTTTCATTCACGTCCGAGCAATAGGCTATTAGGAATAAATAAATGTGCTGGTCCCAATCTCTGTATCTCTTGTGTTCAGATACAACTTTAAACAGGTGTTTAAAGAAATCATTCCATTCATCCTATCGACCACTCCATCTGATTGAAAATGCAAGGGTTTGGTTCTGGTTTTATTGATACCAATCAATTTACAAAAGCTTTGGAAGAGAATTGACTCTTTCTCCCTTGCTTGGAGTGTATCTTCAACGGAACACCAATCGGCTGAAAAATTCTTTAACAAGTACCTCTACAACGGTAACAGCTTCTTGACTTGGTATCGCATAGGTTTTAGTCTATTTCGTAAAATAATCCATAGCTACCAGGATATATTTATTTCCATCATCCGTTTCTGGAAATGGAAATTCAATCTCGAAGTTTATGATTTAAGCCACAAATAGATGTAATTTTCCGTTTTCTATTTTCCATTGTTAACTATACTTACTTTGATAATAATTAAAAAGTTATTTACTACTACCTGGCCCATTTTCTCCGTAACAAGGATCAAAATAATTTCTTGTCACGACCAAAAGTATTCTCGTAAAGTGCAGTAGATTTCAGATAAGTAACAATAAATAATCTTCCATGTGGCATTTTTAAGTAGCACGGTCCAAATCAGGAAGATGTCTTACTGAATATGTGGCCGTGAAAACATACGCTCTTATTTTAAACATTAGGTAGTATTTGTCTTTTCAAGTCCATCTCTGTTCGATTTAGTCGGCGTCCTTGCATGGTGCATGTGGGTGCAAAATATTTTGGTGCACTTTACATATGTCGTCATTTGGCGTAGTTAAGGGACCTGCTATTCTAATGGTAATATTTTTTGTTGTGGGGATTTAAAACGAATCTAGCGGATAATGGGTTTTTGATACTTGATTGAATATAGAGCTACATCAAGGAAGTGTTTAATTATTTTAATAGTAAACATTGTAGCAATTCCAATATAATATATCGCCCTTAACTACAGCAAAAATTTAAAGGAAATACGAATTATCAATAAACAAACTAATTTAATAGTAATGTTATGGTCATTAAATTGATTGAAGTGACTAAGTATAAAATCTTATATACTAAAACGCTAAGACCTTTTCTTGTCCACCAATTTACCCAAAAACCATATTAGATAATTTAAATATTTTTTCAGAATATTATTAGTATTACGTATGATATTGTCAAGATATACTTTTGGTACAAAAATTCACTTCCGGTTTTGAGATGACCAGAAGTTAAAATTTACTTTAAGTTTTAGACCCCATAATGTATATATGGATCGAATGGTCTCGTCGAGACGAATCTAAATATGTACTTCCGGTTGCAATCCGACACCGGAAGTGACCCGAAACGCGCATAAAACGTCAAGATAGAGCAAATATGACACCGGATTCGTGATCAGCATGCAAAATTAACTGCTAAATGCTAAAATGCTAAAAAAATTCCGGTTTAATATTAATACACTTTTTACTTGCATTATTATTGATGAATGTTATAGATTGTTTGTACTGATCTCTTAATTTTTCTCGCAAAATAAAAATTTCATTTAAAAAACTCGATGCTGAGTTGGTCCGCTAGTGAAAAACTAAAAGTAAATACAATAATGAATTGGTTGAAATATATATCGACAGTGAAAAATGTAAGGTTGCGCTTCTCAGTAACAAGAAGAAACAAATGCAAAGGAGGAGCTAAGATTTTTTAAAACTAGAAAACAGACAAACTTATCGATAAGATAAAAAAGGCATGCCTGTATTTATAGATGGAAAAGTAATATTCTTTTTTTTTTCTCCCTTCTTGTATGTAGGCTTTAAAGCCTGTTTCTTCTTCAGTATTAGCCTCCTAAATTGTTTAAGTTATCGCACCATCATTTTCTTGGTCTGCCAATACTTCCTCGTCCATTTGGTGACTTATCTCGTGCTATTCGTACTATCCTATCCTCAGCCATTATACTAATGTGTTCGTTCCACTAGTGTTTCTATTTTGTCACTGTTTGAATAAATCCATTCGAACATATAAAACTATTTATTAATATTTTTAATTTAGTATTCAACTCCACTTTTGACAAAGGTGCACTCACTCTAAAAAAATGATATAATTCTGTAAAATGTCATTGTCAAACATCTGTCAAAAATTTTTGTCAATAGTTTTTTAGTAGATAGTTTTTTGGTGCACTTTAAAAGAAGACCCCCCGAAAAATCAGGCACCCCGCCTACTCTCAGAGTGAATTTTAGTCCCGCACGGTGCAACTTCTCTGCTGGACAGAAGCCCTTACGAATCCGTCAAGGATTTAAGCCTCAAAAAGTAATAGTAGCTAAGTGCTCTTCAAATCGGTCAACGATTTGTCCCGCTGTTGGTATAACAGCAATAAATCATTATAATCACAGATACTTATTGATTATAATACAGTAGTGGCCTCTTTTCGAAGGTTTCGAAGTTTTTGCAGGGTTCTCTGGGTGGCCTTTGACAAATGGTTACCACATCTCCGCAGCTTTTGATCCAGGATCTTTGTGATAACGAATTGGATAGACAATAGTGCACATACACTTTCGAAAGACTTGTTGGCTAGTAAGTAGTATTTAGTAGTAGGATTTTTGTTTAGTTCTTTATGTATTTGTACAAATTTTATTTATGCTATTTGTTTTTCTCTCTTTTTCTTTATAATAAATCGTTTTGTACCTTTGGATAGCTTTTTGAACCGTTAGTGTTAGGACATTCTTATATTACAGGTAAGAGCTCTCATATTTTTTTAACCAGCAATCTATGCTATACTCTCTATCTCATTTTAGGACATTCTTCATGTTTGTCCTATTGTGTAGGTAGTAATTTTATCTACAGTCACCCATCCATTTATGTCTTCTATATTGCATGCTGTTCTTATGTTTTAGCTTCTTTCCCTATCCAATAGAATTTTCCGTGATATTCGTCGGAGTATTTTCATCTCTGTTGTTTTTAGTAGTCGTCTCGTTTGCTTTAAGCTTGCTCTCTGCTTTATTATGTTGCCATTAATTTCGATTTTACATCATACATTTGGTTTTTTCTACTGATAATATTATATTGTATTTCTTGGCTGTTGCATTGAAAATGTTTATTAATCTTTTGAGCTCGTCTTCTGTCTCGGCGATTAATGCGGCGTCGTCTGGATAACATAATATTTGGATTTCTTTGTTTCCCATTCTGTAGCCATGACCTTTACGTATTGATTGTATTATTTCGTCCATTATTATATTAAAGAGAAGTGAGCTTAACGAGTCACCCTGTCTGACTCCGCTTTGTAGTGGTATACACTGTGTTAGTTTTCCATTTATCTTTGCCTGCCTTCGATTATATAAGTTGATGTTTTCGATGGTTTGTATAATATTGATTGCTATATTTCTTTTATACAGTAGGTGTAAGACGACTTCGACTTAAATGCGTTTGAAAGCCTTTGTCAGGTCTATAAAACATAGAGATGCTGGTTTATTGTACTCGATGGTGGTTTCTATGATTTGTCTTAGTACAAATACGGCGTCTACGCAGGATTTTCCGGATCTGAATCCTTGTTGTTCATCTGATAAAGTTGTTAATTTATTGATGTTGTTGGTTAGGACTTTTGTGCTAAGCTTAAGTGCAGTATTCAGTAGATTTATACCTCTATACTTGTTGGGGTCTTCTTTATCTTCTTTCTTAAACATTGGTATGATTATGCTGTTTCTCTATGCGTCTGATATCTTGCAGGCAATATTAGTTTTGTTTTCTCATCTCTAGGGTTATAATTTCTCCTCCGTGTTTTAGAAGCTCGTTGGTTATTTTGTCTGGTCCTGATGACTTTTTATTTTTGAGTGAATTTATGACTATTTCTACTTCCTCAAAACTGATTTCTATTTCGTGTCTTAATTCGGGTACGTTATTGCGGTGATTATTATTTTCCTTTTCTTGAAACAGTTCCGTCAAGTTTCTTTCGCATTCGTTTGCTAATAAATGTTATTGTATTCCTTTCCGTTGGTTTCTTATGAATCTCCATATTTGTTTTTGTGTACCATAGAAGTAGCTTTTCATCCTTTTTGTAAAGAGTTCCTAGTGTTCATTTTTTGTTCTTCTTACCAACTGCTTTATTTCATTTCGTATTCTTCTATAGGTGTCTCGGGATTCTGGAGTATTCGATGTTTTGTACTTCGTGTAGGCCTTTGTTTCTCTTTACAATATTATTTTATTTCTTTTCTGAACCATGGTGTATTGTTGTTGTTTCTTTTGTTCAGTATGACTTTGCGTTTTTCTAGAGCTTCTTTTGCTGCTTCTTCAATATTGTTTTTAATTTTCTCCCAGCTCGCGTTTATATCTTCGATGTTGTCTATTTGTTTAGTTGTATCTTCTGTGCTAGCCTTCTTTGGTACATTTCTCTTGTAGAGTCGTTCCACATTGATTCTAGATTGAATTTTTCCTCGGTGATTTTCTGTAGAAAATGGTTTGGTGTTATTTTCATTCTTATCTTTGCTAGTACTAGTTTTTGTTAACCCCCTGCGATTGCTGAGTTTAAAAATCGGATATCTAGAATCTTTTTTGGGTAGTTTTTTCTATTAGTGGCTATAAAATCAATCATAGATTTGTGCCCCCTGGAGTTTTCAATAGGGCCAGGTTGATGGGTCAGGTTAGCATCCTACCCATTCTAAAAGAAAACAAGGCACAAAGAACCGGTATAAAAAAAAAGTAATAATTAATATAGCAATAGAAAATGCAAATAAAGCAATAATACAATTCAAAAACTGAAGAGTTCCAGATCCAGAAATAATTACTCCTGAATTGATAAAATTTGGGACCGAAAAATTATTTCGAAACACAATATGTTATTTAAATTTGTATTACTTATATGGTTACCACCGCCAAAAGAATAAACGCTGGAAGGTATATCTTTAACTTATAAAAATGCAAGTAATAAGAGTGAAAAAATTATAGAGAAATAACGGTAACGGGTACAATCAGTGGGATATACGGAAGATTTTTAAAAGACATGTTTGAAGAAGAATATAACGTTTTAAAAGAAAAATAATGTGATTTTAGTAAAAATGAAAGAGTAAATGAAGACCAAATTATTCACTACTATTCATTGATCTACTTAAAACATACGATAGCATATCTACGAAAAAATGTCAGAAGTACTGCAAAAGTAAATAGAAACCAAACATTAATTGAAAATATTCAAAATCTTTATGATAAATTAGAATCTTGTAAAAAAATTGAAATTTGAATATATCAAAAAGTTTTACCATAAGCAAAAGATTAAAACAACGCACGTCCCCCACACTTTTTAAAGTCTTCATCACAAAAGAGTTCAAAAACTAGAAAAGAAAGCATAGTGGAATGAAAATAAGCTGGAGTGACAACATTTCATAAATCTTTTTTTTTTCTTCTTCTTCTTCTTCCTCTTTATAAGCAATTCTGCTTGTTCATTAGCGGATTAATACCTCTATGGAAGGTTATCACTCCATCTTTTGCGTGGTCGTCCGATACTTCTTTTGCTGATTGGTGACTTATCTCTTGCTATTTTGACGACACGGACCTCCTCTATTCTGCTTATGTAGTTATTTCATTCTTTCTTTCTAATTTGTGTCCATTCATTTATACACTGTCGTTACATTTTCTTCTAATGTCTTCACTTCTCTTTCGACCTCTCAGCGCATTTCCTGTAATTCTTCTCAGTTCTCATATCTGCGGTTTCCAGTAGCCTCTGCGTTGTGGCTGTGTCGAGTCTTATTTCTGAGGCATATCTCAATATTGGTCTTACACTGGCTTTATAAATTCTTGATTTTATCTCAGTATTAATGTGTTTGTTTCACCACATAGTGTTCTTAAGGCATCCTGCCAGTCTATTTGCTTTTTGTACTTGCTCTCACTTCTTTGTCTAGGTCTCCAGAGCTGGACAGTGTAATTCGCAGGTATTTTATTTCCAATACTTGTTTAATACTGATGCTATCAATTGCTATTTTACATTGGGTTGGTTCTTGGCTGACTACTATTGAGATAAAATTGTCATATTAAATTCTTTTGCTCTTATGTTAAATCTGTGGAGACTATCTTCATCTTGGGTTATCAACACTGCATCGTCTGCGTAATAAAGTATTTTTATTTCTTTGTTTCCTATTCTTATACTCTTCTTGTTAACGCTTTTGATGATTTCATCCATGATTAAATTGAAGAGTATGGGGCTCAATGAACTCCTTTTCTTATTCCGCTGCTATTTCCATAGGTTCTGTAAGTTGTCCATCTATTCTGACTTCCATTTTGTTGTTTTCAATAGTTTTTATAATATTTAGGAGAACTTTCACATGAAAAAATTATCTAAAACGTTTAAATCTGCTTCTTTCACTGAACTGAAACACTGAACAATAATCCTGCATAATTGCGAGGCACCAAATTGCAGGCGGCAAATCCTTTAGGGAGATTATAAGTAACTTCAAAAACATAATATGGTACTCATCCACTAGAATTGTAAAATCTGGTTAAGGTTTCCAGAATGCTAGAATGAGTATCACAGTGCTAGTGATACAAACGATTAAGCGTGACAGATGGCGTTGGAAAAAAAGATGTGGAAGATCTGAAGACAAGTTTTATGAAGGTTACGAAGACCGTCTTGAGCAATAACACAAGAGGTATCGAGAGTAAAAAAAAATGCGTAATGTATCCACCAATCTTTTTAATAATTACTAATAGGTAATAGAAAGAGAACGAGTTGGAATATGTTCAATCATCTGAAAGATCTTGAGTTTGCTGACGACATATAGGTATCTACTAACTGAAAAAAATAGCCATGTGTAGAGAAAAATCAATAAACTTAAATCTGAAACAATAGGGTTAAAAGTTACTATAGGAAAAACCAAAATTCTTAGAAAATTACTGGAATCGAAATAGTTGAAAAAGGGTTAGATGTAGTAAAAAATTTCCTTTTATTTGGGATCAGTAATAAAACAGAATTGGATAAGCAAAACACATTTTCAAACAAGCACAGTTACAGTAATCATTTAACTTATTGAAAAAGACATGGCGAAAAAGTCAATTTTATTACTATGACAAGTGGTTTTTATTACTATAATATTCTTGTAATTTGCAATGTTGTATTGTATGTATATTTTCGTTAAAAATTGTTTATTATGTGTATTTAACTTATTAAATACACATAATAAACGTGTAACCTACTTATATGCTCAAAGAATTTTGAAGGTATTGAGATTTAAGATTGTTTGAATGATATAAAAGGAATTAAATAAAGGTATGCAATAAGCAAAACATTGATGAATACTTTATATGCTACAGTGTAAAATAAAGAGGCAATCGATCAGAAAACAATAGAATTGACAAAATAAATATATGAAATGGTATAAAAAATCGCTTTCAAAACAGAAATAAGTGTTAAACAAGGATATGTTCTGAACCCAATTTTGCTCGCAGAGGTAATAATATATAATTATTATTTATTATTTAAAATAAAATTTTCTTTATAACGCTATTATTATAGTGAAATAAAAGATTATAAGGTAAAGATTTTGAATCTAATGAGGTTAAATTGGTTAAAATACCGTTGATGATATAATAATATAAATGCAGGTTTACAATAGATGGAAACTCATTAAAAAAAAAGAAAATAGAAAAAACAACCCACATTTATATAAGAAAAAATTTAAAGAACCATTTATTCAAAAATAGAAATATAAAAGAGCCATATATTCAGAGCTAAAGAAGGAGTCGCCTGTTAGTACAGAGAAAATTTTCCCACCAAAAACAAGAATGTAAATATACCTCTGAAAGAATAGTAAGTGTAAAAGTTAAACTGGATGTCAAACCTCTCAATGCGATAGCAATCTATGCACCAGAGAACAACAGAGATACCACCACAAGGGAAAACTTCGACAAACACCTTCAGACTGTAATAAACGACACCCCAAATGATGAATTTACACTCTCTAGCTATGCAGACACAGACACATTAGCACTGAGATGAAGTCAAGAATTTATAAAGCGAGTGTAAGACCAATAATGACATATGCCTCAGAAACAAGATAAGACACAGCCACAACGCTAAGGCTACTGGAAACGGCAGAGATTAGAGTACTGAGAAGAATTACAAGAAATACGCTGAGAGACTTAAAGAGAAGTGAAGACGTTAGGTATAAATGAATGGAGACAAAATAGAAAAACGAATGGAATAACAACATAAGCAGAATGGAGGAGATCCGTGTCGTCAAAATAGCAAGAGATAAGTCACCAATCGGCAGAATTGTATCGAGGTATCGGCAGAAGAAGTATCGGAGGACCATGCAAAAAAAGGAGTGTCAACCTTCCATAGAGGTATTAATCCGCCAATGAACAAGCAGAATTACTTATAAAAAGGAAGAAGAATAAGAAGAAGATATATTCAAAAATCAAAGAAGCAAAAGAAAAGTGAATAAATTAAATGTGTAACGAAATAGAAAACCTAAGTAACAAACATGATACATTCAACCTGTACAAAAAATTAAAAGAAACCTCCAATAATAACAAATAACATAATATATACACTCTAACTGACAACAAAGAATGAATTATAGAAAGAAGCAAACAAATTCAAATAGGGGAGGAATTTATTGAAAAATTCTTTGCGGATGGTAAAGCCTAACCAATGTGAAAAGCTTGTGGGTCAGACGAAACAGAAATAGGTGTAATAATAAAACTAATAGATGATAACAACATAGAACTATTGACACATATTTTTAACAACATGTGAAAGTGGTATAATACCAAAGAAATGACTCTAATTTGAATTCATAGGTATACCAAAGAAATCTTCTTCTTATAGTGCCGTGCACGTATAATGCGTTGGCGAATTATTTTAAGGCTAGACGTCTATATTTTGCGGCATGCAAAAGCTTTCCAATTTTTTGTACCTTGATCAAGATAAGTAATTATCTCTCAGTATTTGCCCTTCTTAAGACTTCCTCGTTTCGTTTCTCACCCTATCTGTCCATGGTATGCAGAACATTCTCCTCAAGATCCACATTTCGAAGGCCTCCAACTTGTTAATGGTCAAAAAGACAAAGATTATCTTGCTTGTTCGGTACAAGCTTGCAAAGAAAACTAGTTCCCGCAAATGCTACGAATTTAGACCTTATTAACTTAATTAGTCACTTACTAAAAATATTCTTAAATATTGTACAGAATCGAATTTAAAAAAAATTGAAATATACATAAGTGAGTCTGAGTTCGGATTTAGAGAGGCCTTTGGAACCATCTTGGGCATTTCCGACTCAAGCACTTATTCAAAAATGCCTCGATCGCCAAAAACAACTATATCTCTATTTCATCGACTACCAGAAATCTTTTGTTAGAGTCCAGCATGAAAACCTTTATTGCAACCATGAAGCAACTTTAAAATAATATTGATAATATTGATATATTATATCAACCACCCTACTAAAAGCATCCGTGTACAAAGAGGTGTCCAAGGCTGCATCATGTCTCCATTGCTCATTAACTTGTACTCTAAAGGCACTAGATGACGCCAAATTGATATAAAAATTAACGGTAAATATATTAACAATATCACTTAAACAGACGATACCGTTCTGATAGCAGAAAAATGGAAAACTTACAAAATATACTAGACAGAGTTAATAATGCAAGTAAAGCAATGGCACTGTAAATATTCAAAAAACTAAGGTAATGGTGATTAGAAAAATGTATGAAAATTGTCGCATTGACCTAAACAACTCTCAATTAGAAGTTCACAAATCTAGATACTTAGGAGTAATACTAAATGATAAGTGGGATCCAGATATAGAAATAAAAATACAAAGAGAATAGGCTAGGAACATGTATATACAACAAATCGAAGCAAATTATCTATAACCGAAAACTAAACTTGGTCATCTGAATTAGAGTTATTAAATGTTACGTTTGTCAGTCATTCTTTATAGAATTGGAACCTGGACTTTAAAATTAAATACCATGCGACAGCTTTGAAATGTGGCTTTATCGCAAAATGTTCAGAATATCATGAGCGCAACTTATTACATTATTTTATTGGAATCAAACTGCCAAGGTAAGAGTTAACAGCCAGTACACCCAAAATATCAAAATGCAGAGAGGAGTCCGCCAGGGTTGCATGCTGTCCCCACTACTTTTCAATGTCTACAGTGAAGCGGTATTTCAAGAAGCGCTCTCAGACTCAATAGAAGGTATGTCTATCAATGAAGAAGTTTTGAATAACTTACGTTTTGTAGACGATACAGTAATAATGACGGATAACAACAATGATTTACAGAACGTAATGCAACGCCTTAATGAATGCTGTCATGAGTACGGACTGAAGATAAATTTAAAGAAAACTAAATGCATGATCATGATTAAATCTGCACATGCAAATATCCAATTGACTATTGACGATCCTACAATTGAGAGTGTTAATAACTATAAATACTTAGGAACATGGATAAACATCAGATGTAGACCAAAGCAAAGAAATTAAGACATATTGAAATAGCACGTGCATCATTCATTAAACTTAAAAAGTTTCTTTGTTGTCGGGATATAAGGTTAGAACTACGCCTGAGAATGCTTCGGTGTTACGTGTTCTCTACTCTTCTTTATAGCTTGGAAGCGTGGACACTAAAACAAGTCCATCTGAATAAGTAAGTTGGCAGCCTTTGAATTTTGGTGTTACAGAAGAATCCTACGAATATCATGGATTCAAAGAATGTCAAACGTAGAAGTAACTAGAAGAATATCCTAGAAGGGTTTGTAGAATGTCAAACGTGGAAGTAACTAGAAGGATAGGAAATGAGGCGATAATAATATTAACTATCAAAAGACGATGACTTGAGTACTTAGGACATGTCATAAGAGGACAAAAATACGCATTTATTACAACTTATTATGCAAGGCAAAATCCGAGGAAAGCGAAATGTGGGAAGAAAGAATTCCTGGCTTAAGAACTTAAGGGAAGAGTTTGAATGCAGTAGTGCAGAACTTTTTAGAGAGGCACTCAACAGAGTCCGCATAGCTATGATGATTTCCAACCTTCGATAGAAGATGGAACTTAAAGAAGAAGAACATATTACAACTCGAACAGTATTAAACATCATAAATAGAGAGTTATAACAATGATTAAGAGAAGAAAGATCTTATACCTAGGCCACATAATGAGAAATGACAAATATAACCTGCTAAGAATAATAATTTAAGGAAAGATAGAAGGCCGAAAAGCCATGTCATAGCTTCGCAATATCAGAACTCGGATGGGCATGAACGTTCAATAATTACTAAGAGTGGCACAAAATAGAGAACATTTTGATATAGTGATCGTAAACCTTCGGTAATGTAGTAAACCAGAGGAAGAAGATGACATAATATTTAAGAATTAAAAAACAATTATTTAAAAAAATTCGTTTATAAAAGATATATTAATATAAAAACCCTATCGGGCTACATCACAGAACATTTTCGGAATAACTATTCCATCATCAGTGCTATCTGGATTGACATGTTTAAAGCTACTAAATTTATATTAAAAGGTAAAAACCTTTTAAATGTAGTAAAATTAACTTTAAATTACATTTTTGATGTAAAAAATAAAAACTAGGATGTTTAAGTTATAAACAAAGTTGGTCACATGGTAACATAGGACTCCACCTGGGTTCTTTAGTCCTTAGATTAAGGATCTGTGAGGACTTGTTGATAGCAACTAGCAAGGCATTTTTTTAAATAAAATTTTTTGTGATTCCTGGTACACAGTTAATTACAGGAATTTATTTTCCTTGTGGAATTTAGGAATTACTAAAAACATGAATTTTTAAGAGTTAAAAAGTTCAAAGCGACATCATATAAAGTTATGATAATTAAGCAATATTGAAAAATCAATGCAATATATAAAAAAAATTGCTACAAATATTTTGAGTTCTCGAAGATAACGAAATAACAGATAAACAAATAAATAAGAAAATTAATGAAGAAAAAATTATTTTCAGATTTGTCGCATCTAATAAAATCACATAATAAGGAAGAGCTCAGATTCAAAAGAAAAGAAAAAAATTGTGACATAAATAGATAACCAATGATCATGAGAAAAACATTGGGAGAACAACTTAAAAAGTAAAATTATGGAAATGAATTTTAAGAGAAAGATACAAGATACATTTTCTCCTTAGTTCTCAGAAAACTTCTTAGAATTGAGTTTGACTTCGGAGTCTATTTTTCATGTCTTTCTAAGTCTTTGTCCAATTTTGTCTGGTCCAGTGGCGTATCGAGACATTTGTCTTGTGAAGGGGAACTTCCACCTTGGGGAGAGAACTTCCAATGAAACATCAACCAAAAGATTAAAAAAGATTAACAGAAACTACAAAAATATTAGGTTTTCTTTAATTATGGACCTTCTTGGGAGGGATTCCCTATTCCGCACTGGTCTGATCTCTAATCACTTTCACTATCACTAATCACTATATTTGATGAAGTATTTTCCATCCGACATAGTTGTACTCACTTTCAGTAAAGTTTTTATTATTTTAGTAAATTTCATCTACTAATAACTCATTGTCAACTTAGTTTTCGTTTTTGAATTTTGAATATAAGCAATTCTGTTTTAATTGGTTGTTTTGGCAGCATTTATCGAATTTTAGTAATATTATTCAGGTTCAAATTATATATTTATGGCTTAGATAGTTAATTATACATACAAATACAACTAAACTAAAATGAACATATTTTATTAGTATTTTAAATAATATAACTTGTTTAAAACAGTTTGGGTAATTTTCTCAGAATGTGGTGGACTTGATATGATTCGATAAAATATGAACTTCCTCGGAAGAATTATATTTTTTGTTTTGTTGTTCTGTTTCTATTCAGTTCAGAAACATTCGAGGAATTCATCCAATCATATCAAGTCGACTACATTTTGTAAAAATGAAAACAGTGTTTTGTCTTGGTAACATGTTATACGATAAAATATAGCAATAAAGTTTGGCAGCAAATACGGTTAAAACTTAAAATTCTTATTAATATTAAAACATTTATACAGATTTATACATTAATAATATAATTATTAGAACATTACCTATATCTTTTTTTTTACTTCATGGATATATTTAAAAGGGTAAATATTTTATTTTGAAAATAATAAAATAATTTTTAATATATTGAGTACTATAACTTAATTCATGTTGAAAATAGTTAAGGTACTTACCATTTGGATGACAAGGATGCTGCTCCGGTGAGCAAGGCTGATGCAAAGAATTTAAAATTGGAAGAGGCTGGGGTTGTGAAACTGAACAGTCCATGTTGACTTCCGACGGATCACTATAACTATAGTTAACACTCAATTTTTAACTAGTTATTTGACGTAGACTAATTTTTCTAGATTATAATACGTATTACTACGGATTATTTTGTTAAAGTATTGAATTTTTGTTATACGAAATATGTATTCATTGCAATAAAAATTATATAAATAACTTTTTAAAGAACAATTACATGCTCCGTGATAATGAGAAAATAAGTTTGGAAATAGAATTATTATGATTGGTGGCTGCGATGTTGATCAAAAGGTACGATATCAAGAAATGAGCGATTACACGTTTATCAGGGTGGTGTATCATCTATGTGGGGCGGGATCAGACCTCGCCACCCCGTGTTTAACTTCTGCTATACGCGACTGCGCCCTACTTTGACATCACGCTACCCCAGTCGCGTTGCTTCAACCCCTTTTTTGGTCCGATGATGTCGATGTACTAGACTGTGATATTTTTCTCCTCCTGCTCTCTCCTCTCTCGTTCGACTGAAGGATTAAGGATGGGTTAAAGGACTCACGATGTGCTTTTTATTTGATGTCTTTATACAGGGTAGCCAAAAATGTAAATATTACACATCAAGCCAATACAAAAATAAAAGTAGTGTAAAAGATAGCTTTAGTTTTGAATAAAAAGCAAGAAAAAAGTTATAAATGTATATACTATTCTCCAAAGTTAAGGCACCACCTAAAATGGACCATGATTTTGAAACTATATTTGTTCTCAACCCTTAATTGGATTTCGATGATTTAATTTTCACAGTGTAGGTATATTTCTAATTAATTACTATATTAATGTTTTTTAAGAAACTTCAACGTTTTACCTATATATCTACGGGGTGTAAAAATAAAGTTGTTTTTTATCTAATTTTTCAACACCTGTGGAATGCATTAGAAACAAACGCTACATGTTATTATTATTTCGAGATCGCTTCTTTATTTCTCCATATATTCGTAGAAAAATCATCTCGATATCTCTATTACCAAAAAAAGAAAGTATGTTCAAAGCATTGCGTGATTTTCTACTCTCCAAAATTAACGAACCACCTCAACTCTAACATAATTTTTAAGCTATTTTTCTTTTAAATTCTTAATCGGGATTTCGATGATTTTTTTTTTTTTGCATTTCAGACCTATTTCTAAGTAATTACTGTATTACTATTTTCTGGGAATTGTCAACGTTTCACCCATATACAGGGTGTAAAAATAAATTTGATTTTTCATCTTATTTTGCAACACCCTGTGGAATTTATTAAAGCTAACGCTACAATATATTAATATTTCGAAAAAGCTTAATTTTTTTTCAATATTTTCGTAAAAAAAATCATCGATATCTTTATTATCAAAAAAGAAAAGTACGTTCAATGTATAACGTGATTTTATCGAATTGTAATACTCATTAATGGAAGCAGTCAGTTGGCTATGAAAAATCAAACAATTTGACAGGACAGTTTTAGACTGTGAATATTGTTTACATTTCAAAATTTGTTTTGCTATTTTGTGTATATTAGTTAGTTGACAAGAAATCTGAGCAGAGATGATTGAGTTTAGGCAATTACTTTAGCTGATGTAGGGTTAAGTTGTCGTGAAATAGGCTTAATGTTAAGAATATCTCATACTACAATATCACGAATCATTAAACGTTTTCGAGAATCAAACGACCATACGAGACGGCGTGAACAAGGAAGAGGAAGACTCACAAGACCACGACAAGATCAGTTTATCAGGCTTCGTGCTATAAGAGAACGTTTTCTCACAATGAGACATTTACAAATACAAGTGGCAAATGTTCATAATATTCAAATTAGTAGAAACACTATACAAAGATGTCTCGCTGAACAAGATCTGCATATAAGGATACCAGTCATGGCACCAGATTTAAACGTAAATCATCGTAGAAGTAAATTACAACTTGCCAGAGAGCATCTTGACTGAAATGTTGATGACCTGGAGCACGTGTTGTTCACTGATTAATCGAGGTATTGCTTATATATACTCCATTCCACGAATATACGACTGTTTTAAATTCGCTTCAAGGTGTCGACTTCAATGGTCCAATGTGCTGAATTGTACAATGGTAAATTCCCCCCATTTTTAAAATACTGTTATGAGAGATATACACCTTAGATTTAAATATGAAGTTATGATCTAAATATAGAATTGATAGTTTATAGAATAGTTGTAATTCAGATTTTGAAGTATACTCGTATAATTACTCTCATTGACTTTAGTATTGTAAACAAGTTGGTTTTTGAATTAAGTGATTTAAACGAAGTGTAACAATACTTAAGTGATTAAATAGTTTAATTTATTTAGTCGAATATTCAATTAGTATTAAAAAAACAAAAAAACTTACTCTTACTCTTATTCTCCTAATCACCATTACAAACAAATACACTACACTAAACTCTCTCTTAACGGACACGTCTCTTCACCGGACACCTCTATACGGACTGTTTTTAAAACTAAAATCAGTCGGCGATTTATGAAACTGTATGTAAATTTTCGTTACTTTTTAATATCTGTAATGACTCGGTACTTTAACTATCAATAGCCGCCATGTTATACCCGTTACTTTCGGAACTTTTAAGAGTATATCCACTCAAAGCAAACAAAAAACTAACAAAGTGGAATACTAGATTCTTTTCCTGGTTTCTGAACCATCGTTCTGCCAATTTCTTTTTATTTATATTAAAAATATTATATTTCTTTTTATTACCGTTGTAGTACCTAATAAAGTAATAAAGATACCCGGCGCGCCTCTTTGGTGTTTACATTTCACCGAAATCCAACCCAAATGGCTGATGAACACATTTTAACTTCATAGAGGTCATTGTATTTATTTGTAGGAGCGTTTACGTAAATTTTTTTGTTATTTTCGGATTAATTTTCACAATAAATTTTGCGTCTATCTGAACATCTACTAACTGAAATAATTTTAGTTTATATGTAATAGTAACAGAAGATCCTTTTTTATGGAATAATAATTAGACCAATTTACTTTCATACTTCTACTTGTACAGTAAAATATTCGTTGTAGCAATAATTCCAAACAGTCGTATATTCGTGGAATAACCTATAGCTCAGATAGACGTGTGAGAGTTATTCGACGACCAAGAGAACGCTACGCAGAGTGCAATATACGACCTATTACTTTATTCAATGGAGGATCTGTAATGGTTTGGGGAGGAATATCTCATACATCGCCAACGGACTTTGTTGCTTTACGCAGAGGTTCCGTAACAAGTGAAAGGTATATTATAGATATTTTGTCTAACCATGTAGTACTATTTGCTCCTTACATAGGAAATAATTTTCTTTTAACGCATGATAACGCTCGACCACATGTTGCACGTGTGGTCCATAAAGATTTGGACGAGGTTGGCATACAAACCAGGAACTGGCCACCTTGCAGCTCTGCTGTCTCTTTTGCTGACATAGAAGTTATGATGAGAGAAGTTTGGGAAGCAATTGATCAAGATTAAATACGCTGCTTGGTTTTTAGTATGTCTCTTCGCTGTGAAGAAGTAATTAGATGTACAGGCGGAAATACTCGTTATTAAGTGTTTTTGGGAAAGGGAAATTGTTCAAGATTATTTAGATAAGGTTTTCTTAGGCTTTATTTGTATTTATTGTCAATCAAGTTTGTGTAAGTGATATTTTCTTTACTTTAAATGTTAATAAGTTTTGTATAATCTTTGATAATAGAGATATCGAGATATTTTTTTACGAAAATCTTAAGAAAGGATGAATCTACCGCAAAATATTAATAATATGTAGTATTTATTTCTAATAAATTCTACAGGGCGTTGCAAAATACGATAAAAAACACAACTTCATTATCCGAACGTCTGCGGTCCCTCCGGTTAGTACCGATCGCACAAGGATAGAAATTATTTTCATTCATTATTTTTAATAAACGAAAATTTCTCCACCCAGGTGAGATTCGAACTCACGACCTTTAGGTTCAAAGGTAGGCGCTCTTACCACTGAGCCACAAAGGGGGTTATCAGTTTTTTAATTGACTAAAAATATACCTATAATATTAGTTAAAAATTATATTAATTATAAAGTCGCTGTTCGAAATTATGAATAAACATTTTGAAGCATTACAGGGGTTACTATATTATATACATTCATGCACAATTCATCTTAGTTTTTTTAATAAAGCAGGAATGGTATTATAAATCTTGCTGTTTAAATAATCCGGGAGCTAAATCGTGGATCTTGGTGGCCGTTCAGTAAAACTTCTTCAGTCACTCCATTGCCTAGGAAACCGTTCATTAAGTATTGCCTTACATTTATGCTATAATGCGGAGCTACGCCGTCTTAGGAAAGAACAAATCATCTTTTGAATACCTGTCATCAATGGCTATTGAGTAGCTTTATGTTTCGTGGAAAACTCTAGAATTTTCATCAGCCTAATAACGGCAATTGTGTCTATTTATAGTCCATTTATTTATTTTTACTATTTATTTTCTCAGTCGTAATCTCACAAAACTTTAGCCGCCTGTTTGGACCAACTTCATTTATTTCCTATACCAAGTGTATTTTGTCGGGATGAAATTTGTAATGCTATATGTAATGATTGATTACTAGAGAACTACAGTACCTACACCATATTTGTTTTATGTAGTACTTGGTAATCTTATTTTTTACTGATATGAAAGAGTTTTTCAAATTGAATTCCTCATCATTGTTTTTTCCGTATTAATTTGTCTATTATTTGTTTGTTGAGGTAGTCGAGTAACTAATTTATGTACATGATCACACTAGGAAGAGTTTCCCCTCCTGGTAAATATATAACTTTTTTGCAGTTAAGAAACCTATTGGTTTTTGGTAAATCCCATTCTGCTTCTTGAATTCTGAATGGTATTAATTTTGGATTACTATAAATTATCACAGAAAAATATAAGGCCAGTTTTAATTTCAACTGCGTGCTTTATCATAAGAAACGTCTAGTTTGCTCTTTCATAAATTTAGTGTTAACGGCAGCCTTGTCAAGTGTTATTCCTTGAAGTTTGCTCAAAATTTCATGTTTTTTCAATATATTTCTTAAAAACTTAGCTGTATCATCTTCTGTGTGTTTATCATGAGCGGTTATGAAATCTAGAACAATTGATTGAAGAATCCACTACTTTAATATAACTTTTGTATAACTTTAACTACCAAATCATTTCGACAATAACAAAAGTGTATTTTGGGCGGGACATCCGGGATGTCCCGCGAAACAAAGAGTCAGCCTCGTCCCGAGTCCCGTCCCGCAGAACAAAATTGGGACAAAGTGCGGGTCCCTCCTGTATTTCTAGTTATCGGTCAAAAGGTAGAGAATAAAAACAAAGCTTACTGCTACTTCATCCTTTATTTATAAACGTCCGAAGACGTTTCGTGTATTAGTCCATACACATCATCAATCATCTAAATCTGATGTGTAAATTATCAACTCACGCAAAATGTAGGTACAGTTTAGGTATGAGGCATGGAAACAGTCGAAAGCTAGAGAAGATTAGATGATAATAAAACATTCTATAAAATAGGTTGTTCTTCTTCGCCTTTGTCACCATAAAACTAAACAACAGAAAAGAAAACAAATACTAAAGCTAAATTACCTTTACCAATAATAGTTAAAGACATACAAAATTTTAAAAGCCTGACTGAATATCTAGAGAATAATAAAACTAAGTTTATAACAACAATTCAAAGCACTCCGAGCACTCAGTCAAACGAGATTCAATCTTAAACATGAAAGTAGACCCCAAAATATTGTAAAATATGTCAGGCACGTAAAAACACATAAAAATATTTCTCAAAAGGGCCAAGATGCGTATCAGAACTTGACTCAAGAGTCAAGACTGTAATAAAACAAAAGCAGAAAATTGTAGAAGTATGTACACTGAAACGAAAATCACCCTCCTATGAGGGAGATATGAAAGAAAGATGAGAAATTAACGACACGGATGAAACAAAAAAAGCAAAACAATTAACCAACGAGTGAATTAAAATGTGTGCCAAAAACTTGCGCTTGTGTAATATAGCACGAAATAATATAGTACAGATTACTCAATATGTAAGTCCACAAACGGATTTAGGGAACCAATTTTCCACTTTCCCTCTTCCGGATGAAGAATGGTACCTAATCAGGTTAGAAGCAATGACCAGAAGGTTGAGAAATTTGACGTACATCTAGAAAATCAATTCACTATCCAATACAATTACATATCCAATGTTAATCAGTGAAAAGAACCGTGAATGGAACAGACAGTCCAAACGGGAAAAAGAATAATCCTAGCTAATATCATCTAGATAAGCATGTGATTGGGGATAATTGGCTACAGTCAATGTCCATGCGCCATCGTATCACCTAAAAAAGTAGCAACGGAAATAAAAGACAACGAAAATCTTAACAAAGCACAATGATAAGGTTATCAACAGAGAAAAACTATTAAAACCTATAACGTGAAAAAGTAGTTGAGATAAATGTTGCCTTTAGACTAAGATATGTCCCAATGGTTAATTTGGGAAAATTGTTTTTGAAAAGTTTTAGACAATAATAGAAATAAAAAATCTGATGGTAAATCATCAATTTGGGTTTACAAACAAGCATTGCACAATCGATAAAGTACACGAATTACTGATATAAAAGAGAAATAATTAGAAAATAAAAAAGTCTACTCTACTATCTAATGCGTAGCCAAGCTTTTAATAAGGCTTATCATGGTGCTGTAAACTACAAATTAAGAACATGTTGACCTAAATAGTACTAAGAAATTTATTTCGAATAAATGCTTCAGAATAAAGCAAGACGTTTACACAAATTTCAGACGTATTACACCTGGACACCACAAGGGAGCTTATTAGATCCAGTTGTGTACATACTATGTACATATGACATTCCAGAGTTAAAACAAAACATGACTGCTACCTTCGCAGGTAATTCAGTGGTACATTCCAACGGTATCAGAAAAACCGTCTGAAATTTCGCAGATTTCACTAAAAGAGATTCATGCGTGGACTTGAAAATGGCGACTCAAATAAAACGAAACAAATACATCCAATTAACTTCACCAACAAAAGGATTAAAAATATACTAGTTAGACTAAATGATACTTAAGTCTCATATATCATAACAACGTAAAAACGTTATCATTAACAAAAAAAACATCCGGGCATCACTGTAGAACAAAATTGAGATAGAAACTCCACGTTAAAAAGTTAAAAGGTTAACCTGAAATTTTATACAAAAAATATATTATTATTCTATTATTATTATATTATTATAGTATTATTCAAATACAAAATCGTTGATAAACGGCTGGCTATTATGAAAAGTAAGAGGATAATACATTGGCGTTTAGATTATTAAAAAAAAATTCAAGAATATCGAGACCAATAGAGGGCTATATATTATTTAGACAAGATATGGTATAACACGCATGATAACGCTAGCAAGGGTTGGACTGATGGTTCACTTAGGTGCCAGTTGAAAGGTGTAGTACCGAATAAAGGTTCTCTGAAGGAGAAATATTTTAGACAAGGTATGCTAATATGACGATTATTTTAGTTAAAACAACTAAGTTTTTCATTATAAATTGCTAACTTTGTTTAAAACAATATTTTCTGAAATGTAATAGTATATTACTTTATGAGGCGGAGAAGCATGACTTTTCTTGACGCGCCTGATATTACGTGCCCAACGAAGTGAGGCGCGTAATAGAGGGCAAGTCAAGAAAAGTCGCTCCTTTGCCGAATAAAGTATACCTTTTTTTCTTCAAACGTAGCAATTTTCAACCATAAATAGTACAATTCATACGCTATTTTTACTCGAAATTAACTGTGACAACTATCAAAGTCGTCTAGATGTTAGAAATTAAAATAATTAAGTCGTCGGTGGGATTTGCGTCTCCCTGGTTACAGTTGTTTGACAGTTGTTTGCAATTATTAAAGACAGCTTATTGTTGTTGCAACCGCAAACGCAAATTTGATTCACCATGCTTGGTGCATGCACCAAGCTCATGATTCACCAACATCGGGAATGATTGCTGAAAGTTGTTCTCGACCATCAGTATCATTAACAATTACCAATGCTTATCAAGAGTCGGGAACATTTTTGCACGGTTTCAATTTTGAAAATGCCTCATTAACTAATTGTACTTTTAATATTACTATAAATAAAAATGATGTTTAATTGTTGTTAATGACATTTGTATTGTTGCTTTGTGACATGTTTCATATTGTTGCCATGACAACATTTTTCCCTCGGCCGTAAAGAAATGGAAAAAAAACTGCTGCCGGCGGAGACATCAAACTTTGACAGGATCAAGTTAGATAAGTAATGTCATCATTATTTGACGTTTGAAAAAAAATACTTTTCCACAGTTTCGTCTATGTACGCCATCGTTAAACGCTAATAAGTCTTTTCAACGCTTGTCATGTCTTTCAGGCACTTGTAATATGTCGTATAATTTTATTAGTTTTTATTGGTATTATTGGTATATAGTATATACATATAACTATACATACCAAAGACGTATGACGTAGATATATTAAAATTTTATGACATGTAACAAGTGCCTGAAACCAAAGCGTTGAAAAGCCCTATAGAAAATGCCGTTGTATCACCTAGTATTTTTTTCCAACAGGATGGTAGAGTGATATTTTTTACATTTTAATTTTAACGATTTAAAAAACAAAGAAATATAACATTTTGTTTGTTTTTTCAAAATCAGATTTTCTGATCTTTGACTATAATATACACATTACAGATTGTTATTTTATAATTTAATACTTGTATCAAAAAATTTGTGTCGGGTGAAACAACCAATATCGCGATACGTCCCTGGACATCGGTTACTCGAATTTCATAATATACAAATATTATCTGTTTGAATTTGCCGACGGACGAAATATCGATGGACTCCACTATAATACCTAATTACCTAGAGATTTCATCCACAGATATGAGAGTAAGTGTTAAGGATGTAAAAATACATATTGTAGATGCTCTTGGCATAGATACACGTAGATAACATTTCACATAAACTTGTGTACTAAATAGGCATAATGCATAGCTCTTGTCAAAATCCAATACATTAATAATATAAGTACATATCTTCAATTCAAAATAATGTAAAAGACTTTAAAGAGTCTGAGTAAGAAAAGAGATATTTAGTTACATTCTTTGTGGCATTTTCAAGGTCACAGCTGTTCCCAAAATCCATTAACTCTAACACTGATCTTCATCAGGACTTGGGGCTTGATCATGGACACTGTTGATAATATAATTAAGAAGACTGCTCCCAATCACAAGGAGTGACTCCATAGTACCTAATGTGAATTGTGTGCCAATACAGCTTCTGGACATCACTGAAATAAAAAGAAGGTTCAGAAGAACAAAACTGTTTTAGATTTATGAAACTAGAGCATAATGAGAAGCAATGTTCAAAGATAATGAGATCTTAACCATATTTTTTTTTGATGTAACACATATTTAGAAAAATCTAATAAATGAATTCAAACCCTTATTGAAATGAAATAGTTATTTGCTTCCGTTAAATCTATTACACATTTTGGCAACTGCTAATAGAGAAACCTTAGAATTGCTAATAAATTTTTTTTAAAGATTTAAACGTAGAAATATAAATTAGTATAACTTCACTGACTTATACATATACTTATCTAAAAAAAAGTAACAAACAAGAACAAAAAAAAATATCTTTAAACGTAGCATAAATTTCGAAGCAGATTTTTCGAAAACGAATCGAATAACCAAATAAAAATAATAAAAGTAAAAATGTATTTAATCTTCATTGCATCAAAAAGTTTTTATTTTAATTACATCCCGTAAGGCACAAACTTCGCTAAATGTATTAAGTATTGCTAATTTCATCAATAACTGCTAACAAAATAAATCTATATATTTATAGTAAATATGTAATTATTAGTGGAACACATGAATAACATTATATTATTCATAGATAGGTATATATTTTTCTTAGATAGATTAAATTGTGTAAAATTGTTTTTTTTTTCTCTCTCGACTCGATTCTATTTAATACAAACGGCCTTGGTATACATTCCAAAGCTTTAGACATCAAATAAAGATAATCTTCACCCTTGATTAAATAAAGTTTCCTTCTTCATGACTGCATCAGCATAGCAACCCCGACAAAAGTCAGTCACAGTCTATCCTCCACTTTGATTCATGAACAGTGGCGGCTGGCAGATCAGCACGTTCATTGGTGCAATTGCGCTAATCCCATTGGTCTGTGTTGGTCTTTCAGCGTATTGGCGCCCCACTCCTCACATTGCCCTGGATGACCTCTGCCCTCGGGGTTATTTGTCACCACCAGTGCATGTCAGAGCTATCGGGGATGAGAGCTCTATCGGAACGTTTGATAACGGTGTATCGATTTGTCTCCGGCAAGGGTGGAAGGGGTGGAGGAGGATGTGGATGCTCGGGACATGGGGGTTGCAGGGGTGCCAAATTTTTTAGAAATTCGTATTGTATTGCTAACTAATAAATTAAATGTAATTTATTATCTTTAAGCAGCGCGATGCTATTATAAAATAAAATATTCTGTAGTTCAAACCAGATTAACTGAATATTTCCGATTCTAAATAAAAATACCTAGGGCATTACACCGTTATGTACAGCTGCGGACATTGAATAGTTTATACCCTTACATATCTAGTAGCCGATTTTTTGAATTTTTACCTCATTTAAACGCACATTTTAGGTCAAAGTGACGTTACCAGGGGCGGACCTGGAGAAAAATAGGTTGAATAAAATTAAAAAATAAAAATAAAATTAATCTAGTTTAGAAAATATAACAAAATGGAAATTATAGAAAGAAGTTTTGGACTCGTTTAATAACTTTTTATTTTATTTTTCAATATGCGCAAAATTTTTGACAAGCACTTTGACATTTAGCAAATCCGTACGGCACAGCTATTTTGCAGTATTACAATGTAAAAAATTAAGGTGTAAACTATTCAGTGACTGCAACTGTACATATATGTACTATATACGGCATGTCCCATTAAGTTAAGTAAGGAACCATACGGAACACATTTTTATATTAATTTTAGGAAAATAGTTAATCACAACTACAATCAAATGGTGAATGTTAAAAGATATTATAAGGTACATATATTAAGGAAAAATTTCTATGCAAGGCAAAAATAGTACAAAAAATGATCTGGAACATGACAGGAAGTCCTCGTAAAATTCTGACAAATAGCAAGTATTTTAGAGATACTTCGATTGAAATACTCGAAAAAAACCTGAGGAAATAAGTTTTGTGATCATTGGTGATCAAACAAAGTTCAAGAAAAAGTAAAGTTGAAGAGAACGTTGGCAAAAAAGGAAGCGAAATTAGCAGTAACTAAAGCAAAAGAGTATTAAAATCTATACGAAAATAAAGTATACTTTATTAATCGAAAAATTTGACAAAACAGCAGTTGAACTAACGGAGAGAGTAAATAATATGTGATATTAATGATTTATATTAATTTATTATACATTATATATATCATTAATTTATATTAATGATATATTATGAGTAATAAGCAAATAATAAACGAGTAAAGCAGTAAATCAATCAAAAAATAAAGAAAGGCAATGAAGAATCAGCATCCGAATTAAATTTAGAATGCAAACTTTCACAGGCATTGATTGTACGCTCAAGTGATGAACTGATTTGCGCCTACATCTCAGGAGGGAAGTCTGCCTCTTCAGAAATATAGTTGTCCACCAAGTAGTCAGAAAATTGTTGCATGGCTTCGTATGTTGTGCTGGTAATACTTATCTCATTCAAGTGTACAGCAAAACACTCACCTACGTAATGGATCTAGGATAGGTAGACCAAACATATAAGGCATTGCCCGACGTCATGGTCCTTTGAATACTCAGAAGCCAGTCCAACTTTTTAAATTTTTCTCCACCATGATTGTCCGAGATGACATATACATCCTTTTATTTTTGCTGATAAAAACACTGCACTTACAGCTGCATGGAATTTTTTTTCGAAATCGGCATACACAATCTGGGGACTAAAATTTAGGTTCAGTTTTTGCCACTCCGTCTTTAAACAATTCAAGGTAGTTACAAATGAATTTGATAACTTTTAGAAAGTAAAAAGAAATCCAACAGCATATAGTGTCTACTTTCGACTCAGTAAACTAAATAGTGGAGTAAAAAATTTTGTGCAGTATTTAAAAGGTCCATCAGGTATAAATATAAATTGCTTCTAATTTACTTAAAAATGTTAATGTAAATACACAAGAAAAAGCAACCAATTTTTGTACCTGATTATTTTGAATAAAAATTGTTCTTTTTGATTGGTTGTCACATCCACAGAGTTCAATGAGTCATGTTCTTCCTGCACACACTTCGGAATTATGGGAATAACTTGTTTTCTTCCCTTATAAATATTTTTTTAAATCAAATGTACATTTTCTACAGTAAACGTATCAATTCCAGATCATTTTGCAGTATTCTACACATACCCCGGTGTTGCAAACAAAGGACCAGATGAGGTTACTTCTTTTGTATTAGATTTTATTCAAAATTAAATATCTGGAAGGATTACAGAACTCCACATTTTAGTGATGCATATGATGACCAAAACCGCAACCACACTATGGTGAGGGTACTTTCAGATGGTACGATCGATCTGCATCAATACATCAATATAACCTGGTACGAGGACATAGCTTTTTGCCATGCGATAAAAACTTTGCAGTTATTAAGAGAGCAGTACAAAAATATGATCGCATTTATTCTCCAGACCAGTACAAGGCCATCATAGAAAACGCCAAAAAGGTTTAACCAACTTACAAAGTAAAAGAAGTGAAAAATAAAGATGCACTAGCCTGTAAGAAGTGGTGGCATAAACTTTGTTAAATTACCAAAAAGCCTTGAAGATAAAACAATATCTTTTGCCATTAGCAAATACAGTAATCTAATTCACAGACGCGACCGGAAGGGACACGTAGTAAACGCCATCGTTCATTGGTGGTTTTATCTCACACACCTTTAAACTTATAAAATCCAATGATGTAGTGCTTCCTTTAAGCAAAGCTTATGATGATGGAAAGTTACCTATTAAGGCAAGCAAGAATGACGTCATGAAACTCATCAAAGACATTTCAGAGGAATACTTGCCTTTTTATAAGGAACGTCGAACTTGGCCAACGACAGAAGCTGAAACCTCTAATTGATCAAAACTAAAATTATATTATTGTGCTGTATACTTTTTTATAAATCATCTAGGTATTTTAATATTACATTGCTATATTTCAAACTATTTTGTTTTATGTTGTCTTAGAATTTCATTAATTTGCAAGTTATTGAGTGTGAATAGGGAAACATTCCATTATATAAAATTCTTAATAACATATTACACAAAGTATTAAAAATACCAAAATAATCATAACAGTTGAATGTCTTCCATTTACTTGTGAACATTCATAATTGAAACATTTTCTGTAACATATTTAGTTTTGCAGATAAACAGTTTTTTTTGGTTCCTGAAAAATAGCCATTTTGGAATGTGTACCTTTTCAACTCACCGATTAATCTATTTTCATCATAAGAGTTGTTGCTTCTTAATCTTAAATATTTGTATATTAATTTAAGTTTCATCCATTTTATAATCAGGTTTGGGTATAAAAAATTCAAACGAATATTTGCTTCTTATTATTATTATTATTTGAATAATAACATTAACTACTTTAATTCTTAGCTATATTATAACGGTATTTAATATTCTGTTGAATCTAAACTAATAAAATGAAACAGATGCCATGTAATGACAGCACCTAAGATGTTCTATTTGTCTAATGTAGTTAGACGAATTTATTCATAACTCTGGCAACACTGCGAATTGCTCTTTGAAATCGGCGGATTTATTTTCCGTGGGTTGGGAAATGTGAGACATAGAAGGGCTTTGATGGACTTTTTGTTAGTTTTTCTGGCTTGGAGAAATTTATGAGGAATCTAATTGGATATCATTAACGTCAGAATCGAGTTTCTCAGATAGACGATGGCGATAGCGATTCGTTTAAAAATGAATCCTTTTATCCAGAACGTTCGTAGGATTCTAGAGTTTTTTAAATTAGACTATTTTAAGCACATTTTTATTCCACTTTATATTATTCGGAAATATGTAGGAATTGAAAATACTATAATGATTTTTTTTTTGTTTTATAGATATATAAAATTTACATACAATTAAATGATTTCGGAAGTGGTTGAAACGTTAAAATAAATATATTTTTAACTGACATTGTAGGTAATTCCAATTAAAGATAGTAAATTCTTAATTAAACTGTAATAATTAATTAATGGGACTGATTTAAGTATGAACCGACGATATGAAAAGAGTAAGTAAACTGGCTACAAGACGCAGTATAGAGAACATTGGAAGAGACTGGGAGAGTACTATGTCTAGCAGTGGACGCGATTAACTGAATAATAAATTAATTAATCAATTATAAATAATGAATTAATTAAAAAAGACTAACATGACTTGCCAAAGACTATCGTACCAGTAATATACAAGCTTTACATTTATTGACCGAATGATCTCACTTATCATTTCGTATCGTTTTCGTATCAACTAGTGTGGTAGTCTAAATTACTTTCGCATTCATATTTTCATTTTAAAGAATACCAATGGTCATTAGTTCTCTTCTCGTTTCTCTTCGAACCGTGTCCTATACTGAACGCTGGCTTTCATATTTTATTCACCACAGCTGTGAAGAGTGACGACGAAGACTGATTAAACCACTTAAGTAGGCTACGAAGCCACGATATCCTTCTTCGACCGGGACCCACCTTTCCTAATATTTCATCATTCTGGCTTTCCAATCCTGCGTGGGTCCTAACCTCAGCCTCCTCAAGAATTTCTCTCTAGTCGTCCCTATCCATTGCCTTTCTCCGCCAAGCACGTATTCCCATATTTCTCATGTCTTCATCGATGTTATCCAGGAACCTTTTTCTGGGTCCTCTTCTTCTTTTGTGACCAATGGGTCTATCAAGGAGCGTTTTTCTAGCTGAGTCAGTTTGTTCCATCCGCATTACAAGCTCTATCCACCTCAGACGTCCTATCTTAATGTTATTCTATAAAGTTCGAAGTTGTATCGTCTTCTCCACACTTAATTGTCATTCGCCTTAGTACTTTTTTTTCAAAACATCCTAACACGTTATCATTACTGTTTGTTAGAGTCACAGCATATCGTTCTGAGTATCGCCTGAAATGGGAAAAATGCTCAAATTTTCGTATTTTCACGAATTTCACAGGGTTGTTTTTTAAAACGTTTTAAGCCTCTTTATACTGTCAACCCAACTCATATGTAACAGCGTTCGATACACCCAAAGTCTCCAATAGGCGATTTATTTGCGACAATTATCTAAAGCAGTTGATGGCTGTATCTCTTATAGTTTCGATTTGAACTAATTGCATAAAATATAGTCGAGTGTACTGATATATTATATATATATATAATATATATATATATATATATATATATATATATTATATATATATAAACAACAAAGTTTATTGGGGCTGCAGTCAGAAGTTTGGCCGGGATGTTACAGAAACACTCTTTTGACTTTAGGTCTAGCTTTCGGAATTGTTTAATTCCTTTATCAAGACACTGTAATTAGAAAAATGTGTAAATATTTACAATATATCACAAAATGTCAGTGTACTTACTAGTCGTTGAGATTATTTGTAAGAAGCTATGACACTCAACATTAATAACAAACAATACACTATAACTTATACAATAATGGATACAATACATTTTAAAATTTAGTTAAAAATAATAAAAGTTCTAAAAATTCGTTTTCTACATCTTCTTGGTGTGTTTTAACTTACCCATAGAGAATAGAAAAAAACAAAAATAAAAATAGTATAATTAAAAATTCATTAGGAGTTCTTCATATGTTATTAATAGAAGGTAATGTATTAAACCTGTGTTGATGGTATGTAACCTGTTTAGCATGCAGGTGTATTATGGTGTGTATATGTACAAGTAAGTCTTGTGTCATTTTTGATGTTTAGTCAGTAAATAACAATAAATGTTTACGCGCATTCGTTAATTTTTTGGTTTATATGTCGCTGCGATGTGAGATCACCCTACTATGAAAATTACGAGATGTTTCACCAATGTACACGTTTTTGCAATTAGCACACGGTATAGAATAAACAACTGAATCCAGAGACAAGGGACTGAAAAAAGTTGAGATCTATACTACAAGAGAACTCCTATCCCATAGGGCTTTTAAATAAACTCATGTTTGGTACTACTTTTCCGTTGCAATTTTCTGAGAACCAAAATTTTCATAATAATGAGGTCCGACAACTGACATCGACATTGACACACAACACATCAGAGCTACCACAATCTAAAATAACGTATGGTTGCCTACCCTATATTCCAGTCCTAACCCCTAAGATAATGAACATTTTCAAAAATGTTAGTGGCTTAAAAATTGCAACTAAAACTGTGAAAACGGTATCGAAGTTGTACACAAAGACAAAGGATCCTTTCACAATAGAGGAATCATTTTCACAATAGAGGAATCATCGAATGTTGTTTATTCTATACCGTGTGCTAATTGCAAAAACGTGTACATTGGTGAAACATCTCGTAATTTTCACAGTAGGGTGATCTCACATCGCAGCGACATAAAAACCAAAAAATTAACGCATGCGCGTTGACAGAACATGCATTAAGTTTAAAACATGAATTTAATTTCGAGGATGGATTCCTGTATTCTGGCAAGGGAAAATAACCATTCTAAACGTGTTTTCTTGGAAATGTGTTTAATAAAGTCCAGTGCGTCTTGTATAAATAAGAAGTCCGATATAGACAAATTGAGTAACATTTATTGTTATTTACTGACTATACATCAAAAATGACACAAAGACTTACTTGTACATATACACACCATAATACACCTCCATGCTAAACAGGATGCATACCATCAAAACAGGTTTAATACATTACCTTCTATTAATAACATATGAAGAACTCCTAATGAATTTTTAATCATACTATTTTTATTTTTTTTTTATTCTCTATGGGTAAGTTAAAACACACCAAGAAGATGTAGAAAACGAATTTTTAGAACTTTTATTATTTTTAACTAAATTTTAAAATGTATTGTATCCATTATTGTATAAGTTATGTTTATATGTTTGTTATTATATGTTGAGTGTCATAGCTTCTTACAAATAATCTCAACGACTAGTAAGTACACTGACATTTTGTGATATTGTTACGATTTTAAATGTTATGGCATATAGAACTGTAAATATTTTATGACTAATTCTTTTTTATTGATTCTCGTAATTTGTAGGTCAAAATATACCTGAGCTTAGCTACCAGTTGTTTACAGAAATCTCTAGACACTAATTTTAGTGAGTCATCCACGTCTCGAGGTTGAAAAACGAGTCGAGCGCCTTCACCAAAATACGAGACTATTCAGGAAGTTTGCCGAAAGTTCCAGATGACAACAGTTGTGTATATAAATGAAAGATTTTTGTATTTGAGTCAGTCATAAGAAGATCGGTAAACGCGGTATTTAAATGTAACGAAACGTGAAATAAATACATTTGTAAAGTTATTTAATAAATTAGTAATTAGCTATCGTGAGTTTTAATAAATTAGATTGTAGACAATAAATTAGAATAAAGACAAATAAATTAGAACTATATAAACTCCACAGTGGTGCAGAAGTGGGATCGTAGATAAATTTAATTTGATTTTGAAAAAGACTTTTGAACTTTTGAAAGGTATTGTTCGTCGGAACATCCGCGTAGTTCAGTAGTGATCGTTGTACGAAAGAACATTTAAAAAGT
Source organism: Diabrotica balteata (assembly GCA_918026665.1). Classification (NCBI taxonomy): domain Eukaryota; kingdom Metazoa; phylum Arthropoda; class Insecta; order Coleoptera; family Chrysomelidae; genus Diabrotica; species Diabrotica balteata. The sequence goes on along the minus strand of OU898277.1, from coordinate 147,529,816 downwards.
ACGTGTGTGCCTGACCACAGATGCTGCTAGTAGAACTTTCAATGAAACAGTTGCGTGAGCAACTAGAAGAACGCGATGAAGACTGCAGCGGGTCCAAGAAGATCCTCCAAGAACGACTGAAGACTGTTCTCAACAAGAATGGAGACGACCCAGAGACATTCCAGTTCCAGTCAGCAGAAGAAGCCGTTTTAACTAAAATAATCGATGGAAATTTGAGAATGTCTCACAAATGATCGAAGAGAGTTCTAGAAAAATGATGAGAATGTTTCCAAAAGATTCGATGAAACGTCTCAAAAGATCGAAGAGAGTTCTAAAAAAAATGATGAAAGATTCAATGAAACGTCTCAAATTATTAAAGAAGTAGCTAGACAAAACGACGAGAAACTCGAAAATGTGTCAAAAAGATTCGACGAGAAATTTGAAAATGTTTCTCAAATGATGAAGAAACTTCGAAAAAGAATAATGAGAAATTTGAAGAAGTTTCCAAAAACATTCGAAAAAGTAGAAGAGAAAAATCAAACAGTTAGAGACCATGATAACTAACACGAGAGTGCTACCACCAATTAATACGGTAGCTTTAGATCCGGTAGAGATAAAGAAGACGAGACAAAATGTAAGTTGGAAACACGGCCGAAATTTGAAGGAAGTGGAAGTTCCGTTCATGTCAAAGTCCCAACTTTCGACGGAAAATCATCATGGAACAACTACATGAAACAGTTCGAATCAGCTGCAAGAGCGAATGGATGGTCTGAAAAAGAAAAGGCTGTAAACCTGACTATCGCTCTTCGAGGAGATGCCTTAGATGTGCTCCAGACCATAGCCGTAGAGGAGACGGATGATTTCGAACAACTGAAGAAGAGGTTAAATATGCGATATGGCCACGAACACTTGGAACATGTATATCAGTCGCAGCTCAAAAATCGAAGACAAAAGAAAGATGAGGCTCTTCAAGAATATGAAGTAGATATCGCCAGATTAGTGCGATATGCTTATCCAACAGCTCCCGAAGGCATGATGGAAAAGTTGGCCGTTCAAACGTTTATTGATGGTCTTCGTGATCATGAGATGCAAAGAACATTACGATTAGCTCGTCACAAGACGCTGATGGATGTCTTATCTGCCGCCCTCGAATACGAGTCAGCTACGCAGGCCTCTGGCGGTTATAGCAAAGTTAGGACTGTAAAAGAGGAAGGAGATGAAGATAAACTTGACCAGCTCTTTAATATGATAAAAAGCATGACACACAAGAAAACGAAGACCATAAGACCGAAGACAAAACCAGAACGCGTCGGCCTTAGGAGAGCAGCTTCGACCAGAACTTTACCAAAGACCCTCTGATACTAATAGCTTCTTTGAAATGTCGTGAAGATAGTGTATATGTAGATGGAGAAATAAATGGTAAAAAGCATACGTTGTTGGTGGATACTGGAGCGACCAGAACCATTGTACGCCCGACAGTTATAAACAGCCGAAAGAAACTGTTACTAACGAGGTTGCGACTTCGGACCGCCACAGGTGAAAATGCTAACATTCATGGAGAAATCCAGGTACAATTAGGAATTGGAGCAGAAAAGTTCGTCCATACTGTTATAGTTGCTGACATCGAAGAGGATGTTATATTAGGAATGGACGTAATGAATACGCATGGATTCCAATTGGATTTTAAGAATAAGGTAATCAAAGTTGGTAACGAGGAGGTATTTCTCCATCCACATGATGACAACACTATGCAAGCAGCCGTTAAAGAAGATACAGTCGTGCCTGCGAGAAGTGAAACGATAATAGTAACGCGGCTACAGGGAATTGTGGACGAAGGAACACCTGTTATGATGGAGCCTTGGAATCATGACGACGAAGTTGCCGTGGAATCATAATTGGAAAAGAATTAGTGACTTCGGCTAAAGAAATTCCTGTGAGACTTATTAATGTCAATGACTACCCAGTGACCATCAAGAAAGAGACAAAAGTAGGAACTTGTGTACCTGTCACATCCATAATCCGTCAGACAACAACGTCTGATAATTCCAACGATAAATTTGATCAAATGGTTGCGGTTGCTGGACAGTCTCTGAATCAGATTGAGAAAAGGAAATTAAGGGAATTTCTTCGGCAGTATCGTGATATTTTCGTACCGAAAGGAGGAAAGACGGGAAGAACTACTGTTGTTAAGCATAAAATTGATACTGGTAATGCTAAGCCAATTCGTCAAACAGCTCGACGATTACCACAGGCGAAAAGAGAGGAAGCTGAAACGATTGTTCAGGAAATGAAGAAAGACGGGGTGATAGAACCTTCTACGAGCCCATGGGTCTCTCCGGTGGTCCTGGTTAAGAAGAAAGACGGAACAACGAGGTTCTGTGTGGATTACCGTTTGTTGAACAACGTTACCAAGAAAGATAGTTATCCTCTGCCTCGGATCGATGACACATTAGACACATTGGCTGGAAGTAAAATTATTTTCTACTTTGGACTTGAAGTCTGGATACTGGCAGGTAGAAATGGACCCGGTAGATAAAGAAAAGACAGCCTTCACCACAGGATCTGGATTATGGCAATTCAACGTTATGCCATTTGGACTTTGTAACGCTCCTGCGACATTTGAGAGGCTTATGGAAATGTGTTGAGAGGGTTATCTTGGAAAACATGCCTAGTTTATCTAGACGACATAATCGTCTTGGGGAAGACATTTGAAGACCATCTGAAGAATTTAGAAAACGTTTTTAATCGACTTAAAGCTGCCCAATTGATGTTAAACCCCAAGAAGTGCCAGCTATTTCAAGGTAAAGTCAATTATCTGGGTCATATAGTCAGTAAAGAAGGAGTGGCCGTGGATAAGGGAAAAATCGATTCTATTAAGGAATGGCACAAAACCAACTGACAAACATCAAGTGAGAAGTTTTCTGGGACTGTGTACTTACTACCGGAGGTTTATTAAGAAGTTTGCAGATATCGCTAAACCATTAACGCGACTTACAGAGGAAGCAAGAGAATACCGCTGGGATGTAGACTGCCAGAATGCCTTTGAAACCTTAAAAAAGCATTTAATCACAGCACCAATTTTAGGGTATCCACTGCCAGAAGGAGAGTTCATCTTAGATACAGATGCAAGTAATGTGGGAATTGGAGGAGTGCTGTCTCAGATTCAAGGAGGACAGGAAAGAGTCCTTGGATATTTTAGTAAAGTCTCTCAAAACCTGAGCGAAATTATTGCGTCACGAGAAGAGAACTTCTGGCAGTAGTGAAATCAGTAGAGCACTTCTATCAATACCTCTATGGAAGGAAGTTTTTAATCCGAACCGACCATGCCGCCTTAAGTGGTTGATGCAGTTTAAGAATCCAGAGGGTCAGATAGCCAGGTGGATCGAACGACTCCAAGAATATGATTTTAAGATTGAGCACCGGGCCGGAGTTAGCCACCGAAACGCCGATTCTCTTTCCAGAAGGCCATGCCCAGCAGAGTGTTCTCACTGCAACAAAACGGAATCCAAGGAAGCAGCAGTGCTAAGAACGACGGTGGTCCACGACGACTGGACGCCTACCAAGATCAGGGAAGAACAAGAGAGAGATCCAGTTATACAGAAAATCCAAAATGGAAAGAGGAAAACCGTCGACCACCTTGGCAAGAAATATCGAACCTAGGCTCAATAGTTAAGACGTATTGGGCCCAGTGGGACTCATTTATCATGGAAGATGGCTTGCTCAAACGAGTCCTGGAAAATGATGACGGTTCAGAGAAGAGAAGACAGTTGGTGATTCCAAAGAGCAGAATAGCCGAAGTACTTCGTCAGTTACACGACAGTCCATCAGGAGGGCATTTTGGTGTGAAAAAGACCCTTCAGCGAATTCGGGAACGGTTTTATTGGATGAACAGTTCCGACGATGTAAAAGACTGGTGTAAGAAATGTACTATTTGTGTTACGAGTAACGGGCCTTATCGAAAAAGGAGAGCTCCTATGAGACAATATAATGTTGGAAGCCCGTTTGAAAGAATAGCTTTGGACATTGCTGGGCCGTTTCCAGAAAGTGATAATGGAGGCAAGTACATGTTGGTAGTAATGGATTACTTCACTAAGTGGGTCGAGATTTACGCACTTCCAGACCAGAAGGCGGCACCGTTGCAGATAAGTTGATCCAAGAATATATCAGCCGATTTGGAGTGCCTTTGGAGATCATAGTGACCAAGGCAGGAACTTCGAAAGCGATTTATTCCAAGGAATATGTGATAGACTAGGTATGAAGAAAACAAGGACTACGGCTTATCATCCGCAATCGGATGGTATGGTAGAACGAATGAATAGAACAGTTGGCAAGTATTTGACAAAGATGGTGTCCGATCATCAGCGAGACTGGGACCAATATCTCCCGTTCTTCACAATGGCCTACAGATCTGCTGTTAATGAATCAACAGGCCAGACACCAGCCAAAGTCCTATTCGGACGCGAGATGCGACTACCTTGTGATCTAGAGTTTGGGTGTCGACCTGGAGAAGATGTAGCAGGTGAAGATTATGTGATCGAATTACGAAGAAAGAATGGACGATGTACACGAGTTGGTCCGTTCCCATCTCCAGATCGCTAGTGACCGAATGAAGAAACGGTACGATACGCAAGCCGAAAAGGGGTGTTTTAAGAAGAACGATAAAGTCTGGCTTTATAACCCCAAAAAGCGAAAAGGTTGTTCTCCCAAATTGCAGCAGTTTTGGGAAGGTCCATACCTCATTATGGAGAAGATCAATGATGTTATTTACCGAATAAGCAAGATTCCGAGAGGAAAGCCGATGATAGTACACCATAACCGGCTGGCGTCTTTCGAGGGTGACCACGACGTAGATGAAGAAGTGGAAGTAAACCAAGTCCAAGATGTGTCTGACCTCACGTTTGAGGAATTCATGGGTGCCTATGGAGGGTACCGGTAAAGCAAGACATGGTGTTACCACTGAAGAAGGCAAGATCTACTCGCGCTTCCCGATGACTACTCACTGGCCTTACCATCCGGCCAGTATCAAAGATGCACCAGGGTGGCATCCGTCTTTCGAAGGAAGTTTGGTCGAGTTGCAGAACTTCAATGCCAAGTGCCAGCTCCTGGTAAAACCTTGAAACTTCAGATGCATCACGTTACCTTTTCTACCTGGTAACAAAAGACACTGCCCGTGACCAACCTACCTACCGAGATGTATGGGAAGCCTTACTTCAGTTGAGAGAGCACGTACTAGAGTCCGACGTGCAAAAGTTAGCCATGCCAAAGTTGGAGTGCCGCCAATTAGATTGGAGGGTTATACGAAACATGGTGGAGGAAATCTTTAAAGACACCGAAGTCCAGGTGTTAGTCTGTTGCAATCGCATAGTTACTGCTGCGGAGAGAAAACCGTCCCTTGTCATTTCTATACAACTGGAAGTTGTAAAAGAGGGTCCAGTTGCCGATATCAGCATGTCGTTCCAGTTCCAGTCCCGACAAGGTTCCAGGAGGAACCATCTTTTAAGAGGGGGGCAATGTTACGATTTTAAATGTTATGGCATATAGAACTGTAAATATTTTATGACTAATTCTTTTTTATTGATTCTCGTAATTTGTAGGTCAAAATATACCTGAGCTTAGCTACCAGTTGTTTACAGAAATCTCTAGACACTAATTTTAGTGAGTCATCCACGTCTCGAGGTTGAAAAACGAGTCGAGCGCCTTCACCAAAATACGAGACTATTCAGGAAGTTTGCCGAAAGTTCCAGATGACAACAGTTGTGTATATAAATGAAAGATTTTTGTATTTGAGTCAGTCATAAGAAGATCGGTAAACGCGGTATTTAAATGTAACGAAACATGAAATAAATACATTTGTAAAGTTATTTAATAAATTAGTAATTAGCTATCGTGAGTTTTAATAAATTAGATTGTAGACAATAAATTAGAATAAAGACAAATAAATTAGAACTATATAAACTCCACAATATATTGTAAATATTTACACATTTTTCTAATTACAATGTCTTGATAAAGGAATTAAACAATTCCGAAAGCTAGACCAAAAGTCAAAAGAGTGTTTCTGTAACATCCCGGCCAAACTTCTGACTGCAGCCCCAATAAACTTTGTTGTTTATTTAAATTGACAGTCACGAATATCCAGTATTTATTGTATATATATTATAGCTAGACCAAAAGTCAAAAGAGTGTTTCTGTAACATCCCGGCCAAACTTCTGACTGCAGCCCCAATAAACTTTGTTGTTTATTTAAATTGACAGTCACGAATATCCAGTATTCATTATATATATATATATATATATATATATATATATATATATATATATATCAGTACCCAGTATATATATCCAATGACCCAACAAGTTGTTATGAAGAAACTGCAGCATAATAGTTGCAAGAACACTACGTTCATAACTACTCCAGTCGTCAGAGACAAAAATGCCACTGAACCCCTAAAAATCATACGAACAAGCTGGATTTTGCCAAGAATATTAATTTTGGGATCTCTAAAAAGATGTAAAAACGTTTACACTACTTTTACCCCCGAGCTTCCTCCTAAAATCTCCCTCGAATGGGAGTAAAAACGCAAGAAAATCGATTTACCAAGAATCTGTAAGTCACAGAAAAAAAATGTTTCAAATAAAAAATGTAGCTGAGATAATTTTAAATATAAATGTTCAGTAGCACATTTTGTGCAGAAACAACTGTTCTCTTAGAAACAACGCTTGAAGCGACCGTCGATTTTGAATGTCAGTTAAGCGCGCGAAATTAATGTTCAATAAAATTTGTATCAGCTCGAAGGTAAAAAATTCGATATATTTTTATTCAAGTGTCCTATCGACAAAAAACCGAAATTCTTTTTAAAGGTAAAGAGTTGGGCTTTCGTATGCAATTTTTGTATTTTGCCACAAATAAGCTCAGATTTTATAAAGGTGTTAAATAATTAAAAGTGGCGCGATTTTTGCTATTTTTTATGATTTTCATGAGATCAATACAATGTCTTTCATTGACTGGCTACTACAAAGTTTTGATTACTAGAGCCTAACCTTTAAAACTTATAGCATAAAATTTTTGTTTTGAGTTTTGGCAACAAATGTGAAGCATTTGAAATACGCTTAAAAAATGCTGGATTTAAACCTTTACATAACAAACAATCTAAAAAATTTAAAACTTTTTCAATTACACTATTATGTTTACACTAGTGTGTTGCAAATCACGATGAGTTCACTGCAGAGAGAGAACCAAACATTCTAAAGTCAGAGGTAGAAAAAGCAATCAATAAGTTGAATAATAGAAAATCTCCTGGCGCAGACAAGATCACCGCAGAAGTTTTGAATGAGACTGGAGATGTTGGAGTAAATGTTATGCATATGATCTGCAAAAAGATTTGGGAAACCGAAGAGTGGCCCAACGACTGGACAACATCTACTTTCATCCCTATATTCAAAAAAGGAACTCTGCTAGATTGCAGAAACTACAGAACGGTAACCCTAATATCCCATGCAAGCAAGGTTCTACTTCATATAAAGATTAAAAGCTTTTCTATTGCCTCAGATATCAGAAGAACAAGCGAGATTTGTCCCAGGAAAAGGCACAAGAGAACACATTCTTAATGTCAGACAGCTAATCGAAAAAAACCTCGTGAATTCAATACTCCTATGCTTATGTGCTTTGTGGATTACACAAAGGCCTTTGATAAAGTCAAATGGCAGCAGCTATGGTCCATATTAGCGGAAATGGGAACACCCCACCACTTAATTCAACTAATTAGAAGTTTATATGAAAATAATAAGTGCACAGTAAAAATAAACAACACCCATTCCGATCATTTCAGAACAGAGGCAGGTGTCAGGCAGGGATGCATAATCTCGCCAACTCTGTTTAATATCTACAGCGAACACATTATGCGAAAGGTACTAGACAGATGGAAGGGCGGAATATCAGTAGGAGGTCAAAAAATCAATAACTTGAGATATGCTGATGACACTTTAATAATCGCGGCAAATCAGGAAGAAATGGAAGACATAATGAGATGTTTGGAGGAAAAAAAGGAAAACATATGGACTAAAGCTAAATAGAAGTAAGACAAAGATCATGATAGTAGACAGAGCTCGGAATAATCTTCAACACATTAAAGAAATTGGGGACTTTGAAGTAGTAGATACTTTTATATACCTAGGGTCCCTAATAACAAATGACGGAGGGTGTGACAGAGAAATACGTAGAAGGTTGACTATTGCTAGAACAGCCATGATAAAACTGATAGCAATTTGGAAAAATTCTAGTATAACAATACACACAAAACTAAGGCTGGTAAGGGCGCTCATTTTTGCCATAGCCACATATGCATTCGAAACGTGGACCTTAAAGAAAGCGGATAAAAATAAACTGGACGCTTGTGAAATGTGGGTATACCGCCGCATGTTGAGAATATCCTGGATTGATCATCGCACTAACGTATCGATGCTATGGTCTGTTTTTAAACCAGGAGGACTAATTCAAATTTTCCGCGCCATAATGCTTGTTTGTAATTGGTCGAAGCGCAGGCAAGTTTACTCCACTAAATTATGACATATTGACACTAATGACATTTGTGAAATTTTAAAATTCAAAATTGATATTTTTTTGTATTTTCTGTGTTATTTCTTACATCTTTAGATTTTTCGTTTGCATTTATATAAAAAACAGTTCTTTTCAGAACCATTTAGCGACATATTAGTGTTATTAAGATAACAATATGGATTCAATGCCAAGTACTAGTGGTAATTATTCTTCTCCACCTTAAAAACGCCGAGTAGATTTGGATCATTTATCATCAAATGAGAAATAATGTACTATAAACATGTACAAACATCAAAATTGATAATTCTGGAATAAAAAATAACAGCCACGGTAGTAAAAATTAAACAGGCAACGGGTTAGTTTTACAGAATAGTTATTATTAAAATCAACACTTACTAAAGTAGGTAATGTGCTAATTTTAGGTGTTGCGAATACAACTATTTTACAACAATAGAATTTAGAACAATTAAAGAATATAAGCAGACTGGAGCAGTAAAATGTCCTAAAAATATTGAAGGTCGACCTTATATTCTTGCAACATAGGATGAAAGAGTTAAAACATCTATACGATAGATAGTACACAGCTTCTTTTTCGAGAATGAAATGCTAACTTTAAGTGAAATTAACAACCGCTCAGATCTTCCAAAATATGTGTCGTCATTATTATAAAATTTTTTAAGCAAATCAATTTGAAATAAGTACAAATATCGGTATGTAAATATGGGTTAGCTACAATTATATAGTAAAATTAACTAAAACATTTTATAGATTTCATTTTTAAAATCAGGTATATTATTGTTACTAATAAATATTAAGTTTTAAGTTTTTATTTGTATACTCTACTAGAATGTTGTCAAGTATTTTGGTTCAACAGATATAAGAACATGGAAAGGGAAGAAAAGGAAAAAAAGGATATTTTTACTTTACATATGCAGATTCAATGCAGCAAATATTACATACCATAACTATAGATTGTTTATCTTACTGTTTATAGGATAATTGATTTATTGTCTATATTATGAATGTCTTACCATAGTTATTTTTTAGGGGAAATTATTCAAAGAATAGTTTATACATTGGGCTGCTGACCAAAAACAAAACTTTCTTGCTCAAATATCTGAAATAGATTCAGTTTTTACTAAAAAAATAAATCAAGAAACTCAAAATGGTGTAGTTGTTCATTAATCTCACCAAGACATAAATGGAGAGATTTTGGAAGACTAATAAAATTATTAAATTTTTATTTTTACATTCATTCCGAATATATAAATATTATGCACATAATATTATATAAATCGATTTCTAACTCTTCAAGTTGTTTTTGTAATAACTTTGACTTGGTGATATGCGATAATAGTATTTAATGTGATATTTTTCTAGATGATATATATATATATATATATATATATATATATATATATAATATATATATATATATATATATATATTATATATATATATATATATATATAATAAATAGAGTTTACAGTGTTTATAAATTTATAAATGTATGATATTTATATCTAATTATCATAAGAAAAACGGCAACTATATTTTAAATTTGTGTATACTTGTTAATAAGCATTTTCATTTTGTTTTCATCACAATAAAAGAACATTAGTAATGTTGTATTTTACTTTGATTGTATTGATACAGTTGGTTTTATTCTTCCTGTTGTAGATCATCACAAGAAAACTACAAAATTATACTAGAATGTAACATAATAGATTAAATTAGTTGATTATCTCACAGAAATCCAGTATTTTTTAGTAAATTTTATTTATTGATTTTGATTTATTGTTTTGAATTTTAGTGCTTCAAATAGATCCTTAAGATATTGATACATACGTTAAATATATCTAATGACATGAAAAAGTCAATTCTAAAGCAGTGAATGGGAAGGAATATGTAAAACAAACTGGCTGAAGCAATTCAGGAGATTGGATTATTAAGCTTAAAAATAATGATCAAAGTCAAAGTTAATTCTTCTGGTAAGAAAAAAAACCTAGATTCAAGAAATTAATCGCACCAGAATAAGAATATGGTCTACGCAGTTTAAAAGAACAGTATTTCAGAAATCTTTGAACTCTCTCTAACTTTTTGATACATGCATTTGCATAGCTTTGTTGCATATAAGATCTATTTGCAAATTAAAAGACAAATTTCTGAGAAAAACCATACATAGATCTGTAATATTATTGACTCTCTGGATCAAAATATTCTCTAAATTAAGTACCATCGACTCAAAAGATCTATAAAACTCGATAACCCGATATTTAAATATATATACATGGGACCAAATGTGAAAAAACGTCCTTTTTTATTGTAATAATTGTAATATATATTGGAAGTAAAAAAAAAATATTATTCAAACATAAAGTTATGTTAGAATTGACGTGTAAGGTTGTCCGATATTGATTACTTGATTACTGCAAGGCCGAGATATACAACAAAAAAAGAAGATGCATTTGGTGACTTTTCTAGTAACTTTCTTGGGTGTGAATCTGTCTTTTTGGTTTACTCCTCCTGGTTAAAAAACAGAGTATAGAACAACTTAAAGTAAAGGATAGATTGCTTAAACAAATGCAACAGAGATATTTGCAGTATTTTGGACACATTGCTAGAAGAACAGGCACGATGGAAAAAACTGATAGTCGAGGGTAGAGTTGAAGGAAAAAGACCTAGGGGAAGATCTCCAAGCCGTTGGGAAGATCAAACAAAAATATTGATTAACCAAGGGTTACATGAAGCCGAACAAGTAGCTCAGGACAGAGAAGGATGGAGGAAATCGTAAAAAAACTGTGAAGGCCTGATGGTGTCACCACATCCCAAAAGGGATTAGGACTGAGGAGGAGGAGTATGTTTTTCAAAAGAACCAGACTTCTGCTATAAATTACATTCAAAACCGTCTTCTTAAATGCATTTTCCGTGACGTGCGATCGTTTGTAATGTAAAACATTAAATTCTGCGTTTTTTATTCATATTTCAAATGCCACATATTTCAAATATTTGTTGCCACAACTTAAAATTGAAATTTCATATCAGGTTTTAAAGATTGATCTCTAAAAATGGAAATTTTGCTACGACTGATCAATGAAAGTGATCAGTTTTATTGATCTCTCGAGAATCGTAAAAAATGACAAAAATTGCGACACATTTATTTATTTAAGTAACACTTTTATAAAAACTAAGTTTATTCTCGGCAAAATACAAAAACTGCATACGAAAGCTGCACTCCTTACCTTTAAAATGCATCTTGATTTTTGTCGATAGGACTCGCTGATCAAAAGATATGACTGACGTTCAAAATCGACGGTCGCTTCAAGAGTTGTTTCTAAGAGAACTGTTCCTTCTACATAAAAAGTAATTATAAACAGTTTTGTTTAAAATTATCTTAGCTACATTTTTTATTTAAAATATTTTTTTCTACAGCGTACAGATTATTGGTAAATCGACTTTTTGCCTTTTTACCCCTCTACGAGGGGGATTTTAGGGGTAAGCCCGGGGGTAACTGTAGTAAACTTTTTTTCATCTTTATTGGGGTTCCAAAATTAATATTCTCGGCAAAATTCAGCTAATTCGTATGATTTTCAGAGCTCAACTCTCTGATGACTGAACTAAACGTAGTTAATCAAACACACATTTTTAAATACATTTAAGAATGGTAGAATATATTGATAACAGGTTGGCAGTCAAAAAGTGGCCGCAAATAGTTTCAAAATTTAAGTAACGGTAATTAATTTTTGAAAAAAAATTTTATTTCGTTCACTTATTTTTTAAATAAAATACGCTGCTCATGGCTTATATGCATGTTTTTTTTATATCAAATTAAAGCTATTTTTTTAAATATGATGATGTCAGGTTGCCTGAGATAAAATGGTCACAAATTAGGGTTGCCAGCTATTAAACACTCGATATATCAAAAATAAGGTAAACGAGAGCTAGCGCGTAACGCCACTGGTCTGTTCAGCAACGTTCTCTTTAGTCTTCTTATCTGGTTGGCGTTGTCTAGGAGTTTGATGGCCTCGACGTTCACGTGGTTGGAGAGCCTTTGTTCATGACTCTCGGCAAACTTACTTATTGACTGGATAACTGTATCCATCTGGAGGTCTGGATGAAGATCACAGTTTCTAAAGTACTATGGAGCATTAACGATGTTCCTTAATACTTTATTCTGATATCGTTGTATATGTTGGAAGTTGCTTTCTTTTGTACAGCCCCATAGCTGTATTCCGTATGTCCATATCGGTTTAAGGACTTGCTTATATAATAGCAATTTGTTGTAAATAGACAGAGTGGATTTTTTTCCCATCAACCAGTACATCTTTCTGAACTTAATTTCTAATTCCTCCGTTTTTTTTCTTAACATGTGCTTTCCAACGTAGCTTGGAATCTAACGTCATACCCAAATATTTTGCCGTATTTGCATAAGGTATTTGGTTTCTATTTATATGTACTGGGATATGTTGTTCTCTTTTGTTAGTAAAATTGACATGAACAGATTTTGTTTCATTCAATTTGATACGCCATCGGCTGATCCAGATGTTAATTTGTTCAACAGAGTTCTATAGCATGGTAGCTGCATCCTCGTGGTTTTGTCCGACTGCTAGAATGCATGTGTCGTCTGCAAATGTCGCAATTGTGTTAGGTTCTAATGATGAAATATCGCTGGTATAGAGCAGGTATAGTACTGGCCCCAGGACACTTCCTTGTGGAACTCCAGCTTTAACTTCTCTTAATTCTGAATATGCTTCCTCATATTTAACTCGAAAGTATCTGTTGGATATATATGATTCTAGTAGTTCAGAATATTGTTTTGGTAAGTAGCATCTCATTTTATGATATAGTCCGTCATGCCACACCTTGTCAAAAGCCTGCGCTACATCGAGAAAAATTGCGGAACAAACTTTTCCTTCTTCTAGAGCTTTTTCTATGATATCTGTTATTCTATCCACCTGATTTATCGTTGAGTGGCTTGCTCTAAACCCAAACTGATAATTAGGAATTAGATTTTTTTCCTCTATAATCGGTTTTAGTCTCTTCAAGAGTAATTTTTCGTATAATTTAGACATGACAGGTAACAGTGAAATAGGCCTATATGAAGAAGCTTCTTGTGGAGGTTTTCCTGGTTTTAGTGTCATTATAATTTCTGCCACCTTCCATATCTTTGGTACGTACCTCAACCTAGATTAAATAGGTTTTAATGACAGGTTTGATCTTAAAGCTTTGTATGCAGACTTATCTCTCAGTATTCCCAAAGATGTTAAACTATCGGATTTGAGGATCTTGATGTTAGATCATAACAATCCTATTATTCTTTATTATAAATGATCTTTTAATCAAGCAGGATATAATCAAGTGGAAATTGTGCGTTTTAGCAGTAACTGGAAATAGTAAAAGCTTTTTAAGAAAGCTTTTACAAAAAAAAGTGGGAATAACTGAAGCTAAGAAAAACGGATTGTTGTCTTTAATAGAAAAAAAAAGCGATGTGTTTCTGAATACTACTTAAGTTTTTACAAAAATTTATAAAGAAAAACAATCAATATTATTATTCCCTTATGTTTCTTTGATGTTTTATTAATCAGTTTTAGTAAATCATATTGATATAATGCTATTTTTAATTAATCTTTATTGATACAATTTCTAAAATGTAATTTTACGAGCAAAAACCATGTCTTAAAAAGATAATATTTTTTTATTCAAGGGGGTTATACTATTTTTTTTCTAAACCTGAATTCTTAAAATAGAAAATTCTTATTAGAACGTTTAAAAGATCAGAAATTGATCATCATATTCAATTATTAAATTCTATAAAATCAATAAACACTGCACAAAATAAATTAAAGAAATGAATGAGAATTTTAAAACCTCTCCACTGAAAAAGTGAAAATTCTTAGTTGTAACCCTCTTCTTCCATATGAACGATACGATACGATACATATTGTCATGTTTCTTCTTTCCCAACCAAAGAAAAATAAATAAAAAGATCCATCGGAATAAAATTTTAAGATATCAGTATAAACAAATTGTATACAGTAATTTAAGATAAGTTTTAGTGTAGATAAGAATAGAAATTTGTTTGGCAAACGACCTTTTCCGTTTCCAACAAATTATCAGAAAACCCCTTTGTTTAGAATTAGAAGACATTTTACCTGTAAGGTAATCTTTTCATTGTTTGTATAATCGAGTATTAAATGACCATATTCTAATCTTTTGAAATATGTATAAATTGTGTATTGACAAAACCAATTTTAAAGTAAGCTATTTAATTTTTCTCTGAAACAGAAATTAGGCTTTTCCAAAATCATGGTAAACACAATTTGAGCTTTTGATTGGACGGTCGTTTTTTGAATGGGAATTTGTGAGCCGATCAGGAGGACCGGAGAAGTTAGTTATAATTTGGTCATCGAAGGAAACAGTCGTTTGTCTCAAGATAGGGTGTGGTTCGTGAGTTGGATACCGGCATTGTGAAAAGAATTGAATAGTTTTGCAGAAGGAGATAACAAGTAGATTAAAAGAGGTCCTTGTATCTACCGTGGGCATTTTGTGAAGATATGTGAAAGTAGTTTTACGGCATCAAGTTGACAAAAGGAAGTCCTTGTGTCATTAATAAGTAGCTGAGTTTTTGGAGAAGTGAATCAGGTGTTTTTGGTTAGTGCAGGAGGTTTGCAGAGACGTTAGGAAGGAGCCGAGGTGCCAAAAAGGAGAGATCACATCGTTGAGGAGACTGGACTTTTCTGGGTATGTTCCAACATACAATTCAATAAGAAAATAAGCTGTAAGTGTTTTGTACAATTGAAATTAATATCTGTGAAGGATCTGTGTTGACATCATGGTCATTAGCATTCAAATTTAAGAACTGAGGTTTGTTAGACTAATCAAAAGTTTAAAGTTTTGTTGTTTCTTGTTTCAAGTAAAGGAAAATTTAAGTAAAATTGGTTTTCACTTAATATAAATGTATGTAGATTTAAAATCTTATTATTATAAAAATTTCATTTATTTTCTTGTATGCTGATTGATAAGATAACGGCAGAATTTGATCATTGTTTTATTCGTTCATATAAAATAAAGAAACGTAATTTTTTTGTAATATAATATTTTCTTTTATTATTATCCTTCTTCTCTATCCCGATAAAGGACAACTAGAAAATCTTGAACCCGTCCAACACAGGTAATATAAGGAGTTTTATTTTACATTTGATAACAAATAAGTTATAATTTTTTATTGGCTCAATAAACTAAGATCAAAGTTAAAATAAACAATCATAACAATATATATATATATATATATATATATATATATATATATATATTATATATATATATATATATATATTATATATATATATATATATATATATATATATATATATATATATATATATATATATATATAATGCATTAATGTAATCCTCCTCGAACTTATACATGCACAAATAAAGAAAACAGACAAAAGAGCTACATGTAGTCCTGAATGATGAGTGAGTTAGTTAACCAGCGAAAATCGTAGAATTGAATGTGATAGTAATGGGTGAGAATCTCTTTATGTCAGATCCAATTTACGCCCTGATTTTATTCGAGTCCGTAATTCAATCAAGGACTCAGCAGGCACTCTCGCAACCAACTCACTTCTCTCTGATGCTCTCGCCGTAAATCCACTCTAACTTCTGTTTTGTCCTATCTGTGCTTTTGCGCGGATTATTTTATTTGTATTTATACTAACCTTTTATATGACACAAGTAATGCACCTTTAATTTAAAATAATAATCTGATTTTCAAATGTATGTATTAATGTTAAATATGTATACTTACTGGTCTGGTAGCTATCTACCGAAGTGTTGTACTTCATGTAGTTTTCATTTAAGTTTAATGCATATAAATGGTCTTGTTCTATGGAATCATTTAAAATTTTCACATGATAATTATATTTTCGTATATAAGAGAGAAAATTTTGACGGCAATATTTTCCACTGGTATGAAAGTTTGTAGCCTGGCAATTTTCGCGAATTAAATTTTGACAGTTAAATCACGAGACGTCAGTCTAGGGATTTTGTCAAAATTTCATAAGCGAAAATTGCCAAAAGGCAACAAACTTGAATAAAACCAGAAAAAAATTTTCTCCCCACCATACCACTAATGCTTATGTACTTATTGGTTTTGCCATCATTTCATAAATTCAATATAACATGTCTGCTTTTAAATCCCATATTTTTCTATCAATGCATCTGGCTATCATTAACGTAGTTACCGGTCGCTTTAAAATTAATATTAATTTAACTAAAACTATCCCATGATACTTTGATTCACACCAGATTCAGATGTGTAACATTTATTACAGTCCCTCTAAAATACTTCTTCTGATAAATTCCATGATTTTGGTTATCTGGTGATTATGTTTAGCCCCACATTTAAAGTCCATTCTCTAACTACACTCAAAGCAAATTGATACAGTCCGTCCCAAACCCTTCTTTCAGTGCGTCATAGTTGTTCGAATTCTCTCTAACGCATTAAGCTAGAAGTGACAGAAAAAAACGTGAGTCGCTGATTATTATACATAGAACTTAGAAAATTAGGTATCGTTCACGGGTATTCGCATATTAAAGCGAATTCTACTTACGAACGTATAATTGGTTGGAGTTTAGAATACGCTAAATAGATATCCAATCAATTATGCATATAAATATAATTTGACACAGATGATCTTGATAATGACAGTGACAGTACTTTCACAATGTCAACTGATAAAATGATAATTGCCATTCCAGGTTAGTATTTTCAGACATTTTAACTACAGTGAAAATTAAATTTTGTATTTATTGTCATAAAAATATTTTAAATATTCCGAGATATACCGAGAATGAAAAAAGACTAATATTAAAATTATTAAATTAGTTTCAATTAGAAAAAGAGGCTGAGACATCTTTATTATCAGTTTCTGTCGTTCGCGAATCAGATTGTGAATTCCGGAATGAGATTGAGGAAATATCTTAAACTAATGCCTTTATGGATATTTATATGTATTAAAACGGTTCTTTTTAGAACCACGACATTTTCTTGAAATGTAGGATATAATTGATACCAGCCACATATCTAGTGTAATCATTGATTTTCAAGAATCAGATTCTGAATGGGATTATAGATTGTTTGAAATATAATATTCATTTTTGTTATTCATAAAAAAGAAAGTAAACTTACATTCGGTATCTTGTTTTTTAACTAAACTCCATTAGCACGATTTCATCTGGATATCGGAACTGGTAGATTAACTCAAAAATCAACTGCTTCACTATTTAAACTATTTATATTGTTTTTTTTTTAACTAAACTTTATAACCTTCTTTCATTTGCACACCAAATCTGGTAGAATAACTTTAAAATCAACTGCTTCACTATTTAAACTATATCCACTATTTAATGACAACTCTTCACAAAATTAAACTATTGGCTGCCACACAAACTTATCAGAAAATTACTTATCCAAATATGACTGATTTAAATCGATATTATTTTATCACAGGAATGTTTACTTTGATGCCTTGCAATTGTCAGTAAATTTTTTTACCTTGCAGTCAACTCTTAAAAGATTCTAGGAGGAAGCGTTATTTTAAATAAACAAACCTTCCAATTCCCTAGTGTTTGTAATAAATAATAATAAATCCATAAACAAATCTTAGCTAATTAAGCACTTTCCATGGAATGTATAAAATAGAACAGAATAGAATAGAATTATGAAAAACTGCTATGCATTAAAAAAAAATAACCTTTTCACGTTTAGCCGATTACGATCCTGCAACTGTCAGATTTAACTAAAATGTCATGCAATAATTCTCGACATTCTTAAAATCCTATATGACGTTAAAATTAGTGACGCACTGAAAAAAGGGTTTGGGACAGACTGTATATCAATTATATATGTCGTTGCTAAGTCTAGCTCTCAGTCTAGTAATACAAATAGACAATATATAAATCTCATTGTAAAATCTATTGCGTTTAGATTTATTTTTTTTTGTTTCAAAAAAAAACAAAAGATTCAACATGTGTTTCTAAATCTTGAAATCTCTTCTCTAATTTTGAGATGGCAATATCAAGAATATAACAATACAAATTTACTTTAAAATGGAATTCTGGAGATTGAATTGGCTCAGCTTTATGTTCATATTCATAAAAAGTCTTTTTTCTTCTTGGCCGAACTGTATGAACAGCAGAAAATGAAATTTCTGTATCCATTTCTTGAGCTATTTTTTAGCTTCATTGAGCAAATTTATAAATCCATTGTCGGATCTCATGTCTGTTAAAAATATTTTAATTTCATTTAACAGCTTCTGGTAAAATAACGTCAGATTTTTGCATGATTTTGCTAACTACATTTATTTTTAATAAAATGTTGTACCAAACAACTAAGGAACATATATAAATTTAAATAATTTTATTTTATGAATCAGGGAACATGCAGTATTCCTTCTGATATTATCTCTAGAGGTAACATTATAAAGGACGAACAGCGTATCATAAACTTTTTCCAATTCATACCTAAGAGTCTTTATGGCATCAATTCGACTTTCCACCCGGTATCAGAGAGCGGTTTTAGCATTAATCTATGCACAATTCGGCCCAGGCTGGGTCCCAGGCTAACCTTGTTATGTTCTTTGGTAAGCAGATTGAGTCGTCGAAGATGTGGTAGTGGAATGTCGCTCAGCATTTGCAGCCAGTGTGTTGGTGTAGATTTGATTACTCCAACGATCATTCTCATGATGTTATTTAGTTCGACAGCTTTCTTTTTAACGTGAGCACTTTTGATGCATATTGACGCGCAGTATTCAGCTACGGAATAAACAAGAGCTAAGCCTGAAGAACTGAGTATGGATGCTGATGCCCCCATGTTGTGCCGCTGAGCTTCTGAATGATGTTATTTCTGGCTTTTAGCTTCTCGGCAACTGTACTTAAACGTTCTCTAAAGGTTAACGTTCTGTCCAAGGCCACGCCTAGATATTTAGGATGTTTATTGTGGTTGTGTCGTGTGTTATCAAAGTGAACGTTAAGGGTTCTTGATGTCAGATTGTTGTTTGAGTGGAAGCAGGTTACTTCGTTCTTGGAGGGATTGGGGCGAAAGCTCCATTTTTAAAAGTAATTTCCCATAACCTCTAGGTCTTCCGTAAGAATCTCTTCAGCTTCTTCTAGTGACTTTGGGTTAATAAAGCCCAGTCATCAGCATAGCCAAACTTTTTTGATGTTGTTGTCGGCATGTCTGCAATGTAAAGGCTAAAGAGCAGTGGTGCGAGTACCGAGCCTTGTGGCAGACCATTTTTGAGTTTTCTGAGGCAGACGGTATCGACAGCTGCTGACAGATTTATGAACGCATCAGAACTCTTTAGTTTTCTTTGAAAGCCGGCTTCTATGTAAGTAGGTACATAAAGATAACACCTGGTCTGTAAAAATTAGTCTTTCGAGTAGTTTATACATTATAGACAGTAGAGCAATTGGTCGATAGCTTTTGTGTGGTCAGCTGGTTTACTCGGTTTTATTATTGCTATGACTTTTGAGTGTTACCTTTTTGACTGGAGCTTTACCCGGTGAAACGTCTTTAAGGGCGATATCTACTTATTCAATTGTGAAAGGACGAAAGTGTTCGGTCTCGATTGATTACGATTTTAAGGTTTTTAAATGTTTCTTTATATATCGTGTGTGATCTTTAACTCTGGTAGCTCTTGATGTCGAAACAATATGAGATGCCACTAAGTTTTGGTTTATATCTGCTTTTCGCTGTTGATAGCTTTTACCATCTCCAAGTTTCCTCATTAGGTCTCAGGCTTTCCGACTTGATTTTTGAAAGTTTAGATTTTCTACTGTCTCAGTCCTTTTTTGGCTGTCGTGTTGCATTCAGACTATGAATAAGTTCGTCTGTGATCTCTTGGTCTCCAGTTTCAAGAAAGTTCTGGTATAGTATACCACTATTATACTAGCTTAAAATGGAAATATTACGAATTGCAAGGCAACGTAAATCGTACTATAAAAAATATGTCATTGACAAAATGACAAACACAAAGGAAATAACGGTATTACATTTTACACCTTATCATTGTCAACTAAATCCAATAGAGTTGATATGGGCTCAAGTAAAAGATGAAGTGGTCAGACAAAATACAATTTTTTAGTTGTATGTACATTTGAAAGATATCAAATAATTTTTTATTTAATTCCATAAAAAATATAACGAAAGATAACTAGGCCAATACCGTAAACCACGTAAAAAAGAGGAAGAATATTATTATAATATTATTATAATAATATTATAATATTATAAATTAATATATTATAATATTATTATAATCACAGATCGGAAAAGTTATTCCGTATGATACACAAAATGTTTGAGGGAGCACTGAATGGAGAAGACTTACCGGCAGAATGGACCCAAGCATATATGACATCAATATACAAGAAAGGAAATAGAAAAAACTACGAAAACTATCGGGGAATCAGCATTATATCGTCTATAGGCAGACTGTATGGAAAGACCATAAAGGAAAAATTAGAAATATATATACAAGATAAAATCGGAGAAGACAGGCAGGTTTCACAGCGGGGAAAGCATGCTTAGATCACATTTACACGGTCGAACAACTAATAGAAAAAAGAATGGCCAAAAATAGATCCGTCCATCTGGCTTTTGTTGATCTTAAGAAGGCATATGACTCAATACCTAGAACCAAGCTATGGGAAGCAATGGAAGACATCGAAGTTCCACGAAGATTAATAAACGCGGTAAAAGCACTCTACAAGAATAACGAAGTAGCTATCAAAACGGGCAATAGAATATGCAGTCCATTTAAAACGACAAAGGGACTACTACAGGGTTGCTCCACATCCCCCACCCTGTTCAACATATTCCTGTAAAAAACCCTGAAACCATGGAAAAGAAAGTGCGAAGGAATAGGTATACCAGTAAGGAACGAATATCTATATACGCTAAGTTTTGCTGACGACCAAATAGTGATCGCACAAGACGAGGATGACCTTAGTTTTATGATGAGAAAACTGGAGCAGGAATATACAAAGAATGGGATGGAAATAAACCTAAAGAAAACTGAATACCTAACAACGGAGAATACAGAAATAAAACAGCTTGAAATAGACGAAGGTAAACAAATCAAAGGAACAGACAAGTATAAGTATTTAGGTTTCATAATATCAAACAAAGAAACAACGAAGGAAGATATAAAAAATAGACTTGGACAAACAAGAGACTGCATACGAAAATTGAACCCGGTACTATGGGATAAGAACATCAGGTAAGGTAAAAATACCATGACAAGAAGTATCCTCACTTATGGGTGTGAAAATTGGACAATAAATAACAAAACCAAAAACAAAATAAGATCAACAGAGATGGAATTCCTAAGGAGAAGCTGCAGAGTAACAAGAAGAGATAGAATAAATAACATGGAGATTAAGAGGAGAATGGGAATGAACTCCGACATAATAGACTACATCGAACAGAAGAGGTTAACCTGGTACAGACATGTCAGAAGAGCAGACCAAAATCGGTGGATGAATAGAATAACAGAGTGGAGCCCGATAGGAAGAAGAAAGAGAGGGAGACCCCGAAGACCCCGAAGATCTTTCAGAGATGAAGTGGACGAAGCAATGAGAAGATGAAACCTACAGAAAGGGGACAGGCTAAACTGGAAAAATAGGAGAAAACGGTTGAGTGAAGGAATACAGTGAAAACTGTGGAAATCCTTGTATATATATATATATATATATATATATATATATATATATATATATATATATATATATTTATATATATATATATATATATATATATATATATATATATATATTTATATATATATATATATATATTATATATATATTATATATATATATATATATATATATATATATATATATATATTGTAATAACATTGAAGAACTTTGTCAAATTATAATCATCGGAAGAACTTTCTCATCGGACCGGACAACACGGAATCTGACACAGACTAACAGGAGGGATAGAAATCCATAATTTACAAGTAAAGCAGTAAGTGTTTAATTTAAATTTAATAAACCCATTATTTTTGTTAGTTATTTGTGAAATTAATAAAGACATATTTCATTATTTCATTATAATTTGTAATCATTTAAGCTGGAATAAAATCATTTAAGCCCATTTTCTATTCATTTTTCATTGATAATGATAAATGCTAAAAAAATGAAACATAACTTATTTTTCAAGGTTTACTGACAGCGGAACATAATTTCTTACAAAAGAAATATAAAAAATAAAATCACTATTTCTTTCTTGATTTTTTCGATTCATATAAAGAACAAGAAACTAAAATATACAAACTCTCTAATTAAAATATATTATTATCAACAAAACTGCAAACTAAGTAACATTTTTCTAAATGCGGTTCTTGCAAACATATGCCCTGCAGTCGGCGCACATGAGTCGGGAACATTTGCTGCACGACATTTTTGTTTTTTGTCATTCTTTCGATCACAGATACCACATCTCTTTCGTTTCTGGTTCTGATTATTTAATTCTCCAATCTTTGCTTCAGGTAAAGTTTTCTTTAGTATTCTACTGATACCTATGTGAAGCTCCCTATGTAATCGAAAATTGTACAGTCTTATATTGAGATATTGTTCTGCAAGTTGTCTTGCAAGAATTTTCTAAAATGCTGTATCTCTCTCTATGGCTTGGTTTTTTTTTTATAATATCCATGTAAAATGTATGCATAGACACCTGCAATATTCAATATTGTAAAAAAATAGTCATTGGCCATCGCTTAGTTCGCCGGATAGTAGAATATGTGGTACATTGTTTATCTAGTGCATCCACACCGCCTTTTTTTGATCTTCTTCTTCTTCTTCCTTCTAGTATGTAGGCTTTAAAGCCTGTTTTTTATTCAATATTAGCCTCCTAAATTGTCGCACCATCTTTTCTTGGTCTGCCAATACTTCGTCCATTTGGTGACTTATCTCGTGCTATTGGTACTATTCTATCCTCTGCCATTCTACTGATAGGTTCGTTTCACTCCTGTTTTCGTTTTGTCACCCATCGATTTGTTTGAATATAGAAGCAAATTTGGGTTTACCAGATTTTTTATGTCCTCACATTCGGTATGGTACATTGATGATATTACAACTGCCTTCCCTTTTTTGAACGTAGGAAATTACAGTGTAGTCATTTGTAAAACCATAAATGAAAGATTCTTCAGCTTTGCTCCGACTTGGAAGGAACTGCATAGGTATTTTCTTTTTGTTTCGCGGGCTAACATAGGCCAGTCCTCGTTTTTTTAATGCATCCATGATTTCTATGGATGAAAACCAATTGTCTGTTGTGACATTTCGGTGTGAATTGGCAATATGATGACACAACATCTCTCCTTATTTGTTACAGAAAAACCATCACTATCCTTACCACATTAAAGATAGCCATTATAGAAACAGTGGGTACTTGCGTCTGTTAGGCCATAATGTTCAGTCCATATTTCCGAGGTTTATTAGGTTTGTACATGCGGAACCATCTACCGCGAAATTCTATCATCATTTCGTCCATACAATTCTCCCATAGAATAACAGTCTTGACAATTTTTTACAAAACGCTCAAATAACCAAGACACTGCTGCAATTCTATCATTAGTTTTACGTTTTTCGCGATCATCTGTATTATCAAACCTAAAACAAAAGCAATACAATATTTATACTAACTATTCAGTCAACAAACCTTAGACATGCGAGCAACACATACTGTAGTCTTTTCAAAGACATATCTAATCTATCTATCTAATTAGCCTTTTTCGGTCCATCTTTGGACATAGGCCTCCCAATCCTTTTCCATTCTTCTCTGTCTGTCGCTACAGTCATCCATCTAGAGCCCACGTGCTTCTTGATATCATCTGCCCATCTCATTTGGGGCCTTCCTCTGCTTCGTTTATATTCCACGGTCTTCAACTTATAAGAATTTTGTTCCATCGGTCTTCTTTTTGTCTTATATTGTGTCCGGCAAATCTCCATTTCAATTTTGCAACTTCTTGTCTAACATCCCTCATTTTTGTTTTCTCTCTTATCCACTCGTTTCTCTTCTTATCCATTAGTCTTATGTGTAACATTTGTCTTTCCATTGCTCTTTGGGTTTTTATGATTTTGTCCATGTTTGCTTTTGTAGATGTCCACCTTTGGAAACCATAAGTAAGAACAGGGAGTACGCATTGATTATATACTTTGGTCTTAAGCTGCTGTGGATATCTTTTGTTTTTAAGAATGTAGCTTAGTTTACCAAATGCCACCCATGCCAGTCTAACTCGTCTCTTGATCTCTGCTGTTTGGTTCTCTTTGTTAAGTTTTATAGTTTGACCAAGATATATATAATCCTTAACTTGTTCTATTTCATCTTGTCCGATTATCATTGTGATGTCTTCATCTGTATTTGTTATAGTTTTGGTCTTGCTGTAATTCATATTAAGGCCTATCTTTCCAGCTTCTACATCCAGTTCTTTCATCATTTCAAATAATTCTTCTTTTTATCGGTTATCAATACGATGTCATCAGCGGTCATTAGATGGTTCAAGCGTTGTCCACAAATTTTTATACCTTTTTTTTCCCATTCTAATCTTTTAAAAGTATCTTCAAGAGCCTGATTGAAAAGTTTCGGTGATATTGTATCACCCTATCTCACGCCTCTACTTATTTGTAATGATTTTGTTCCTTCATATACTTTAATTGTTGGTTTGGCTTCCTTATATATATATATATATATATATATATATATATATATATATATATATATATATATATATAAACATATATATATAAACATATATTTATATATATATATATATATATATATATATATATATATATATATTATATATATATATATATTGGTTATTAGTTCCGTATATCTGTGGTCAATTCGGCTGTTAATCAAAGAACTTTTCACTGCCCAATGTTCGACACTGTCGAAAGCCTTTTCGAAATCTATAAACGCCATATATAGAGGAATGTGGTATTCATTTGCTCGTTCTATCAGTATTTTCATACTTAGTAAATGGTCACTTGTGCTGAATCCCTTTCTAAAACCATCTTGTTCTTTCGACTGGTATCCATCGAATTTTGTCGTCAATCTATTGGTTAAAATTTTTGTTAGGAGTTTATACATTACATTGAGGAGTGTTATAGGACGGTAGTTTTTTATATCTGCTTTATCCCCTTTCATGTGTAGGATAATGGTTACTGATTCCTTCCAGTTGTTTGGGATTCTTTTTTCTTTTAATATCTTGTTAAAAAGTTAATGTAGAGTATTAATTACCACTTTTCCACCATATTTCAGCATCTCTGCAGTTATTCCATCTTTTCCAGGCGATTTGTTGTTTTTCATTTCTTTCAATGCCTTCTTTATTTCTGATTTGCTTATTTCAGGCTGCAGCTCTGAGTTGACATTTTTTATTTTGACCTTAAGTTGGTTTTTAATTTCTTCTGGTGGTTCCTTTTTTGTTTTATATAAATCTGAGTAGAAATGGTGGATTATATTTATGATGTCATCTTTAACGTTTGTTTCTATTCCATTTACATCTTTTATTTTGTTTATTTCAAACTTACCTAATTTCGACCTTAAGCATTTCATATTTTTGTTCTTTTGTATTACTTTTTCTATTTTTATTTCTTGTTCTTTTCTCTTATTTTCTTTTATCATTCTGCTTATTGTTTTATTAATTTCTACATATTCTGTAGATTTCCTTTTGCCTTCTTCGTTCAGCTTCCTTCTTTTATCCATAAGCTTCTTTGTTTCTGTTGATATATAGTTGTTCTTCTTTAGATCCTTCTTTGCTATTTCTTTTCCTAATGTAATCATTGTTGCTGTAAGTATGTTGTCTATTTCGTCTATATCTTTATCGTCACTGTCTAATCTTTGGGTAAGTTGTTCTTTTAATAGGTCTTTGACACACTTTTCAAAGACATAATGGATCTGAATATGTCTCGTCCCGTTCCATCTTTCTTGTTCCGTTTGTACAAGATAGCGAGAAATGCTCTAAATTCTTTCGTTGTTAGTTTTCTCAGTTCAGTTCTTATCAGAATTGTTAAATTTATCTTGAAATAACAATATTTTTTCATTTGTCCGTAGAATTATTTCGATTTCCATATCCTCTGTGAAAAGAAAGCACCAACCATATTTTTAAGGGATCAGAGATCACCACATTTTGCGGGTCCTTTCAACCCCGGAAAAACTTTTACCAGATTGTGTTTTTTTGTTCTAATATTCAAATCTGGATTAGTCGGAACAGTAGACCACTTGTATCGATTTCTACCAAAATAAATCTTTTCATTTCTTGTTTCTGGTTCCTCTTTTTGAAGAATCTTTTGGAAGAACCTGCCATTTCAGACAAAACACTATTAGCGTCGTGGTACCACACAGACTCCAAATGAACGTTATTGCTAAATATTCAGAGCAATACTGAATTGACGTGCGTATCGGAGTGACTTACGAGTGCACCTACTTAAAGGTAGATGGCGCGGACAGGCATAAATGCTAAATTTGCAAGTTTTACATGGATTTAAAATGTTCTTGGTGTCTGCCTGACCCCACAACGCCAGTTAAGAGTTAATATTCATTTTATTTAACATATAAATCTGTCCTTTTTTGATTCTCTAACACTGACTTATGATTTTCATACCTGTTAGGTATATAATCCACGGGTTTGTATTGTTATTTCAATGTGAACAGGGTGAGCTCTTTGAATAATATCTAAAACTACATTTCAACAGGAGGGGGTATTATTTTGAGTGATTTCAGTTTGACCTCTTTACTTACTGTTTGCAGATTACAGAAACAAGTAGATCTTAGTTAGAGATCAAATTTAAGTCCTTCAGCTTTTTATTATGTTATCAAAAATATCACAGGTGTGTTCCTACCGAGGCATAGGAATAAGCGATTCAATTGCCTCCTTAAATTTTTTTCAATGACTTTATATAATGCATACCGTAATTATAACAAATCTGTAGTAGTGTTCAAAGTTAATTTAAAGTGAATTAAATTTTGTCGGAATAAACTTAACATATTAGTTTTTGCAGTATGTTCATTTATTCCGAACATTAAACTACTGTCGAGTTAATTGTTTTGTTAACGACGAAAACAGAACCTATATTACGCAATTTTAAACAAGTTACATAACAACCGTTGGAACAAAATGGTGAGTGAAGGGACGTGAAGGACGAGAACGAAAGGACTATCGGAAAATTAAATCATTGGGCATGGACGACTGCAACAGATATGTGGGTAACCGACGTCAGCAACTTCGGCAGCGTCCCTAGCAATCAGAGTAATGTCGAAACCATGTCGCGTCGCCTGCCACACTGTTTTAATCCCCCGCCGAGAACCATAGACACAAACACAAATAACAGGTAAGAAATATCTTCTGCCCTACGATTGAAATTTATGTCAAGAACAGACGTGTTAAAACAATCGGAAAATAATGAATTTATGAAAGTACATGGCGTAGTCAGTAGGATTGACTCTTGGAATCAAATATCATTGGCGTACACAAAAATTTCCTCTAATAAATTAATATACTAAAAAAATTTAAAAAAAATAAATAATTGAAACGTGTGCTATTAGTGGCATATAGGTAAAAATAAACTGGCTAAGAAGAAAGACCTTATTGTAAGAATTTTGGCCACCACAAAAAGAAAAGTAAGAAGGTGTTGAATAAAATATTTCCACTGAGCAATATCTCAGTACAAATAATTCAGGTTTAAAACATCAAAATAGTTTAAAACCCAGTCCATTAGAAAGAGATGCAGGGACTGTTTGACATCAGTTTCCTCTGCCGCACTGGGGGAACGGGCATTCTTTGCAACAGTCAGTCTATTTGTATTATATGCCTCTGTTTTAGGTTAGGACAAATGTTTTGCATCCAAGATACGAAGTAAAAAAAAACAAAGTCGAAAGAATCATCTGAAGGATGCAAATTATGGTATGTGGGGAAAAGCAACATCTTATATTTTTCTTATATTTCTTTTTATTCAAAAGTTTGTTTCTCCGATGAGTCTACGTTGGAAATACTCATGGACAAGTCGACCTTCGTCCGAAGACGGTGGGTGAAAAATATCACAAGGATTGCATAGTGGAGCGAGTAAAGCGTCCTGAGTAGTGTCTGTGATCAGTAGCAAGACTAGCAAGGGCACAGAGTGGCTGTACATTGTAAAGGGAATGAAGAACCATTATCAGAATATTGAAGTTCTGGAAAAAAGCTTATGCCACAAATTAAAGACTAGTTTGGCGAATCGGAAGATTTCACCTTTATGCACGATTTATCACCGTGCCATAAGGCAAAAACAGAAGAAAAACACAATTAAAGTACCAAAGTGGCCAGGTAATTCACCAGACCTCAACCTAATCGAAAATCTATGGGAGCTCATGAAGAAGGGGATTGCCCAAGAAATTGTCACAAATATGCAGCAGTCAATTGAGAGACTCATTGCCACCTGGCACAGAGACGATAAAATAAAAGAAGACTACCTGAAAAACTTTCAACGTATACCAAGAAGGATCAAAACTGTCATCGAAGCTGAATAAGGTCACACGCAATTCTAAAAAAAAGTGGTTATTTAACAGTAACAGGTTATTTAAATGAAAACAGTCTTGTGCTAGTCAAGTAGTCGATTATAAACAAAACTCCGTGACGTTGTTAATATTTTCTGCGAAAAAATGAAGTGATCGAAGGAAACCTGCACTGATTATAGAAATAAAAGCAAGCTCACCACTTCATACGATGCTATAGTAGCAGAAATGGATAAAGAACACTTTGGTGTGGCAGAATTAAAACAAAAGATAAAACTCTGCGATGTACATACAATCAGGAACGGCTAAAAATCAAGAAATCTAATAGGTCTGCAGATGGCGTGAAAGATATATAGGATGTACCTACAGTAAAATGGTTTGCCATCATGAAAAAAATTTATGCAAAATTTAAAATGGTACAGTGAAACTGACTACAATCTGGATGAAACAAATTCTCAGGTAAATATTTAATGTATTTTTTATTTGCAACTATACACTATGGTCAAACCAACTTTTAGTTAGTATACAAATAAAAAATAAAAAAATTAATGGGTAAACTGAATACATTACGTTATACAGGGTGTTTCATGACCTATTATAATTGGAGCTGAAAAGTAAATTTTTTGAAAAAAATTCCAAGACAGAAACGTGGATAATATACAAAATTATCATCTCTAAAAAATAATCTGAAATGTACAGAGATATGCAAATGAAAAGTATTTTAAATGTAAAACCCTGTTTTTTTTTTCAATTTTGAACTCTTCACTATAAACTATTTTGCCTATACTGCCAGGGAATAGCGCCTTCGTCGTTAAAGCAATCTTTAAGATGGTCAAGGATTTTATTGGCAATCATGTTGGCCTTTTAGCACAATTTCCATGTAAAGTTCGTAAGTCCGCTATCTCAGACCCCCACCAACCCGGAATAACGTTGCCAGTTTTAATGTATTCGACTTTAATACAACCAAGTGGTATGTATATAGTAGGCGATGATATACGCAACCAATTGTGTAGAGCACATGCAGCAAACAAAAGTTTGTTTACTTTTGTTATTTTTAGGGAAATTTGTTTACCAAATACACGAAATTTGCTGACGAGTATGTCAAAGCCGTTTCCACAACTCTTCTCGCACGGCTGAGGTGGTAATTAAAAAATTTTTCATGAGCAATAAGACTGTTATGCCTTAATAATTTATGGGGAATGTTAAGTTCATTCATGGCTTCGTATAATTTACCTCTTAGGACGCTATCATACGCTGACTTAAAGTCCACAAAGAGATGGAACGTGTCAATATTAAATTCATTGGTTTTTTCTAAGATTTGACGTAGCACAAAAATCTGGTCGATTGTTGACCTACCTGGCCTAAAACCGCTTTGATACTCACCAAGGATTTCTTCCACGTACGTACTTAAACGGCTGTACAGGGTATTGGAGAATATTTTGTACATTGTATTCAGAAGAGTTATACCCCTATAATTTTTATACTCCAACAAATCTCCCTTTTTGTGTAGTGGACATATGATTCCAGTGCACCATTCCTCTGGCATTTGTTCTTCTTCCCAGACTTTGACTATTATGTTGTGAATTTGGTGCATAATGCTGTTACATCCATGTTTGATGAGCTCTGCGGGGATACAATCCACTCCTGGGGACTTGCTATTTTTGAGTCGTGTGATTGCGTCTTTCACTTCAAATGTTGAAGGAGGTTCTACGTGAGTGTTATTTCTTGGTCTTTGGGGTGACGCATCATTTTCCACTTCGGTACCAAGTAGTTCTTTGAAGTGCTCAACCCATCTGCTTTGTACTGCGTCAGCGGTACTGACTATATGTCCATTTTTGTCTCTACACATCGTCAGCCGTGGTTTAAATGCCTATATTAATGTATGTAAAACAATAACTGTGATCAACCCCCATCAATCCAATACTGTTGGAAAATTTATGGTTCAATAATTGAAATATGTTTGCCATGAATAGCCTCGCAGCAGTTAGGAAAATTATACTTTTTTTTTAAAACCAGCACAATATGTTAAATTATTAATTTTGTTACAGGTTTCTTAATCCGAAGAAAATAGTAACGGTGAAGAGAGTCCACAGTCTTCACCACTTTCAGATGTATTACAGCTAACTGACTTAACCCTTTCACTATCACTTCCCTTTAGAGTGATTACAAAATTCTAATTTTTGGTATACAAAGTACTGTTGCACTATAGATTATTTTTTTTTACATAAAAAGAATTTAACTACCCCCACCCTTCCAGTACAGGATGTCCATCACAATGTACAAACAAAGTTCATGGAAATAAAAAAAACCATTGAGTGTTAATTTTTTATTAGAAACTCTTATAAATCAGATCATTGTCAAAAGTAATATAAATTATAACATTTACTTTGTATGAAATGTGGAAAAACAATTCCTTTCCTTTAAAATACATAAATGAACTTTGCATGTTTGACAAAATATATGTGTCCTGCTCTTACACCCCTCATTTTTGCATCTTGAGGCTTCCTTTTTATCATCATACTGTGGAAGATGATGGTATCCATCAAATCTAAGGTCTTTTAGAGGCCTTATTTCAGTTTTTTTCTTTTTGGAGGGACCTGGATCCTCGAAGCTTTTTGAAGGCCTGCCTCTTTTAGGAGCATGTCTACTGCAGGTTAGATTTTCGGCCACTTCTTGGCGAAAAGCTAACAAATCAAGAATTTCCCTCTTGTTTACTCCCAAAAGAATAGCTTGAGTGCGATACTCAAGCCATGAATTTACCAGGGCTAAATCAATGGCATGAGTGATCATTCTCACAGTCCATTTCTTTGATCTGACATAGGATCGGTATAGACTTAGTAAGAAGTCCAACTTGTCGACGCCGCCCATATTACTGTTGTATCGTCTTATAGCTTCAGGCCTGGGAATCTGCACATATTCTTTTCTTGTTTTGTCCCATCTTTTACATTCATCCAACTCTCCAATTCCAACGAAGTTAGATGCTGTCAGTACTGCCTTGTTATCATACCATTTTGTGATGACAATACCGTCCTTGCTAATTGCGGTAGCAGCAAAACCACGCCCATTTGTTTTCATTTCTTTATCGCTGGGTAACTTTGGATTGGCAAACCGGTTAACTCTTATGGTTCCTATACAGTATATAGACTTGGAGTCCAGATATTGGATCAAATTATAGGTACTAAAGAAATTGTCAAAAAATAGGCCGTGGTTTTTCTCAGATATTCTTTCACTAAGTTGCATAACTACAGCAGCTGCCGATCCATATTTTACGTAAATGGGATTAATGGGCGTTGTTGAACCTTGATAAATCAAGAAATCATATATCAGTCCACTCTGGCCAGCCAAGATGTAGATTTTGATACCCCATTTGTTGGGTTTGTTTTTCATATATTGTTTTATATTTATTTGTCCCTTGAATGGGACTATTTGCTCATCGACACACAAGTTAGTTTCTAGTGGTAGCTGCTGGCATCTTTTTCTTACTGACTCGTACAGACATCTGACTTTCCACAATCTGTAACAAAGCAATATAAATAAAGCAAGTTGAAGCAAATTTTGAAGAAGAAAAAACAAATTGAGTTGAGAGTGAAATAAATTAATTGGCTTATTGGTAGAAAATCTCAACTCTCTATTGAGAACAAACTGCTAATTTATAAAACAGTCATCAGACCTATATGGACATATGGAATCGAACTATGGAGTTGTGCCAGCAAATCAAATACAAAAATAATCCAAATAACGCAATCAAAAATTCTACGCACCATACCAAATGCCCCGTGGTATTTACATACTGCAGCCAATAAACAACAGAAGATTGCGAAGATTATGGCCCATAGATCTTCGCTGAAACTGAGGTGAAATCGCTGGGTCATGTACCTCATAACGCCATATTAGGGTACAATATTATAGTTTTTGTTATTGTGCTTGTTATCAAATTAACTTTGAGAATATGAAATTCTGATTGTTAATAAATTATTATATATAAAAAAAATACCAAAATTTGTTATCTAAATACCTACCTATCTTTGTTGTCTTCATTGCGACTCAAAATATCGACCAAATGTATTGTCTGTCGCAACTTGTAGAATCTAGACAGACTTAGGGAATCTTTTACTAATGGTATTCCTATACTACGGTGCCAATACATGCAGACTCTAGGAAACTGTAAGTTTCCCATAACAATATGGACCCCAATAAAAGTCTTGATTTCATCCAAGTTTGTAGGTGGAAATCGAGCAATATTTTTTTGTGTAGCATATAAATTTGTCATATCAGCCATTTGTTGTAGTATCTCATCAGGAACATATTTGGTAAAAAATTCAACTGGTGGTGGCAAATCTACAACAGGGGTAGTCGGAACGGTTGAATGCCAATGAATATTTCTTGTTTCGTATTGTACATTTTCCCCTTGTATCCAATTTATTTTTGATTTGTCAGTAAGACCATGTTCTTTCTCAAAATTTGTTTGGTTCCTTTTCATCTCATCTTTGTCATTTTCCCCCATATTTTCACCACTTACAGTTAGCACCAACCTTTCTTCTTCATCTGCCAAATCTACATCTTCAACGTCGCTGTTTTCAGGCTCATTTTCCTTTCCATTATTTTTATCTATAGTTACATCTAGAATGTCATTATTTCTTTGTTCTCTAGATATTTCGTCTGACTCCCAACCATCATCATCATCTGACAGGTACTCAATATCTGAAACATCATCGTTCTCGAGATAATAAAGAAGTTCTTCTTGGGTTAGCTTTCTTTTTGAATTTTTTCTTGCGTTTGCCATTATCTAAAAAACAAAAACAAACGCATGAAGGACAAACATTAGTAAATATCCATATAAAACAAAAAAAATTAAAAATTTGAAAACTACATTTAGTCAATTTTTAGGGGTGCCCCTCCCTCAACAATTTATTGTCTCGCGTCTCCACCATACCGACACTACTAATACCAAATAGAAATAAAATTTATAACTTTTGCAAAAACATGGTCTAATAATATATTGTCCACAAACTGCGTTTGTACATGGTAATGTACATACTAATTCAAACTACATCTGTGGACTTTGTATTATATAAAGCAATATAAATTATTATGGAACTCCAACGTTGAAACATGTACTTACCAATAGCAAATCATAAAACTTCTAATTTTAGTAGATTTACAAGAAAACGTAAAATATATCACATAACCTAAAATGCACCTGTTTGCACAACACGCCACTCACGTTTTAAATGTTGCCTAACGTCTATTGTCAAACTTTATCGCACTTACTACCAACCTAAAAACTTAAAAATAGGTTGTACTTTCTGACGTACAAATGTAGATTAGGAGATAAATAATTCTGAATTTCATATAAGGCAATGAAATTCAATGTACATGGTGATGTACAAAAATAGTGAAAGGGTTAAATTTACAATAATTACAGGACACTCCATTAACGTCACAGTCCATGGTAACTGATCAAGTGCCTACATAGCTATTAAAGAAAGCAAAGTATTTTAGAAGACAAATTATACAACACCTATGTGAGACCGTTGCAGAACTTGGTAATGACCAAGAATGTTTACGTTACGATGCTCCAGAAGTGGAACGTACCGACAAAGATAATGTTAGTTTTGGTACATATGTAGGTGTGTAAATAATTAAATTACCATTGCAACAGTCCATAATGGCGCAAAATGAAATAAAAGGTATTCTCACTAAATATTGTCTACAGGCGTGTACACAAGCCCCTACTTTACCTCGGTTTCTGTATTCACCTTCGTCGCAGCCCCCGTACACATGTCCGCCTTCAACCGAGGAACATCCTTATGAACATACATCATACAATTCACCAAAGTGAATTGTATGATTATGACGTATTGTCGGTCAGATAGCTTAGCGGGCTGTGCGGCTGCCTCTCATTCGCTTCACTGTCGAATGGTTCAGTGGATGTGGGATCGAGCCCAGCTCGGTGTACAGAAAACAAAAAGTCTAACGCAGCAGTTTAAAATTCTAGATGAATCTGCGGCTTAGACTAGGATATGCTGGGATCTGATCGGCCTATGGTGGAGCAGTACGGCAAGAGATAAGGGCTTGCGTCTCGGTGATACTCCTCCATAGATCCCTACCGGACGGGCGTAACGCCTAAAAAAACCGGATATATATATATATATATATATATATATATATATATTATATATATATATATATATATATATATATATAAAGATCGTCTAGGTTCTATACAATCACGCTACTCATCTGATCTTGGGCACGCTAATCTTTTTTGCCGATGTGCATTCTAACTGTGATACCTATCGAAACTTTGATGAAGTCTATCGAAAAATGCTAACACGACGAATTAGAACCACAGTCGAGAATTACCAGACGAGAAGATTGTGTTGTTATTTTAGTGTCAGACTTGGTCTAATGAAGTAATACTCAAAGTTTGGAGACATTATCTATCTATCTATCTCTATTCTATAAGCCGGAAACACAAACAACAGTGGATAGAAATTCATCGTTGCGGGGAATAACGCATTGAGAAGAATTCCGCTAGAAGTAAAATATTGCAGATTTTATTCGATTCATGGAATATATTAATTTGTAAATAAAAAAAAATAACCACATTATAAATAGGTTGATATTGCTTTATTTAATGGATGTAAAAAAGATAAAATAACAGTACTAAATTAATGTATTGTATAAATAAACTCTGTAAGTGGTTACGAGTATTTATTAAAATGCAATTTGTTTATACCTTTTTACAATTTATTGAAAATATTTTTATAATGAACGAGTTCCAATTCGATTTAAAATGCAATAAAATGGTAGGTATAAATTAAGCAATGTTAGTTAAAGAGAAAAATAAATTTAATCCGATTATTATTTAATTTATTTTATTTTAATCTCACACATAATAACATACACTGCTGAATTAAAAACATGGACAAATTTTAATTCATAAATAATATTTATACCCTTAAGTTAATATTAAGTAATTTACCATTGTTTTCTGAACAGGTCTTAAGTGGTTATTCGAAACATGTTCTTATCTACATAGACGGCTTCAAATCAGAAAAATATGCAATCAGAGTAGTTAGTGAGAACCTGAATCAATAGCATAAGTTTCTAAGATATTTAAGTGAAGAAACTTAATGATCCGGCAATGTGTTTCAATTTATGCAAGACAGATCAACCAAAGATGCACTTTTCATAAAATATAGAAATAAAGAAAAAAGCAAAGAAAAAAACAAAAAGAGAGGCATCATAGTGGGTGCTCAATAGGAAAGGGCTTATTGGGAAGTATGTGATGATTGTGGGAGATATGTATCACGGAGTAATAACTATATACGATACTGGTTAAATTCCATCGGACTGGTTGAAATCTACATTTGTGTCCCTTCCCAAGAAATCGAATATTAAGGCGTGTAGTGAATATCGCCTTATAAGTTTAATGAGTCACACTCTTAAAGTATTCTTAAATTCTAAAACTCGAAATAGAAATAAATATACTACCACTAAAAACCAACATAATAAATAAACCACTCAAGAAGCCTTTGAAATAAAACAATTCAAGTGGTATGGTCACCTGAATAGAATGACCGATGAGAGGCACGAAAATATGAAAGTGGACTCCGGTCACTAGAAGAAAAAGAGAACGCTACTGGAGAAATTATATAATACATGCTGGAAGATATGGAGCGAAGCAAGTTAGTTCTATATACAAAATATTACAAAAAACTTATCTAAGCTAACGTGTATACTTCTAACTTAAACGTCTTCGTTCTCTTAAGTCCTCTTATCTGGTTGGCGTTGTCTAGGAGTTTGATGGCCTTGACATTCACGTGGTTGGAGAGCCTTTGTTCATGACTCTCGACAAACGTACTTATTGTCTGGATAACCGTATCCATCTGGAGGTCTCGGTCTCGATGAAGATCGCAGTTTCTGAAGTACCATGGAGCGTTAACGATGTTCCTTAATAATTTATTCTGATGTCGTTATATAATTTGGATGTTACTTTCTTTTGTATAGCCCCATAGCTGTATCCCATATTTCCATATCGGTTTAAGGACTTGATTATACAATAACAATTTGTTATAAGTAGACAGAGTGGATTTTTTTCCCATCAACCAGTACATCTTTCTGAACTTAATTTCTAATCCCTCCTTTTTTTCTTAATATGTTCTTTCCAACGTAGCTTGGAATCTAATGTCATACCCAAATATTTTGCCGTATTTGCATAAGGTAGGTTTCTATTTATACTAATTGGGATATGTTGTTCCCTTTTGTTAGTAAAATTGACATGAACAGATTTTGTTTCATTCAATTTGATATGTCATCGCCTGGTCCAGATGTTAATTTAATCAACAGAGTTCTGTAGCATGGTTGCTGCATTCTCGTGGTTTTGTCAGACTGCTAGAATGCATGTGTCATCTGCAACTGTCGCAATTGTGTTAGGTTCTAATGATGGAATCTCGCTGGTATAGAGCAGGTATAGAACTGACCCAAGGATACCTCTTCAAGAGTAATTTTTCGTATAATTTACACATGACAGATACAGTGAAATAGGCCTAGGGAATAAAAGCTGTAAACAAACTCGCATATATGTTGTGCAACATTAATATCACGACTTCCTTCAATATTACGGGTTCCTCGATTTAAGAAATTTTGCGAAATCCCTAGAACTGTCCGTAAGTATGAATGCAAAATATACCTTTTTCTACTCTCTTACTAAACTTTGTTTTTTAACCAGGAGGAGTAAACCAAAAAGACAGATTCACACCCAAGAAAGTTACTAGAATAGTCACCAAATACATCTTCTTTTTTTGTTGTATATCTCGGCCTTGCGGTAATCAAGTAATCAATATCGGACAACTTTACACGTCAATTCTAACCTAACTTTATGTTTGAATAATATTTTTTTTTTTAATTCACTTCCAATATATATTACAATTATTACAATAAAAAAGGACGTTTTTCACATTTGGTCCCATGTATATATATTTAAATATCGGGTGATCCAGTTTTATAGATCTTTTGAGTCGATGGTACTTAATTTAGAGAATATTTTGATCCAGAGAGTCAATAATGTTACAGATCTAAGTATGGTTTTTCTCAGAAATTTGTCTTTTAATTTGCAAATAGATCTTATATGCAACAAAGCTATGCAAATGCATGTATCAAAAAGTTAGAGAGAGTTCAAAGATTTCTGAAATACTGTTCTTTTAAACTGAGTAGACCATATTCTTATTCTGGTGTGATTAATTTCTTGAATCTAGGTTTTTTTCTTACCAGAAGAATTAACTTTGACTTTGATCATTATTTTTAAGCTTAATAATCCAATCTCCTGAACTGCTTCAGCCAGTTTGTTTTACATATTCCTTCCCATTCACTGCTTTAGAATTGACTTTTTCATGTCATTAGATATATTTAACTTATGTATCAATATCTTAAGGATCTATTTAAAGCACTAAAATGCAAAACAATAAATTTGTATAAATAAGTGTGTACTTGCAATTTCTTTAATGCTGGATTGTTGTTTAATTTTGACAGTGAGTTTGTCCCATTTGTTATCAATAAATAAAATTTACTAAAAAATACTGGATTTCTGTGAGATAATCAACTAATTTAATCTATTATGTTACATTCTAGTATAATTTTGTAGTTTTCTTGTGATGATCTACAACAGGAAGAACAAAACCAACAGTATCAATACAATCAAAGTAAAACACAAACATTACTAATGTTCTTTTATTGTGATGAAAACAAAATGAAAATGCTTCTTAACAAGTATACACAAATTTAAAAGATAGTTGCCGTTTTTCTTATGATAATTAGATATAAGTATCATACATTTATAAATTTATAAACACTGTAAACTCTATTTATTATATATATATATATATATATATATATATATATATATATATATATATATATATATATATATATCAGCTAGAAAAATATCACATTAAATACTATTATCGCATAGCACCAAGTCCAAGTGATTACAAAAACAACTTAAAGAGTTAGAAATCGATTTATATAATATTCTGTGCATAATGTATATTCGGAATGAATGTAAAAATAAAAATTTAATAATTTTATTAGTCTTCCAATATCTCTCCATTTATGTCTTGGTGAGATTAATGAACAACTACACCATTTTGAATTTCTTGATTTATTTTTTCAGTAAAAACTGAATCTATTTCAGATATTTGAGCAAGAAAGTTTTGTTTTTGGTCAGCAGCCCAATGTATAAACTATTCTTTGAATAATTTCCCCTAAAAAATAGCTATGGTAAGACATTCATAATATAGGACAATAAATCAATCATCCTATAAACAGTAAGATAAACAATCTATAGTTATGCTATGTAATATTTGCTGCATTGAATCTGCATATGTAAAGTAAAAATATCCTTTTTTCCTTTTCTTCCCTTTCCATGTTCTTATATCTGTTGAACCAAAATACTTGACAACATTCCAGTAGAGTATACAAATAAAAACTTAAAACTTAATATTTTTTAGTAACAATAATATATCTGATTTTAAAAATGAAATCTATAAAATGTTTTAGTTAATTTT
This sequence comes from Diabrotica balteata, assembly GCA_918026665.1. Classification (NCBI taxonomy): domain Eukaryota; kingdom Metazoa; phylum Arthropoda; class Insecta; order Coleoptera; family Chrysomelidae; genus Diabrotica; species Diabrotica balteata. Next base: position 147,490,141 of record OU898277.1, on the reverse strand, counting down.
ACTATATAATTGTAGCTAACCCATATTTACATACCGATATTTGTACTTACTTCAAAATTGTAAGATTTTGGAACATAGAAGATCTGAGCGGTTGTTAATTTCACTTAAAATTTTACTTAAAGTGAGCATTTCATTCTCGAAAAAGAAGCTGTGTACTATCTGTCGTATAGATGTTTTAACTCTTTCATCCTATGTTGCAAGAATATAAGGTCGACCTTCAATATTTTTAGGACATTTTACTGCTCCAGTCTGCTTATATTCTTTAATTGTTCTAAATTCTATTGTTGTAAATAGTTGAATTCGCAACACCTAAAATTAGCACATTACTTTAGTAAGTATTGATTTTAATAATAACTATTCTGTAAAACTAACCTGCTGCCTGTTTTATTTTTACTACCGAGACTGTTATTTTTTATTCCATCCAGAATTATCAATTTTCATGTTTGTACATGTTTATAGTACATTATTTCTCATTTGATGATAAATGATCCAAATCTACTCGGCGTTTTTAAGGTGGAGAAGAATAATTACCACTAGTACTTGGCATTGAATCCATATTGTTATCTTAATAACACTAATATGTCGCTAAATAGTTCTGAAAAGAACTGTTTTTTATATAAATGCAAACGAAAAATCTAAAGATGTAAGAAATAACACAGAAAATACAAAAAATTGTCGATATAAATTTTGAATTTTAAAATTTCACAAATGTCATTAGTGTCAATATGTCATAATTTAGTGGAGTAAACTTGCCTGCGCTTCGACCAATTACAAACAAGCATTATGGCGGGGAAAATTTGAATTACTCCTACTGGTTTAAAAACAGACCATAGTAAATTGTATATTACCTACTATTTGGATGCTAAGTAAATGCATCATAACATACTGACACGTAATGACTAGCACGTAATAAAAAAAATTACGCTTCAGTTCTATAAAAATGTGTAATATCACATAAGTCGGCAACTGACTTACAAGGCTTATGTGATATTACACATTTTCATAGAACTGAACAGGCGTTGTTTTGACAGGTTAAAAATTATTAATCTGTAAATACAAATAGTGGTACAGATAAATAAAATGAGTTCATCGAATAGTGAAGATGAATTTAGTAGCACACCACCAATATTATCCAGTTAGCTGCGAACACTACCGAGAACCTATTACCAGAAAAATCTAGAGGAAGATATGAAAAGGTATATCAGCAATTTATGGATTGGCGTACAACAAATAATGTAAATTCATTTTCTGAAAACGTACTTTTGGCTTATTTTGGAGAAATCGCTAAGAAATTTAAACCATCCTCATTATGGGCAATATATTCTATGCTAAGAAGTGTTATAACTTTGAAAAATAATGTTAATATTGAAAATTACGCGAAATTGCGAGCTTATCTAAAAAGACAATCAGAAGGTTTTAAAAACAAAAAATCTAAAATTTTACATCCTGATGAAATAAAACTTTTTTTAAATGGAGCTCCTGATGTACAGTACTTGTTAATAAAAGTATGTTATTTAAAAGTATAACATAAATGTACCTAGTATACAATTTATAATACTTTTATTTTAAGGTTATTGCAATTATTGGAATATGTGGAGCTTGTAGGAAACAAGAACTAAAAAATCTTAAAATTTGTGACATTGATAATTTACGTACCATGTTATTGGTTAAAATTCCTGATACGAAAACCAAAATATGTAGATCTTTCGTTATTTCTGGAAATTTCTATAAAATCTGCAAACAATATATTATAGAAATTCGACTACAGATTAGCGATCCGCAAATAAATTAATTTTTTCTTAATTATCAAAGAGGTAAATGTACGAAACAGGTGGTAGGATTAAACAAAATAGGCGGGGTTCCTAAACAAATAGCCGAATATTTAAAGTTACCAGATCCCCAAATGTACACAGGTCACTGTTTAAGACGAACTTCTGCCACTATTTTGGTAGATGCTGGTGGTGATTTAATGGCTCTTAAACGACATGGCGGATGGAAATCTTCAACAACGGCCGAAGGATATGTCGATGAGTCAATAAATAATAAGACGTCAACAGCCAATAGAATTATAAATTCAATTGAAAGTAATTTACAGACTTTTACATACACTGAAAATACCAATGTTCTAAAAGAACACACCGTATAGTTTACGTCATCTCACCATTCAACCACGTATTATTGAACAACCGCCAAACTCGGATAAGGGTATAGTTATAAATAATTGCCAAAATTTTACAATTAATTATTATAAATAAATGTTTAATTTAAATTGTCCCCGAATTTTATTAAATAATAAAAAATTACTTGTTATACGTTTTATTTTTATAAATGAAAATAATTGTAGAAAAAGTATAGTACACAACTTGAGTTGTAATCTTATTACATGCTTGTAAAATAACTGCGCTCGCCGCTACGCGGCTCACGCGCAACTTTTTTACTCGCATGTAATAAGCTTCTTACAACTCTCGTTATGTAATATACTATTACATTACGAGTATCTAAAATTTATAACGATTTTTTAAACATTGGAAAATAAAAATAAAAAGTTATTTACCTCCGTTTAACGCATTTTGTAAACTTAGTAATAAAACGTAATAACAACATTTTGTATAAAATGTGATTAAAATAAAAAATGTATAAAAATGAAAAACTTGACACGTGCCAAACAAAGTCAAATGGGAGTTACAAACTTGGAAATAATGTCGTTCAACACAGTAGACGTCAAATACAAACCTGGCCACCTGCTGAGAGAGAGAAAAAGCTTGGATCTTGTACACAATAGCGTAAAACGTCCATTGTCTGCGACAATCACAATAAAGTTAATTTAATTTATATACAGATTCCTGATATAGCAAATGTTAAAAAATAAGTAATAACCGGTGCAAGCTAAATGAATACTCATCTTTGGCTAATTTCTTTGAATTTGGAGTTAGGATTTTTTTTATATAAGATATTTAAGAAAGCTATTATTAAAGATAAGAACATATGCACAAAAAAATTAAGGAAATATGCAAAAAATATCATTATTTGGCAACATTATTTTTTCTAAAATAAAACAATTCAATTTGGTAGTAAGATTTAAAAAATACTGCTCCACTATCTAATGCAAATGGAGGGGTATTTACAAAAATAATAAACAAATTATTAATTTTACGAGTATTAATCCGTCTCATTATAATTTAGTTCATATTATTTTTCGATTTTATTTTATTTAGGTTCATAGTTGTAATTTTTAAAGTTTTGGATAAATTTTAGTTTGCAGAAATCTATTAAAAGATTAAAATATTTGTTAGTTTTACATATTTCTGAAAAAAATTTGTCATTTATAATCTCTCCCTTTAGAAAGTATGTACTCGGCAAATCCGTTGTCTATTGTTGTCGCATCCCCTGCGTCTTTATATGGTTCTGATAAGGAAAATATGAATGATTTGTAATTTACGTTTTTACTCCAAGGTAAAATTATGTAGTTCTTAGTAACGCCCCCTCTCTACTAGGGATTTCTGTTAGGCATTTGTAATGTATTTTTAGTAGTATCGAAAGAAACTCAGTTCTGTAAACATTTATAGAAAGCAATAAATAGTTCTATGAAAATTGTCGTCGTATATTATTTTATTTTAATAAAATAATATTTTATAGCAAATATATCTCACGGTAATCGTCGGTCAAGACATGGTCATTCATCGAGCCAAATATAACTATAATCGGTTCACATAATCGGTTCACAATTTGTCGATAGCCTACTACAAGTTTAACCCTAATTAGAGAACTGAAATACAGAGAGGATAGGTAATACAATATAATAGTAAAAACCAACCTGAAACTGATGGTTTAAGATGTTTTCGGCTAACCCATCTTGTATCTAAAGAAATACAATACAAGCAGTCAACCTTATAATCCGATTACGAAGGTATTTTGGTTACAGATGACCGACCAGTGTCGTAGAGTATATGATTTAAACATTTATTTGAACTAAATAAATATATTTTTGAAATTGTATTTTTGTTTTAATAAAACTTCTTTATTTTATTCAAAAATAAAAAGTTTCTTGCCATTTGTAAAAGATACATTTATTTAATTAAGGGGAAAGGCGCCAAATGTCGCCTGTCAAAATTTTTTAATGTGTTTTAAATGTATCCATTATTTTCGAATCCGGAGAAAACCAATAAATATTTTTGAAAAATTTAAACGCAGAATGAAAGATTACATTATTACTGAGGCAGAAAGTCCCTGAAAACTTCTACAATGTTTATTTTAATATGTTATGTAACAGGAGTGAAAATAAAAGAGAAAATATGGTATAATTTTTAATTGAAAATATTGCATGCAAAAGAAACTTTTAATTTATTCTAATAAATATTTTATTCTGCGTTTAAATTTTTAAAAATTTTTTTTAGTTTTCTTAGGATTTGAAAAAAAAAATGGATACATTTAAAACACATTGAACATTTTGACAGGCGACATTTTGCGCCTTTCCCCTTTAATATCATACGATTACAACTACTATTACTCACCTTATATAATTACGATGAGAAAACTATTCAAATTCAAAATAAATAGGATCAACTTCGCAATCCGAGTCGTCTTGAGGGTTAATAATTAGTGGTTGTGTGTCTACGGTCATATCAATTATGTTATCAAGATCCCACATTTTTTGTTCTTCTTCTATTACATGTCCTACTGCATATTTTCAGTTTTGTTTTGTAATATGTTGTAAAGACTCGTATAACAAATCACGTACAGCTTGTATTTTATATGACGTATTTTTTCTAGCCACATAACTTTTCATTTGTACCCAAATGAGTTCAATTGGATTTATTTCGCAGTGGTAGGGTGAAAGTCTAAGGACTGTGATGTTTCGCCTTTCCGCCATTTTGTCAACTACGTATTTCTTGAACTTTTTCAAGAAGAAGAAGGTATTTCTTTTTTGAAAAAAATACATAAATTTTCCTTCCAATACCATTTTTGGCAAATTCATCAATTTCAGTAGGCTTTTTTTCTCTCTTTAAGACAAGTGTTCGTTTGTGTTTGGGTTAGCTATACCGTGTTTTTTTCTTTCTGATAGAAAACTATATATAGTTGACTCCCCTACGCCAGTCATGTTGGCACAACTTTCGACTATGTTGCGAACAGTGTTTGTGAGATTCTGAGAAACCAGAGCATCGTGAACATTCAGGACAATAGTCTTCTCTCTTGGTGAATAGACAGACTTACTGACTGTACGCAACAGTACCGATGTAAAACTTGATGATGTTGATGATGAAGCCCTCACAAACAATCCAACAAAACGAGCACGAGCGAAAGGTACGCACTGCATATAATTCACAAAAGAAATATTCGAAACGCTAATTACTGCCGTAAACGCGGGAACACCGACGAGCCGTAAATTACATGCGATTAAAAACGTACTAAACAAAAAAATGTTTTCGTTCGTAATAACTTCACCCTTTCATTAAGTTTCGAATATAAACTGAACAGACGAGGCACGTGGCCAAAGCCGGCATCTTTATACCCATTATATTATTAAAAATCTGTTAAATTCCATCCTAATTATCTTGCAACGAATAGTACCTTCGGACATAAATTCCAGGTTTTCTAGTAAAGTGATTAAACGCGAAGATTAGTATTGAAATATTCAAAGAGATAAGGTATTTTTATGTACAAAATTGTTAATGATTAAATTCTTATTTTTATTAATATAATATAATAACCAACATTAGCAGTGAAAGTTTTAATTGTTTTTTGCTAAATATATTAGTATTAAAACATTATTAATATTAATATTAATTTTAATGAATAAACACCCCAGGAACGCCTATGATGATACAAATTTTACGACCGTTTTATGACTTTGAGGCACATTTCATGCTATCAACAATTTATGAACGGATAATAGTGGTTTTCGTGTCGTATTTGAAGAACTGAGCTTAGTTATTATAGAAAAAATAGAACTTTTTATCATATTGTGATTTATCGCTTTAAATCAGTGTAAAGTGACCGTGAGTGAAGTGTCTTAAGAATAATTTATCGCCATTTTCGTTGGAATTCTAAAAGATTCATCACATATCGTCGTCGTATTCCTATGCCATTGACAAGGTCGGCATCGTGTAACAATATCCGTTCTATACTGTTTTTTACGACTTCGCACCCTAAGACAACGGTTTGTAACTACCAGAAGCTTACAATCCCAACTTGAAGATGTTCATAATGTTCGAATCAGCTGTGAAACTGTTCGCCAACGTCTCAAGGAAGGTAATTTGGTAAATCGTATACCTGCCAGAGAGCCAGCCTTGACCGTAGCTCATCGCAGAGCGCGTTTAGAATTTGCACGAAATCGTATTAATTGGTTGGAGGCTGATTGGAATAGAGTTCTGTTTACAGATGAGAGCAGATTCTGTCTTTACAATTGTGATAGGCGTATTCTCGTGTACCGACGTCAGAACGAACGGTATGCACAGTGTAACATGCGAGGAACGACGTTATTCGGTGGAGGGGCGGTTATGATCTGGGGTGGCGTTTCTTTAACGGGTCGTACAGACTTGGTGGTGTTGAATAACGGTACCATCAATGCTCACCAATATATCGTTGACGTTCTTCAAGACCACGTTGTGCCATTTGCTCCTTATATTATATATAGCTCCAAATATAGTGCAAAATTATCTAGAGGAAGTTGGAATCGACATTATGGAACGGCCAGCGAATAGTACCGATCTCAATCCTATAGAGAATGTTTGCGACTTGCGTGGTAGACGTCTAAGGAATTTTCCTAATCAACCAAACACTCTTCAGAAACTGGAACAACGTCTTGTCCAAATTTGGAATGAACTGGATCAGAATACTTTAAGACCGTTTATTTTAAGTACAACGTCTTGTCCAAATTTGGAATGAACTGGATCAGAATACTTTAAGACCGTTTATTTTAAGTATGAATTGCCGATGCCAAGCTATCATTCATAGCAAAGATGAAAATACGTCTTATTAAGCAAAAAAAATTGAACAATTTCTATTTTTAGAATTAGAGATTTTGTTGTAAGTTGTTTTAAGATTGTGTTAAGTTTATGAATATTGAAGATGGTCAGCAACAACATCACTAAATATGTTTGTTTTACAAAGTAAAGTAATACGAAATAAGATGCTTTTCATTTCAGTTAATATTTTCCTGTTATATGGTAAGTTTTAAAGTATTGTGTTAATTTCTTGGAGTAGTGTACATTAATGGTCGGTCCCAAGATGCAGGATGACCTATTTGTCATTCTTCTTCGTTATCGTCAACATATATTCGTATTGGCAGCTGACGCACAAACAATGTATCGCCAAATTCTCGTACATCCCGATGACGTAGTTTATCAAAAAATTTTGTTTCCTAAAGATCCACAAGAGCCAACTAAAACGTACATTCTTAATATTGTCATGTACGGTACTACTCCAGCATCATATTTATCAACTCTGACTTCTAAGCAGTTAGCTCAAGATGTGGTTTTTGCGCATCCTCTCGTAGCTGTCGCATTAAACAGAGACTTTTATGTCGATGATCTTCTCACTGGTGCAAAGACTCACGCAGAAGCATCCGCCTTGAGAGATGATCTTATTGCATTGTTAAAAAAAGGCGGTTTTCTTCTTCGGAAATGGGCATCAAATCATAGCTCTTTAATAGTCAATCAAAATAAATCAAGGCATTAGAATTCAATGGAATTCTCGCGAAGATACTCTGTTTTATAGCTCGGGCATTTCAAGTATCGACACTGAACGAAACGCTCTATTTTGTCGCAAATTACAAAATTGTTTGATTCTCTGGGATTGTTAAGCCCAGTTACCGTATACGCAAAAATAATTATGTACGATTTATGGTTGTCATTTCAGGCTCAATTAAAACTTATCGAACATTTAAAATTTTCTCGTTGTATTACAATACCAAATTCCGTCGATATCCAAATTCATGGATTTTGAGATGCCAGCGAAAAGGATTACGGCGCTGGTCTTTATTGTCGATCTGTTGATGCTGAGAGAAATATTTTTGTGAGATTGATTTGTGCAAAATCTCGGGTATGCCCCATCAGCTCAATATAGTTACCGTGATTAAAGGTATACGTCGCAGTGTATGTATGCATGTCTACATGGGCCGTTCATTTAGAACTAGTAAGCGACTTATTCGACGTAAAAATATTCGGATGTTGAAAGGTTCGCTGGCATTTTATACCGCCCACTTTGGAGGAATTTGGGAATCCGCGATTAAGCCGAATAATTTAATTCGCACTGTAGGTGATATTTTGTTAGCATCGCTAATTCTTCTTGTACGAATCTTGTAACTGGTAATGCTTTCGTTTTTTCTCCCCGTTTGAAAGAATTTAAATGTGCTTTTGAACAAAACTGCCAATTAATATATGACCTGATATAATATCCCTCGGATTCAGTGATTTCATCCATATATGAGTAACAATAATTATTTTTTACTTCTGTGATTTTTCCAGTCACCATAGAATACAAAGAATTAATGTTATCCCTTCTTAACGTTGTCTGGCTTGGAATGTTAACTTTGCAATATTTGCAATGTTGAGAATTTTAAGTAAAAATTGGAAATTTTTCTTGTTTCAATGAAGAATATCTAGTCAAAAGTTCGTTTTTCTTCTTGTAAAGTCTCGAACAATAATTTAAAACGAGGTTTATAATTGCAATTGAGATTGGTTTGTGTGTTTAAGCAACAATCAGGGTTCAGTTTCATTTCTTTGGATATCTCAAGGTCTTCTAAAAGGTTCATAAGTATAAAATTTTTATTTGGTATGTTACGTAAAATTTTACTGTTTTTGATAGGAGAATAGAAATGTTTATTAAATTTACTGTGATGTTAAAAGTTTGATTTATCTGTGTTCTTTGATTTTTTGAGACGGGATTCTCGTTGTTTTATGTACATAAGTCATGTTACAAGCACCACAAAAGAATTTGTAGATACCTCTTTTGTTTATTTATCAATTTTGTCCTAGTTTTGCTAAAAATGTTAATATTGTGGCAAATTTCTAAAGTAAGGTTTCTTAAATCTCATCGACATAACTTAATTGATATATAAAACATTTATCTGACAAAGTTATTCCTTATTTATTATATACTTGCACATTAAATACTTTTTTATATTTTTTAACAGTGATTACACTTAAAACTTAACTTTTAGTACTATTTCCGCTATTAGCAGTTCCACAGAAAGATCATTCTCTTGGTTAAATATTTTTTTTTTGTATGGTACTCATTTTTAGTATTTATTATATTTTCCCCTTTCCTAACAACCTTTTTCGGTCAGATTTTATTACATCCCTTCCTTAGTTTCTCACGCTACGACCCATATTAGAAAGAAATATTGTAATATTAAAGAAAGTTACAATATTATGCAACAAACTTCACACACCTGTAGACAGAATAAAAAAAAAACAACGGTTTTTGTGTTTTCTTTTCTAAAAGTAATATGCTTCAAAGATGTCGTTATGCACTCAGTTTGAAATAAATCGTGCACATCAAAGTAGTACACAAAAATGTAAAACATAAAAGATATTAGGGTTGGACATGGACACGATTTATACAGTTACATATTCACTCGTTTAATTTTCAAAGCGAATTTGCGTCTGCTTAGTTGTCAGTGAGTTATGGAGCAATTAATATAATTGATTTAAAAATGTGTTTATCTGTTGACCACAATTGCGATTACATTGTGTAATAACCAAAATTCATACTTGACGAAGCGTATATTCTGTCTAACGATTCCTTTTGTTATTCAATTGGATGTATAACCATTATGTTGTTAACCACATAAAAGTGAGATACATTTTTCAGTAAAATATATTTGCTGTAATATGGATAGTAAGAGAAAGAAAAAAGCTACTCCTTGTTTTTTTGTCTTCTTCTTTCCGTTCCTCTCCTATTGGAGATTGGATATCATCAATCGTATTTGAACTTTGTTTATAGCTGTTCTAAATAGTTAGTTTGTAAACATTAGATTTCTTATTGTGTAATTTCTAAAAGTGATTTCTGGAAGTTTTGCACGTATTGCTTTTTTTATATTATTAAATCATATAAAGTGTATCTAATTTATACAAAGTGCACACCAAAGACTGGTTAGTGCACACCAGAGACTTAGTTTTACCAGTGTGCTGGTCCTTGCTGGCCATCCAACTCAATAGCTTTTATATAATTCTGATAGCAAAACGAAGGAGTTAAAGAAGAGATATAAAACGAGGTTATTGTCTGTATCTACATGAGCAGTACAAATATAAACAATACTCCTACAGTTTCTACCCTAACCATGTCCCTTCAAAGTGCATTCTATCAACTACATCTCTCTCAAACGTAACCGCTACAAAATCTACACTTAAACCATCTTTTCCAAAAAAAAACAGGCAATGATAATAGAATTTTTCTGACTACGGACAAGATGGAATGTTTCTTGAGCAAACAGTTAGGACAAGTTGTTTCTAATTGTCCCAATACTTCATCTGACAACTTATCTCAAAATTATACTCTCTCTCATGACCTAAGTCCCCCTACCGAATCAACGCCACAATTTCCCTCTCTTTCTAAACCGTGTCCCTCCCAAACAAATTTGCCTTCTTTCTTCTTTCCCAGGAAATTGCAAAAATGATACAAATCTGAAAAGTCAGATAAACTATGTTTAACTTCTAAACTTTCACAGAAGAGTCCACGCTCATCTATATCATCTATAAGCAATCAGAACCTTCAACCTGTGGAAACCCCGCAACAGAACAAACCGTGTTTCCTCCTAAACAAACAGTTCCTAGTGTTCCTCTAGCCCCTCCAATACAAAAAAGAACCGAAAACGTAGTTCTTCTGTTGAACCCAGTCTATCCAGTGACTCCAAGCAAGCAATACAAGAAGCTTATAAACAAAATTCAGAAGCTTTTGCAGTCACTTCTGATAATATAATTGCCTTTATCGAGAACGCTTACGAGACCCGGTCTCAGAAACATTTAAATTCACAACAGATATTAAATCACTCATTCTAACTTTGCAATTAATAAACTTAACTTTTAATTAAAAGTTGGGTTTATTACACGCTTAATTAAAAAAAATTAAAACTAAAATACACTTTGCAACGGATGATTTTGAAAGTATAATAGTCATAATAGTATAGACAGTCTTAATAATTCGGAGGATGCTTGTGATAAAGAATGCCCGTCTGATAGTTCCTAAACCTCGCACAAATCCAAACACTCTATATATTAATTTCAGCCTTCACATTGATACAATGGAACTGTGATAGATTTTATCCTCGTCGTCCACACCTTGAACAGCTTATTGCTGAGTTTTCTCCTGCCTTCCTATGCCTACAAGAAATAAATTTCACTGGTAAATATTCCGGACAACTTAAAAATTTTACTGGTTATCACTATATTCCGTTAAACACAAACCTCGAAGCTATAGCCTGGTGTCCTTACAAAATTACAATTTGTTGCATATACATCCATCCTACTACTACTTAACTACTGTTTATTAATTTCCGATCTTGAATATTTAACTTCTTAGCTTCATACACCTGCTATTTTAGCAGGTATTAATGCATATAATACTATGTGGGGCTCCAAAAACACATTTGGAAGAGTAAAGAGTAAGGATGAAACAATTAAAAATTTCCTAAATATTGTAAATACAAATTTAATAAATTCAGGAAGTAGTACATACTTTCACATCTAAACAGGTAGTTTCTCTTAAACAGATTTATCTTTTTGTAATCCCAGAATATTTCCTTTACTTTCATGGTACACATTAAACAGCCTCTACTATAGTAATCATTTTCCTATTCACATCTATGACAAGTCAAAAATGCCTTCAAGAATTATAATAAAATGGAAAATCACCCAAGCAGACTGGAAACTTTTTAGAACCACTGTTAAGGAAAAAACTGATAAATTACTTGATAAACAATGATATAGATCAGATGTAAGACTATTAATTGACTTCTTAACTGAATCTGCTGAGGAATGCATTGATCCTTCCAAGAAAATTGTTCCGTGGTGGAATGAATAGTGCAAAATAGTTCAACAATAGTCAAACAATGCAAAAAAAGCATCAAATAATTTCCAAAAGACCCGTACTACTACGAATCTAATAAATTTTTAAAACCTTAGGGCCAATTTTAGAAGTATTTTAAAAGAAAATAAGAAGAAAGCCTTGGGGAATCAGTACGTTATTTCAATCACAAAGCATACTTTACCCGCGCAAATGTGGTCAAAGATAAGACGTATGAAAGGTCATAATACATCCAGCAAAATTTTCGCCATCTCCCGCAGGATCAAACAGTTACCCATGATCAACATATTGCAGATATCTTTACCTCCAACTATTCAGATAAATCAAATATTTCGAATTTTCCCAATAACTCAGATACCAACATAACCAGCCCCAAACTATTTTCTAACACTAGTTCTATTAATACTCCTTTTAATCTCCTAGAATTGAACGAAGCCTTCACCTCATTAAAAAACCCAGTAGCCGGTCTAGACGATATCCCATTAATATTCTTAAAAAATCTTCCACAAGGAAAACAATTCCTGTAGCTGGCTGTATACCACGTATCACAAAAAAGAGGTTAGTCTTCGTAAGTAGGTATATTTATTTAAAATCCCTTAAAAGGGCTACATCAAAAAAACAAACGTTTTCGGACTAAACAGTCCATCATCAGGTTTAAATTTTAAAATTGCTAGGTTAAAATTCCTGAGCCACCAAAATACATGGGTAAAAACCCTTTAAATTACATATAGTTGTAAAAGATTATACATCATGTTGTTTAAAAACTGTATGTTCAGTAATAAATTAAATATGACTTCAGGCAACATACATGGCTGAAGTGAGTTCCAGAGCAGGAGAGTAAACCTCTACCTCTACGGAGAACAGCTGGAAAAGCATCTGATAATAAAGCAGATCAACAACACAATAGTGAACCGTCAACTTCTTCAGTGGAACAAATATATTATAGCTTGCAGATTGTGCAGAAACCAAAGCCCACCTTGTAAATTATTTTTCGCACTGGAGAGATTCTGAATAAAAATAATATAGAACCATAATTAAAATCTTTTAAAAATTTCTATTGCTTTTATTAAACATCTTTTAATTTTTTATAGTTTCTATAATGTTTATAATTAAAGACATTAAAATTAATGTGTGTTATTCATCAATAAATACCACAATATAATCTTTCAGTACTTCGCATATGGCGTCAAAGATATCTAGGGAAACTGGCTTTACACTTCGGCACTCGGTAAAGGTGCTGCAAAGATCCTAGTGAATCGCCAGTAGCAAGATATCGGCAAGCTATTTGAAGTGTCAGATTTTCTGATTCGGGCATTCGCATAACTGTGTCACTCTTCTGTATCTTAATGCTAACCGTGAAAAAATATTTAAAACAAATTACAATTATTAGGTGTATTAGTTGAAAATGTACATACTTTATTTGCTAACGCATTAAACATTGTGTCACTCATGTCACTCAAAAAGCTTTTGGGATCCCCTTCAGCAAGTTCTTTTCAAAATATTGCAGAAGCATCAAGTATACTTTTCCTTTCTATCCATTTTCCCACCTATACCTCTTTTGGTTTTTTAGTTTTTCTTTTAATTATTTTAACAATAGCAGTTGCCATAGCAATTAACTATGTATCGACCATCTTGCTATTGATGTTAAAAATGTTATTGATTACTATCGTATTTTTTTATATGCCCAAACATCTCACTTTCATCACGAGGTTACTATCATAAGTGTACTTTCGCGAAAGTCTATCACCGTGAAAACGAGCTTAACTGGACTCTCCAAATAGTTTTAGATCAAATAAAATGGTATGCTGTGCAATCAAGGAAAATCCTGGCCACTTCTTAATAATAGGTGGTGACTTCAACGCCAAAATAGGCCTAAGGAAGACCCCTCTGAAATAATATTGGGAAATTTTGGAAGCGAAGGCAGAAATGATAGAAGCAAACAACTACTGACTTTCCTTTTGGAAAACAATCTCTATCAAATGAACAGCTTCTGTAAAAAGAAAAAACACAAAAGATGGACATGGGAAAGTCCTGATGGAAAAACAAGGAAGGAAATCGACTATTTCTTAACAAACAAAAAAGAATTATTTAAAGACGTAAATGTGCTAAACCAGTTCAGTACAAGCAGTGATCATAGAATAGTAAGAGCCTAAATAACGATATCAACCGAAAAAGAGAGACTCAAAATGATAAATAAGAAACAACCAAAGAAATGGACAAATCCAACTAACATTCAGGAGTTCGAAAAATTTATTGGGAATTCATTGAAAGATACAACAACAGCTGACATCAATATATTGAACAAACAAATAGTCAACATAATGCAACAGGCTTAAACTAAATATTGTCCGACAAGCAAAAAAGATGAAAAACTGAGTAAACCCACGAAAACCCTTATAGAACTAAGGCGACAAATGAAAGGAGATAACACTGCAAGCAAAGAAGCGATAAATCAAATAAATAAGACAATCACAAAGGCAATAAGAAAAGACATAAGAAACTACAATGTATAATAGATCAAGAAAAAAAGATAACAATAAGGAACCTCTAATTACACTAAAAACTGGGGTATTAAACCAAGGATCAGATTTAATGCCCAATATAACAAAATCAAAAATCAAAGAAGCCCTGAAGAAAATGAAAAATAATCGAACCCCGGGTGAAGATGGAATAGTATAAGCAACACTAAAAATTTGAGGGGATGTATTACTTGAAAAAATTAAACAACTTTTCAATATCTGCCTTCACAGCGCCAATATTCCAACAGACTGGAACAACGCTACTATGATTCTATTACACAAAGCAGGAGACAAAGCAAATTTAGAGAATTACAGACCGATTAGCCTCCTCAGCCATATATATAAGTTGTTTACGCGAATATTAGTTAAGAGAATGGAAAGAAAATTAAAGACTTATCAACCAAGGGAACAGGCAGGATTCCGAAAAAGTTACGGAACAAATGACCATCTACAAAGTATAAAAACCCTAATAGAGAAAGCAGTGGAATACAATAAACCTCTAGTTCTAATATTTATCGATTCTCCCAAAGCCTTTGACACAGTTGAGCTAAGCAAAATATTACAGGCGCTTAAAGAATGCAGGCTAGATTATGGATATACTAAATTATTATACAAAATATACCTGCAGGCAACAACCACTGTCAAATTACATACTAACAGCAATCGCATAAAAATAAAACGGCGGGTTAGACAAGGAGACCCAATGTCACCTAAACTTTTTAATACGGTGCTAGAACATGCTTTTAAGAATTTGGATTGGATGACAAAGGGAATAAAAATAGATGGAGAATATCTAAATAACTTACGTTTCGCCGATGATATACTTATAATAGCTGAAGATCTAGGTATGGCAAGAGAGATGGTACAGGAACTCGTTGTGGCTACAGAAAATGTAGGTTTAAATATAAATATCTCGAAAACAAAAACCATGACCAATTTGGTACCCAATCAGAACATCAGTATTGGTGGGAAAGAAATAGAACTCGTAGATATAAATACCTGGGACATGAAATTATGATTGGCAGAGATAACCAGACTCATGAACTGAAGAGAAGAGTCGGCCTTGAGTGGGCAGCATTTGGAAAACTGAGAGAAACTTTTAAAAGTGAGCTGCCCGCATGCCTAAAGAGAAAGGTATTTGATCAGTGCGTCCTCCCAGTCTTGACGTACGGAGCAGAAACACTTACCTTAACAAAAGCAGCAGCTACCAAACTGAGAGTCACGCAGAGAAGAATGGAGCGGTCCATGTTAGGAATAACTCTGCGAGACAGAATAACCAACGAAGACATCAGGAGAAGAACCGGAGTGACTGACATCATCGAGAAGATAGCCAGACTAAAATGGAGATGGGCAGGACACATAGCCAGAATAACAAATAAGCGATGGACAAAGAGGTTATTGGAATGGAGGCCAAGGGAAGACAAGAGAAGCGTCGGTCGACCACCTACAAGATGGACTGACGATTTAAGAAGAATCAATAAAAATTGGATAAGAACGGCGCACGATAGACGGGGTTGGAAACATGAGGAAGAGGCCTATGTTCAGCAGTGGACTCTTGAGGCTGGATGATGATGATGAAAATGGTATACTGCTGCTTATTTGTGAAGACAATTAGGTTATTTCTCTCTTAGACACCATTGCTCTACATAATTGTATTGTAAACATTAATACTGTAGTTGCTCCAATAAAATACAACCTTGATGCTGTATGATATTTTTACACTAAAATACATAAAAATAAAATTTACATGAAATTCCTATAGCATATAGAACAAATTCCTTTTAAGCTCTTCTAAATATTTTTGGACGAAAATAAGTTGTCGCTATCATATTGCTTTAATTTTTATCATAAGATAATACAAAACTTATCTACAGAAAACTTAAAAGAGGTCCAACAGTTTTAGAGGTGTCAATTTTTTGAGCTAATTGTATCAAGAACTTCTAAATTTTATTTTGTTTTTTTTTCGTCTTTTAACTAGGAATAATATCTACAAACATACGGTTATGAAAATGGCAAAATATTTTGAAAACGTTTCATATTCAACGGCAATTTATATGCATTTAAACACGATTTATAAGTGAATACTGTGAAAAGATAAGCCGTTCCATTTTGTTAAGAGCTCACAGAGGATAAACGTGGTCCAGGAAGGGTCATTCAACACGAAATCGCACTATCCTTGATTACTGTTTGTAACTTTCCTCGAAGTAATCCAGTGCACAGTCTCATTTGTATGTGCATTTTGATAGCTCGACATAACTCATTTTCCCACAATACCTACGCCCTTCTTTGTAAGTCACGTAATGGTTGAGATGCATGATTTAAATAATAATATAAGAATAAATCATCATATGTAACTATTATTTTCAAAGCTCTTATGAGTTATCTGCATATTGCTGTCCAGTTTTAAATAAAGAAGTTAAAAATATCTAGGAAACAAAAAGTCATTTTTCACGTATACACAAATTTTAATTAAATTTAAATTGAATGCATCTTAAGTTCTCTATAATATCTAAATCATTGAAAGTTAAATATGAACTGATTTAATCGAATTTTTTAATATAACGACGCAATTCAAATCTGAAAATCTAAATAAAAAATATTTCTAATAATATATTCCCAGTCCCAGTTATGTTAAAGAATATCTTGAAGACTTTGTAGTATGAGCATTATGCAGCATACAAACATGAGCAACGATTCGTCTCTGGAACAAACCCAATACATGATCAATGTGATTAAGGTTTAAGAATTTTGCTAATCATAACAGAGGTATACCGTGTTGCAAATTATAAGGAATGGAATATAAATCTTCAAATATAGATTAAGTCTCCCCTTGCTTCCACAACGTTGATTTCAGCCGCTCCTGATATGGAGTATCGCCAATGTTTGCAGTCGCCCATTGTAGATAAGACGCTGCTATGCTTCTCTATTACGCCCATAGCCAAGGTTTCCACTTCAATTTTTGACTGGTTAACCCGCGGAACTGATTCTTAGCTGAACTTAACCATCTATTGAATCAGGCCTACTAAGGTAATAGATGCCCGCCCCCACGCCGTAGATTCGTCAGTGGAATTTGTCAGTGCAACAGAGAAGGTAACTGTGCGCACCGTGAGTCGAACTTATAAGTGTATGTGATATTTAAACCTCACCTGCTGGTATACTAACGATTCTAAAACCAATTAGTTTGAGCTAGAGTATACGGAGAGAAACCAAGGCTAAGCCTTAGTAAAAAGCTGGGGAATCCCTCTACTATTTTTTAAGCTGAAATGTATGCTATAAAAATGTGCCTACAGGAACTAATAAGGATGAACTGCAGAAGCCGATGTACAAAAATTATATATGAGATTAGGCGGCATTAAGGGCACTGGAATAAAATCGGATTGGCTCCAAACTAGTTTAGAACTGTCTTCAGAATCTGATTGGTATCGGAAAAAGTAGCAAAGTAAATTTACTCTGGGTGCCAGGACATGCTGGCTGGAGGAGCAAAAGAAATATGTGGATCTTCTATAAATAGAACAATCTGCAAATTATTGTAGACCTCCTAACAGTATGTCACCTCAAGGGGCACATGAACAAAATTGGAGTAAGAGAAAGTGCGAATTGCAGATTATCTCAGCCTGATGACGAGACTGAAACTCCTAAGGCCTAGGCTACAAACTAACTCCTCTTAGGAACTCGTAAATCAGCAATTCTTCGTATTGGGTGATCAGTCTCGACCTTGAACATGCTTAGAAAGCCCGTGTATATTCATGAATGTCTTTATGTTTCTAAAATCAATTGTGTATACATACCGAATATATTGCTGACATATTTTTATTAGCTATCTCCATTATAATTTACGGTTATTCTAGATCATGTGTGTTCATTAAAGTCTCCCAACAGAAAAAATTCCTTTCTATTGTTGATAGTATCTAAAAGGTGGCTCAGTTTTACATTGTATTTTTCTTTAATGAGAACCGTGTCTTTGTTGGTTGTTTATTATGACTCTAGTCCCATTCCTAATATTCTCGTTAGAACTTTGAACGTATTATATAAAAGAGTTACTGTTCTGTAATTTTTGCACTCTTCTTGATTTCCAGTTTTATTAATCAGCATTATAATTCCTCTATTCCATTCGTCTGCTAATATATTTTGTGCTCAAAGGACCTCGGCACTTTTCTTATGTAAAATTGGTTTCAGTTAAATTGGCTGAAACTTTGGTCATACTGATCAAAAAACTCAGAAATCAATATTGTTTCTGAGTTACAGAGGTTCATGTGTCGGTGACTCAGTGTAGGTTTTTAGCCCTTTTGAATAATATATATTTGTAAAATATACAAAGTTTTAGTAAATACGTGCAACTAACTTCAGGGACTAATTGTGCATAAATAATAATGAGTTTGCTATATAAACGTACTGAATATTGCTTGCAAATATTCAGTACATTTCCGAGATACAGGATTCTTACAAATTCTTCTTACAAACTAAAGATTTGTGCCTGAAACCGGTTGAGATATAAATTAAATTTAGTCGATATTAAGAGGCAGTTACTGGACATTTTTTGACATACAATTAGAAATTTTATATTCATCATTGGCGCGCATACGGGTAATGGTCTCAATTTGTTTAAAGAAAAAAAATGGTACCCCACTAAGATAATTCAAATTAAAAATCTTTTTTTATTCCTCGTCGAATTTGTGACAGAGAATGTTTCTTTTTTTTATATGAGGCGTCGCTTTTAGACAAAAAAAATAAAAGATCTTAAGCGTATTTTTCATTTTTTTAAGACATCCTCAACAACTATCTAATACAATATCATTAAACTACAACAATAACAGAAAGTACCACAAATAACATTTTAAATAGGCGAAAAGCTACAAAAAATGTTGAAAATGATCTTCCTGAAACGTGACACAATATTCAACTCTTAGGCCCATTGGTTTTCGTCTTCATGCAAATATTTCCGGTATTTTCTTATTTGCTTATGTAAAAGTAGTTTCAGGTAAATTCGCTAAAACTTTGCAGATATGTAGCTTTGGTTATGCTGATCAAAAGTTTTTAGTGACCTAAGACTCAAAATTAATTGTTTGTGAGTTATAGAAATTCAAAGTGTCGGTTTTTAGTCCATTTTTCAGATTCATGAATTTGGAAACTTACCGTCCCACACATTCAATATTCGATATCTGAATCTTAATAAACACAAATATGGTATCTAATATGTATTGAACCGAGTTGTAAATAATAAAAAAAGTATAGATAATACTACCGACTTTAATTGTCACTGCAAAACGTAGGGAAAATAATAACAAAAACAAGTACGATAGTCGAATGTCTATATCGTATAGCAAGAGTTTTTTATCAGCTGATTGTGACGTAGCCGCACTGCATGGTTGCCAATACATCACACTTCTCCCTCCAATAGATAAATATACTCATCCTAGCCCTACAAATACCTTGGAGGTTTCCTTATTCGATTAGGTTTTTTTAACTTTAGTGGCCTGCTCTACAAATTCTGGTTCTGGGTCTACAAATTCGTTTGGATGCAGAAAAGGCAGTTGCAGAGTTACTAGTAATTTTGTTTTCATCGAGGTTGACGGTGTAACTTTGTCTGTTGCTTCTTGGTCACACACACGGGTTCCGATTTGGTCAGAATGACGACGTAAAATTTTACGACAACACAGTAGTTTGCAATTTGTAGCAGTCCAGTGGTTTCAATTATTTTGGAAGGAAGCCACTTTTGACCTAGAGCAAACGATCTTGCAAATATAGTTTCGTTTTCTTGAAAATATCTAGGTGTTTTGTCACGATATTTGGTATCTTGCTTAGATAACATCTCTTTTTTAAAGTCCTGTAAACGATCAAATAACGAGCCTAATTTTCGCCCCAATAATATTTCTGATGGACATCTCCCTATTGCACAATGGGGTGTAATGTGCTGAGTAAGAAGATATCTGTGCAATGCTAATTATTGTATCTTAGTTTGTTCATTACTCTGTCATTTTTTAAGTGCATTTTTTACATTTTGCACCATGCGTTCCGCTTGCCTATTACTACTTGGATGGTACGGTGCAACCAATGCTTGTCTAATAAGGTTTTTCTTTAAAAAATGTTGGAGCTCAGCTGACGTAAAACTAGTTTCGTTATCTGATACGAGATTTGGAATACCATGAGTGTCAAATAAACCATGTAATACATCTATGGTCACAACACTAGAGGTATTTGGAACGATTTTAACTTCCAACCACTTTGAGTACGAGCCTATGATAATCAGAAACATTTTGCCTTTTAATGGATCCGCAAAATCGAGGTGTATTCTTGTCCATGGAGCACTGGGCCACTCCCAAGAATACATTGGAGCCTCTTTTGGCATGTTTCTAGACTCCTGGCACTCGTTGCATGTATTTACTAGGTGTTCGATTTGTTTGTCGAGATTTGGCCACCAAACATATGAAGCGTGCTAGTGGCTTCATTTTTACGATTCCTAGATGTGCTTAGTGTAGCAAATTGAGTATTATTTTCCTTCCTCCAAGTGGAACTATTACTCTTGTACCCCATAAAAGGCAGTCTTGATAACAGCTAATTTCGTTTTTACATTGTAGGAATAGGGAGTATATTCGTCTGAAAATTTTATTTTGTCATCAGGCCAACCTTTCCATGTCCACTGTAAAATTTTAGATAACACTGGATCTTTCTTAGTCTCATTGGCTATGTCTTTGGCAGAGATTAGTTTTTCTGGGATGTTCTCAAGCATCAAAACGTCATCTGAGCTTGGTGCTTCTGCTGCATGTACCTTTGTGGCAATCTGCTAAGAGCAGCTTCATTCTGAATTTTTAAGCCTGGTAACATAATTCATAATCATAGTATCATAAGAACCCTTCTAAACATTCTGGATGACAGTATCTCTGGCACACGTTTTTTTTTCGAATTAAAAATACCCAGCAATGGTTTATGGTCCGTTAATATGCTTATTTTCGTGCCATATACATATTCATGAAATTTTTTAATGCCCGATATTATGATGACCAGTGCTTAAGTATCTTGCTCTGTAATGTCTTTTCTACAGTAAACTTTCAGATTAAAGGTGTATCCATTTTCTGTACATAATTTGTAGAGTTTTATGCCGAACTTATGTTTCTTATTTTTGATATATTGCCTAAAGGCCAGCAGCCAACGAAATGGTACCAGGGTCTCATTATTATTTTTTCGGATAATTAGCAGTTTGAAATCGGTCCAACAAACGATCGATTGGAAGTTGAATTTTGAAAAGTCGATCACCTCTTGAGCACTCAATATTGTTAGAGAAATGCCTCGTGCGTAATATTAGTTTGATTAGATATATATTTTGTGATATTATTGGTATACAGGATGTCATTGGACCAATAATCTAAAGACTAGGGTTTTTGTTCAAACCCATCCAAATAATCATACCCAAAAAATTTCAAATTCTTGGTTCGTATGTGTTTTCACCTCTTTTATCTTGAATACTGAGAAATATTTTTCTTTGAAATGATTTGTTCAGCATATCTGTTCGTTTCAATTACGATAAATACAGTCCATAATATCATCTGTTACAAAAAATTTAAAGAAATTATAGGGTCCTTTTTGTGCTAATAATGATGCGGCGTCAGTTGAAATATCAGGATTTAGTGCGTTGAAATCAATTATTTTATAGTTTGTTCTGTTACAGCAGTCCATGTGAGCTGAAACTCAGCAGCAGTAACTAAAAGTTCAGTGTCGTCGTGATCTGTGTCTTGAGCGTCCAAAACATCGGTTGAAAGTTGTTCTATACCTTTATCTTTAAATGTTTCACAACTATGTTGAAACACTACACTATTTATAATTTCATTTACGTGACTTGTATATTGTTCTGCACTTTTACGTTTTACTTTTTTGCAATCGATCTTTTGCGCAATCTTCCGAGTCTGACGAAGCCGAAATATAATCGTCTTCAGAATTGTCACTTTAGAAGGCATCACCTACCTACTTCCTTATCACTCATATCAATGATCTCATCGTATATTCTTTGAAAATACTGTTGTTGTTCTTCGAAAGTATTAAATTTTTTCGCCATACTAACAGTAAAATAGGTTTATGGTATACGGTATAGATTCGAGGAACACTTTGACCGTAACGATATCCTTATACAAAACAATACTTTTTTTGTCCATTTTCAACAACATTTTTTGAAAAGAAAAATATTTAAAAAACACACACAACTTATTCTTATTTGCACTGCTACTGAATTTTATTTTATTCTAAAGCGTGGCTTCCGAAGTACCTGCAAATTTCGATTTCTGTGGGGGTGCAATAATATGAAAATTAGGGCCATCTAAAAACGGATACCTACTCGTATTTATACTAATATATCGCTGAACTGTTAATGTTACTTCGTCGACAATGAGTTTGACTTTTAAAAATTCACTGGTGTAAATTTCACGAATTTATTTGGACTGCTTTATTTGTATTTTAGCACATAAGTAGAAAGAAAAGTTATCTCCAATTTTTCTTTCTATGGTACAGTTACCCTACCAACACAATAATAAGACAGATCTTAATGTTCATAATTATTGTATTGTCTCTCTTTCTGCCCTAATCACTTCAAATTTTCTCGTTTTTTTTTTATCCCATTTTTACCTTTTTCCGTGCCTTATATTTTTTTCTCTATTCCTTTCTTACTCTTTTCTCTTTCTCTTTTTCTTTATTTCCATATTCAGCATTTATTTTTTCGTATTTTTGTTGCCTTTCCATTCTTCTTTTTTTTTCCAAATCCCTTTTTGCTTTACCCTTATTACGTTTTTAGTTTTTTTATCTCTCCTCTTTTCTGTGTAGATTTTATAATATTGTCGTTGCATTTGGAATAATTGTAAAATATTTCATACTCTTACTTTTATAAAATTGTAACATATGCGACAAATAAAAAAATAGACCTGCGAAATTCTAAAAGAGAATCTGATGTCCTTACATAAGTATATAATATCTTTTTAAAAGTATTTAATATTATTGAAAATGGAATTCGCCTTTATATTCAAAGAAGGACTCTGTAATGACTCTATTTTTATACATTAAATCAAACTAAATAGAAAGCAAATATGCAGGGGTAAGAGATTCTCGGCTCAGCTTGTTGCTGCTTTGATTTGATGCAAAGTGCCCCTAATTTGTATTCTGCGAGTGTCGCTCTAGCACCAGTCAATAATTGAAGGGATATACGGGTGCGAAGTGGAGCAAAGGGATAGGTTTATTGTGTAGGAGCTTTTTACAGTATTAAATACATTCACGACATTAATGGGCCTCACTTAATCAAGACTCGAGTTCTCAGAAGGCAAATTACAAATTAAAATGCAAACGCTATAAATAAGAGCAGGAGAATGGTGCAAAAACTAAACTTTATTGTAGTTGTTAAAAAAAGTGGTACAGTAGGCAGTACTGTAGACCGGCGAGAAGCTTCATACTATGTTTTCTGTGTTTTTATGCTTATTGATTTCAATAAAATTGATACAGTTTACATGTTGTAAATGTAATGTAAACGTTGTTCTTTCGTTCTGAAGCTTAACTATTATTATTTTCCCTCATAATTTACTATGGAATCACTAACAGGAGAATTTTACTGTCATCATGTCATGTGTTTGTCTTTTTAAAGACGAATTAGATGCTATGATTTTTTCTGACGGATATTCTCAAGTTAAAGTTGATTTCATGTAATCGAATGAACTATCTTATAAGTAAAGTCGTCCCAGGAGCGCAACTCAACAATATTGGCAATATCATTTTAAAGTCGTCTACTTTAAAATGCATAATGTATGTCTGAATTTTCAATATAAATGAGTCAGATAAAATTAAATTATTAGAAGAATTTTTTCACTATGTAACAAAAAACAAAATTTGTTTAATTTACTGTTTGTATTTTGAGAACGATTTCCGAATTGGAAATTGAAACGTCAATAAACGTATTTTTATCTTTAATTGTGGCTTATTCCCAGTTATAAATAATAATTAATTGTTCTTTCGTTGCGCAAATAGACACTTTCAACTGTTTACTGTGACGGTTATTTATAAAATGTTTAAATGTTATAAACTGTTTTACTAAAAACTCTTTTTGTCACACTTTAATACAATAGTAAAACTGATAATTATTGTAAAAATCCGACAATGTATGTTTATTAATTTATTTTAAAACGAAGCGTCTAGAATAAAAATTTAAACAGATTATTCAATATTGTTATTGATTGGATGACATTTATGACTTTTAAATTTTGATCGTTTGAGAATCGTTACGAATCGAGTTCTAGTATAAATCTTTTATTTTTATGTTTGTATCACTACATCTTTTACTGGCAAATTTGTTTTTTTTATGTATTTTTCATGCAGTTTTCATTTAAACCTGCTTAGAATAAATATGATGACTAGAAACGAATTTATGGAGAGTAGTGAATCGATGTAAAGACCGCTATTTCGTGACGCTACCTGTGATGCCGTCTCGTGGCATTTTATTAAGGTAATTCAGGGTGATATAGTGAATCCGGTGAAATGGTGAAATGCTCTATTTCTTTTTCCTGTACACATATGTCTCTGTATATCTAAATGTCGACAATTTATTATTATTTATGCAGCGAGCACGTTGTGAAAACCAGCCCCGTTTTAAAAACCGTAAGTAATTGATGTAAAATGCATGCGGCTACAAATGGCTAGCCTGGAGCTAAAGTGGTCTATGTCGCATATGTATGAAAATTGAGATTTTGTTATATTTGACTTTAAAAGATAGTAATCTATCAGTACTAAAGTGGTCTATGTCTAAATCTCAGTCAGAGTCCGTAAAATAACAATGTACCACTTTTACTTTTAGGAAAATTGAAATTTGTTAAAATTCGTAAGGGGTCTATGTAACACTATGCATCATAGACCTATTGATTTCTACCAATGTAAAAATTCTAAATTCTAAAGTGGTCTATGAAGCACATTAATCAACAATTATTAATAGAGCGGCAACACTGTGGCGCTAATGTCATTGGTACTAACCTCAAACCGGGAGGTTGCAGTTATTTAGTTAGTAGATCGGTTGTGACAATTTCATGACGAAACTGATTCAGAACCTTATCCCGGTTCAAGTGAAGATGAGTACATACCTTCAAATAATGATGGCAGCGATTCTGATGCAAGAGATAGTAACACGAATACAAGTAAGTGCATGTTTAAATAAAATATTATAGTTTAGTAACCAATGAGGGAAGCAATTGATTTTAAAAAGAAAGTGATTGTAGTAACTAGTAGGAAAATCCACGTGCTGATGTTTTTACATTAATCTGTTGATGCGCACTGTTGCCATATTTTTTATTTTTCAAAGAAATTAATATATTAAAACAAAATAAGCTACATTTTTGTTAAATTTGTCTGCCCCTAATGGGTATTTTAAGAGTTATTTTAAAACCATTATAACAGCTTAATTAAAACAAAGCTTTAACGCATCGCAACGTTACATAATGTTATTGTTTTAAGTAAACATACTGAACTACCTCCTCTTGTTACAGATTCCGATGTTGAACATGAACCTGTGTTGTTGAATCAAAACATGGAAAATCTTGGGGAAATTCAAGAACCGGACGAAACTGAAGTAAGAAAGGGAAGAAAGAAAATGAAACAAGAGGCTTTATGGGGGAAATACGTCAGAAAGAGATGTAGAGCTTCAGGAGAGAAATACACTAGTATAAAAGGGAAAGTTATGGCCGCTAAAACGTTTTTTTACATTGAATGTAATTGTCTTCTAAAATGCAGAAATAGAGTGCCAGAGAATGTCCAGAGAGAGGTACATGACAGATTTTACAAACTACAGGATTGGAACGCGCAAACTAGCTGGTTGTGTGGTACAGTTAGAACTAAAGCACCTAAACGTCCCCGAAAAAAATACACCCAGAATCTGTGAGTCGTAAACAATATTCACGGATATTTCAACTAAATGGTCAGAACGTGTGTAAAATTTTTTTTTAAAGTATTACAAGTAAGTCATCATCGATTAGATTATGCACTAAGAGTAAAAAAAGCCGAAAATAGTGATATCCCTTCCCCCGATCGAAGAGGAAGAAAAGTTCCTGGAAATAAAATAAACGAGGAAAAATTGAAGTAGATTCGTGATCACATTAATAGTTTTCCTAAATTTAAGAGCCACTATGGAGAAAGAACCTCAAAGCGCCAATATTTTGCACCCTCTTTAAATATTTCCAAAATGTACGAACTGTTTAAATGTAAATTAATTATTGAAGGAAAAGCAGTTCTTAAAAAAAGTATCTATGAAAAACTCTTTAGAACCGAATTTAATATTCATTTCTATATACCTAAAAAAGATACTTGCAAATTTTGCGATGCATTTCAAATAAGTTTAAATGCCGAAAGTAATAAAGAAAAATCAGAACAAGTAAAAATAGTAGTAAAAAAAGTAAAAATACTTAAGGCAGATGCATATGTTAAACTTAGGAATTCATACTTATGAGAGTGTAGAGAAAACGTTTTTATGAACATGTGGTATGAGACCAAAGGGGCTAGAGGTTCTCAAGAAGTGATACGTTGTTTATATCACTATTTTAAAAATGACATTCCTCCTCATGCTACAAAACTTGTTCTCTTTAGTGACTGTTGTGGAGGACAAAATCGGAACTGGAATTTGTTTCATTTTCTTATGTACATGGTTAACGTTTTACCGAACATTCAAGATATCTATGTAAATTATCTGGTTACCGGTCACACATATTTACCAAACGATGGCGATTTTTCATTTATTAGTAGGCACAGAATTTAACCCCAGTGTACACTCCTGAAGCATGGATGGAATTAATTTCAAATTGTCGAAAGCGCCACCCATTTCGTGTAAAAAACATGGTGGATAAGTTTGTGTCATTCGACAAGTTGAAGATTTTTAAGTCACCTCATGCCCTGCGGAGTTCTGGCGTCATGATTTCTCAAATACGCAGAATTAAGTTCTCCAAAGATACATCGGTAATGTTTTTCAATGATGATTACTCGGATACTTATAATGCTATAGATCTAAATAAAATGAATTCTTTTCAAGAATTTGCACAGATATTAAAAAACTTTTCCCCGGAGGTTGCCGCAGATATTAGACCCTTATCTTTTAATAAAATGAAAGATATAAAAAAAATGCTACAATTTGTACCTCCTGTGCATCATCCATTTTATCTTTCTTTACCCCATTACAATCGCAGAGGTGATAGGGAGGATAATGAAGACATACTACCACCATTTCGAGGTGAAGACTTGGATGAATAAGTTTACTTAACTATTTTTAATAATTCTAAAATGGTCTATGTTACATTTTTAAATAAAAAAAATTAACAAAATGAAGTTCAGTTATCAGTAAGGATTTTTTTTATGTTTGTAAGATTTTAGGTAACCGTAATTAAACTTTTGTACAAAAATTTTGGTTTTAGTTCCCGTACCAACCGATTTATACATTAAAATGGATTTTTTTTAATTTTCTCGAAAAAGTGGTTTTGTTACTTAGACCACTTTAGTTCCAGGCTAGCCAAATGTAGACGTTGCTTCAGGTAGCTTATTCCGCGAGGTATTTTTCAATATATTCTACCTTTTTAGACTGTTTATATACAACATAACCTAGAAATTTCTGCTATTCACCATTTCACCCATGGTAAATGGGAGAAATGGTAAACTCGGGCAAGGGCGATATGATGAAACAGTGCCGCTGTTTCAAATTCGGCAAAGTCCTTTTTTTTTATTTATTTTGGTATTTCTCGCCATAAATAAAACTTCTACCATCATCGTTTCAGTCAAAAGTGCCTACGTTTTATAAAAGGCAAAGAGGATCCATCAGTGCTGACTGGACACAAGAGCAACTTAAAGTTGCCGCAAAAGCAGTACAAAATGAAATTAGTCTGGATAAAGCATCAAAGAGAAAATAGGTAAGGAGTGCTTTACAAAAAAAGTCTTTAGGTGGATCCCCCGCCTGTCTTTACACAGGAATGTGAGAAGAAGATGGTATAATATATCCGAAATTACCGGAATGGATTCGCTACATTTATTCTTAAAACAAAATCCAGAACTCTCAATCCGCTAATCGGAAGAAGCTTCAGAGCCACAATCAAAGGATTTAAACAAGAAAAAATGTTTCAAATTACTTTTCATTGCTGCATAACACCTTGATAGAGCACAACCTCGTTGAAAAATCGGGAAATGTATTTAACGTATCTGAATCCGGACTTTAACTAAATAATAGACCAGGTTATGTGTTGGCAGCAAAGGGATCTAAGAGTGTAGTAGCTGCAATAGCATCCGGTGAAAAGGGTGAGGCCATATATGTAATCACTTGCTGCAATGGAGAGGGTATTTTTTTACCTCCAACATGTGT
Organism: Diabrotica balteata; assembly: GCA_918026665.1. Taxonomy (NCBI): domain Eukaryota; kingdom Metazoa; phylum Arthropoda; class Insecta; order Coleoptera; family Chrysomelidae; genus Diabrotica; species Diabrotica balteata. Next base: position 147,461,254 of record OU898277.1, on the reverse strand, counting down.
TTTGAGGAAGAAAAATGAAAAAACCGAGTATAAAGACAGTATGCCGCCTGGTTCCATAATATTCATGTCACTAAAGTCGGCGTATGTAACAACTGACATTTTTCTTCTGTGGCTAAGGAACCATTTTGCACCGACGAAGCCTGAGGGAATAGTCGTGATCATTCTGGATGGACATAGCTCCCATTGCAGCAGTGTGGATACATTAGAGTTTGCAGGTATTTCCAAGAGTTCCGAGATTACCAAATAGACGATCAAAGAATGAAAAGGAAACAAGGAAAAAATAGAAGCTTGAAGAAAAAGAAAAAAAGCACCTAAAATAACGAAGAAAAATGCAAAATCTGATAACCAGATAACAAAAAAAATTAAAGTTTCGATAGCTGTCAAATTAAACCTAAACATTGAGAATGAAGAAAAAAAGAGGAGAGATATGAAATTTCAAACAAAAATGTCGGTTCTGACAGAAAAACAGGTGAAAGAACTAGAAAGCACAAAGCTAACAATTCTATGGATTTAGAGGTGGGCGACTACGAACTAGGTGACTACGTTATTGTATTTTAGGAAAAGAAACATTTTCCATGAGGGGTAGAAGAAATAACAGAAGATAAATTCTAAATCAAAGTTATGGAAAAAATAGGATATCATGGAAGATGGTCAGAGACAGATGATATACTGTACCTGAGATAAATAATTTGTAGTTCTTTCATAACTCTTTGCTCTTATGCAATAAATGAAAAAAATACTGCTGCTAAGTAACTTTTTTATTTCGAGAACATTTAATTTAGGTTCAAAACGTATTACGTGTGTACATCGTTTTATTTTATTTAGTTTTTCTATGCATTTTCTATATAAAAATGATGTTTTTATGCTTCTATATTTTTTATACTTACTTTGAAAATATTAAAATACATATTTACAATTGTGTGTACAGTTTAAAACAAAAAGATAATTCTTTTGAAATTCTTTTGAAATCTAACATCGTATGTGTCACAGTGTCCGAGTGTCCACACTATAGGCATTCATATGTGACAGCCTTTCCGAACCTAGAGAGGAAGGCCCTAAAACACCCGTGTCTTGTGAGCACCTGCATCAGGAAATAATCCAGTGGCCTTTGGCCACAGTTCAGCCAATCTCTCGGGATTAGCATTTTCGTCCACTGTGCCACATCCTCCGTGTTCCATTCTTCTTGGCATCTTTCAATTGATCTTTCCCTTTACTACCTTCTCTCGAACTAGTAAGGTTTGGCCGCTTCTCTCATAGAGCTGTTAAATATTCCTTAACTAGGCCGTTATTAGGTCGGTTTACGTTATGTATGATTTTTAAATGAGTGAAAATGTAATTTTCGTTTTAAACTTTGTTATATTATTTGAAAACCACTAATCTAAGTATATTAAAGTTTCTGTGGCTAAAGGACTTGTTTCCAAGCTAATTCTCTAAACATACACACACGCACACACACAAATATAAAAAAATAAATTTATTATAATCCAGATTTTTCCAAATTCATTGTTTTATATTGATCCTCAATAGCAAATTAACAAATCGCGCATCAATTTAATACATACACAGCTGCTGATTTTCCCCTCTATATAAATATTGTCTGTTGGATTTCTATCAAAATATTTGCCGCATTTTCTATTCCAGAAAATCGAACACGTTTTATTTAAATTCAAACAAAAGAAACACAAATGCCCAGATAATAAAATAATTCAAGTATGAAAAATGATTTGGGAATCAATCACATCATAATCCGATGTCAAAAACATGCATACTTCTATCAGTGAGGGGAGTACATGGGCGTAGGCGTTGCACGAGCTATAAAAAAAAATAGTAAAAAAAAACAGATACAATAAAAATAATAAAAACAATATTATTGCTTAACATAAATTTCATATGTATATTATTGTTAAAATACTGAAATATTATGTCGGTATTAATCAATTAATTTTAGTGATTTAATTTAAATTTTTTTATATATACCTAAGTGTTGAGAAACAATTTAAAAAAATTAAAATTTAGGAAATATAAAACAAAGTTATATAAGAAAAGTGTAACAAACCTACTGCCCCAAGGCTTATTGTACCGTTCCCGTCAAAAAAAACTGGTACAACTCTTCTAACCGAAAATCGTGTTTTTCAAGTTGTGTAAGTTGAGCTTGTCACATGTGTCATTCTAATTTCGAAGGCAACGTTGCCAGTTCAACGAAAATATTATATCAAACCAGCTAAAAGCAGGGCTGTGCGACGAGTCGCAAGTTTTTAGTATACTAAAAACTAAAATAATATCGAGCATTTTCGATCAGTCAGTCACATTTATATTTATACATTTATTTAAACATACATCTTAAAAAATTCTATTAATTTAGAAATTTTCCATTATTTCAGTATCCATATATTGATTCGTGTTTTATTATAATTTATTATTTTAATTCAAAAATAATGATAGATAATAAATCTAGACATGAATTTAAATTTATGTTTAATTTCAAATATAGAGGTGTGGTTGGTTTCTCGTAAAGTGTAGCACAAAACTGTATTGAGTTGTGGAATACTACAGTAAATAAAACCCACTGGAAAAAATAAAATTTAATTTGAAATTAATAAAAAATGAATAATTTTTACAGTGAACAAGTGTGGGATATAAATATACGTATTACAATTCGAAAAGTAAATATTTTGTCATAGCTCCATTATTATTAATCACTTCTTGTAATCTCTGGGAACTGAGTTAATTAAATTTAGTGACAAACCCCCCTCTGTGGCTCAGTGGTAAGAGCGCCTACCTTTAAACCTAAAGGTCGTGAGTTCGAATCCCATCTCGGTAGAGAAATTTTCGTTTATTAAAAATTAATTAATGAAAATAATTTCTATCCACGTGCGATCGGTACTCACCGGAGGGACCGCAGACGTTCGGATACAATTAGCGTCTCTTAGCAAAGACAATGACGTCGACTTTGCTAAGTATCAAGACAATTACTCTACACATACACACACACTACACTAGGTACCTGACTGTATTATGCCAATGATCAAAGTTGTCGAGGCATTAACTCAATAGGTTTCTTCAATGATGGTCCATAAATGATCTCTGTTTTGGGGAACTACATTTAATTTTTGTATTTTGTTGATCATAAGTCCCCAAACGTTCTCTATTGGATTAATATCTGGACTTTTATAGGGCCATGGAAGAGCTTCAATGCTAGATTCCATAAGGTAATCCCGTACACGGTGGGCTGTGTGGATTGAACAGTTATCACGCTTTAAAATAAAATTATTGTTATGGAAAATTTCCATTACCGATGGCAACATCACATTATCTAATATGTATATGTAAATAGGTTTTAGTATTGAATTGTCCTTTCAATTCTCCAACACATTCCTAAACTTCATCTATACATCCAAGCCCAAACATTTATAGAGAACCGTCCAGACTTGTCACTTAATGAAAAATAGTTTTCGTTAAACCTATTTCGAGGCGGTCTATAAACCCTAATATGCCCATCATAATGAGACTGGAATACTTCTTCATCAGTAAAAATTACACGGTCCCAAAAATTGACTGGATCATTTAAAACGTAATTTAAACCAAATAGGAGTCTACTTTGTTTATGTTCCTCGCTAAATTTGGATTTTCGGGCGGCTGTACAATTTTTTAAGTCTGTTCTTCTAATTCTCGCTGTAGTTACAGAAGCATTAAAGTTTGTATTAACTTTTGCTTGCCTTGTCGTATGGAAGGGATACGTTCTTAAATAATGAGTTAATGTTTCATCTTGTTGGGCTATAGTAATAACTGGTCTCCCACTCCCTCTCCTTCTATCCAAAGTCTACTCGTTTTCCCATCTTTCTTTAATGTTGTAAATTGTGCTTTTGCTTCTATTTAACTCTTGAGCCAGTTGTCGAATAGACCAACCATCTTCTATTTTTGAAATTATTCTCGTTTTATAAAACTGACTTAACTGACGTGGCATCTTTAAAAATTCACTTTGACAAACTTGTCAAATCTGACTGATGGCAAGCAATATTTTTTATGTCTCCCTTTGTGAATACCCTAAATTTAAAGTTCGTTCAACATTTTGGACATTAACCTAACCCTCTCTCTGGTTATTAAATTTATTAGATACGGTTTTTTGTTGTTAATAATAAAAGTAATACCTATCTAAAAACTTTATACATTTTTGAACGTTATATTTTACGTTTTACGTTTTATTGAAATTTACTGAAATTCCGTTATCTATGATGGCAACAACGAATTTATTCACGAATTATTGTGTCTAGTCTGAACACAGGTTTACATTAGGAAAAAAAAGTGTACCAGTTTTATATGACGGGAAATGTACAACTTCTCTCATTTTTTTCCTATCTCTAAAACTACTTATCCAGTCTATCACTTTAAGATTATTTATAGCCTGTTTTACTTTTACATCCAATTCGTCTTAACCTTTGGGCTCTTATAAACCTTCGTATTTTGGCATGTCAGTATGTCATACATTTCATGGTAAAAAAAAGGATGATGATCATAGAAACATCTAACAACAATTTAGAAATTTAGTCATTTATTAGAAATCAACAATATTCGTGATCGTCCAATTTGTCTATCTAGAGCTATTGTTAACCAATTAGGAGGGTGCACTGAAGAAATAAAGCGTAAATTAGCAATTGCAAAAAACTCTATGATTTCTATGGCGAAATTAACGAAAGTCTGGAAAGTTATAAAATAACCATTGACACCAACATTAGAGTCGAAAGAAGCTTGGTTTTCCCTGTTTTCTTATATGCTACTGAATACTACTATATTATAAAAGCTCACTGATGCATTAGAAATTTTCTGTTAAAACATGTTAACAATATGTAAGATAACTAAACATCAATAAAATAGGTATAAAGAACCAAAGTAACTTCTTCTTCTTCTTCTTCTTCTCATATTCTTTTGCCATCTCAGGTGTGGGTTTGCTCTTTGTTCATTCCTATTCATTCGATCAAATCTATCCATGTGCTTCTAGGTCTTTCCCTTGTCCTTTTACTTCTACTTCCCAATTCTAATATGTCCGAACTAGAACATTTGCTTCTGTTTAATGTACTCAGTAATAGGTTTCTGCTTTTTCATTTATCAGTCTATCCTGTGTTTTTTCTGTTGTCATGTACAATATAAACAATATATTTCTTATTTTGATAATTACAAAACATAACTTTTATTTTAGTATATGTTATTTATTATCCTAAAAAGTACAAAAATAATTAATACAAGATAAATAGTGACTATTCATCCATACAGAATTCGCAACTCAAATTATTGTTGCATTTAGCTTTATTTCCCCATCTGTACAGTTTACATTAGTGTATCTATTGTTGCCTAGCTTTCTCGGAAGAAAAAAATCAAGGTAGCAGTAAAGAATAATAAACAATCAGAATGTCCACTCTCAGATGCTGCCTTTGAAGTTTTTCAGCACGCGCGCCATGTTTTAGAAGTAAACACATACCTAACACAGACATATGATTTGTGAGGTTATGTAATTGTTTATATTTATGTTTAATTATATTATATTTATGTTATTATATTTAACAATGTGAATATAATTGTATAGTATGTCTATGATTGCCGTAAGTCAATTAAACCGGGTTAATTTTTCTATGTACACCACATAAACAACACTGTATCCCTTTAAAACATGGCGGAGCGTCTGCGCGAAGGAGATGCGCGTACTTAATTTTCCATGGAGAGTGGGCATTCTGATTGTTTATTATTCTGTGGTAGCAGATTCATTTTACATTCTCTTCTTCTTGATCCACGTCATCTTTAGAATTAACTATAGTCCTTTTCCATCATATTGATAGCACATTATGTATGCAAATCCTCAACAGGTCAAAAAACCATAGGCGTCACCCTATACTTGTTGTGAAATAAATAAAAAAAAATTAATATTTTAAGATGCCGTCAACAATTCATTATCTTTTAAAAAATCTTCTGTAAAATAAGTGTCCACTAATCTCACCATACCTTTTTTGTGCGTAAAAAACGTCGGTATATATGCCACACGATTATTGTTAATTATACACGGGTGATTCACGAGAGAATTCAATATTTCTCGAAATCAATTAATGTAAACAGTAATTTAAAGGTGATTATTGTTTTCTATACAAGTTATCGCCTGACACAAAAAGAATACCTTCTTTGAACGATTATCTGAAATTACTGATGAGGCTTCACTAATGATAGTTTAAGTAGTTTTTATGCCACATTACAGCTTATGCCAATAATATAAATTAGAAATTGTTTGCATCTTCCATTTAGTTTGTAGATGTACATTGTTCATGTCTTACCTACCTACGTTTTTGGTGTCGATATTTTGTTATTTGCATTTAAAAATGACGTCGACAACAGGTTTTATCCCGGTTAAGTGTAGTTTTAAAGGTGCCTTCAGTCTAAGAGAGAAAAATATAATAATAAATGTACACGATGCACTTGAACATCAGCGCCCTTTAAGTAATGTTCGTGAAATCGTTAACATGTGTTCAAATATGACAGGAGTTGGAGAAGCAACAATTTATAGATTCCTAAAAGAAAGAATAGGAGGAACTGTTTCATCTCCCAAGAAGAGTGGAGGGAGTAAACTCTTGGAAATACATGAAAACATGATTAGACGCAGCGTCCACTCATTTTTTTTTTAACAAAGAATTTCCAATATTGGACAAACTTCAAACAGTAATTAGAGAAAACGAAGAGTTACCAATCATAAGCAACAAGAAATTATGGGAACTATTGAGAGAGATGGGATTTCGTTGGCAAAAGAATAGAAGAAAATCCGTGTTAATTGAAAAAGATTACATTGTATGTTGACGAGATTATCTAAGAACTATTAAAAAGTACCGAGAAGAAGGGAAAACAATTTCATTTTTAATGTTTCAGTCCACGAATTCACCAGCCTTTGTAAAATTTTATTTTACGTAACAAGTTCAGTAGGTAACTATAAAACTGAAATAAAGGGGCATTGTCGAAATTGACGAAAGTAGCGATCTAGCAAATGTTAATCAGTTTATGGTCTATTGCCGCTTTTTGCACGGAAATGAAATAAAGTTACATAAAAATGCCTAGAATTTTTGTAAACTTTTATTTATATCTTCGATAATATCGGACAGATATAACTTCGTCTCACTATATTCACACACTGTGTATCGTATATCAAGTATAAATCCAGTATATATAGATCTGGCCTTATTCTTGAGATTGTACTTGCTTTTTCATATATTTATTTTTTGTATTTTTCCTATTAAACCTTTTTTTATTTCAATCATGTCTTTGTTCTAATTGCAATTCTAATTCTTCAACTTTCAAATTTACTGATTGCAATATAAAGACGGTACTAGATTTTTGTTTTTACAGAGCAGCACCAATCCGCTTATATGTATTTCGACATCTTTGGGTCTCCTCTATATAGAGTGGTGGCTGTACCGCTCTTAGGCGACCTAAAGAGGTCGAAATATATATAAGTGGTTTGCTGCTGTTCTGTATTGAAACAAAAATCTAGTACCGTCTTTATATTTTATTTCTTTACTCCGTTTGGAGTACCAGAAATTGAATTCACTACGAATTTTGAACATGATGAACGGCATGTGGAATGCAATCTTAGATTCCCTTGCCGAGTAATTTATCAAGCTGTTTGCTTTGAAAGTTTTAGAAAGCACAGTGGTAAAAATTTGAATTCGGTTTCGCAGGTAGAAATCGTATGATTTCTCTTTCTGTTACCGATTGCAATTTGTGTGAATTTAATTCACGTTAAGTTGATCCTCTCAATGTATGTACAGTTTCATACAATCTATTTAGATTGTTATCTATTTTTACGATTACCAAATATTCTATATGCACTGCACTCTCATTTCTTTTTTTAAGCTGTACGTGTTTTTCTCCTGTTTATTCTAGCGCTGTTTCCTACACTTCTCCAATAATATCACACGATCTAACTGTTGTACCTTTTTTATCTTTTTTAACTTTATTACTTATTTTAATCAACATTGGTCTTCATAATAATTTGACAAAAACTGGCTTTATGCCAAATTATTTGTTAAACATTAAGAAAGCACCAACTTGGAGTGTCACTAATTATTGTGAGAACATCGCCATAGTATCAGATTCTCAGGCAGTATTACAAGCTGTTCATAGCCACCGATTAGATTTATTATTATTACATTAATTTCCAAAACTTCATTATCCTTGATATCAAAAAATTATTACATAAACTAAAATTCACAAAAAAAAACAGTTACTTAACTCTGAGTTAAAGGACACAGTGGAGTAATTGGAAATTAATTTGTGAACAGTATGGCAAAAAATACATCTAAGATATCCGATATTACAAACAGTTTCTACTTGAAACATATCTTTTCTATTATCAGGGGTATTCGCAGGGAAAGATGGAGGTCAAAATATAAAGAGGTTTTCTATTGTTTATCAAACAATAGTCCCCATTTTAATTTTAACTATAATAAAGTACATTCCTCGTTGATAACCCGGCTTAAACTTAACCGCGGCCTTTCCAGAGCCTCTACATAGAATTGGAATCTATGAAGTTCCCTTCTGTCCGTGTAATAATAAATCTAACGGAAGATTTGAACCACTGATTTTTCGATTGTCTTAATCATAGGAAACAGACTCAAAACCTATAATTAGGTTTAATCGATCTCAACATTAACCTACCAGTTAAACATTTTTATCTTCTATATTTTCATAACATTTTTCTGTGGCAAAAGATTCTTTGTCTAATGCCATCTTTCTCTCCACACACACCCATAAACTAAAAACCAAAGTATTTCTTCCAGCGCTTTTTCATGAACTAGTATTTTTATTTTCGTATCAAATAAATTACTAAGTTACTTTATACATACATGTATGTATAATGTATACATTATAGATACATTAATATTTTTTGCTTTATGCATGGCTACTTTATGTACTATTCTTTCAAACCTTTTTGGTGTAATTCAACGTGTAGATTTTTATATGTTTCTGCTTTAGCTTTTTCGACAAGCGTATAATTTTAAAGATCTATTACGAACTTATTTTGATCGTAGTCATCGTATAGCTTTTCCTTTTTTAGACTTCCGTTAATCTCGTCCAGGTATAATTGTCTTCAAATTTCTTTTCTCAGGTTTTTTTTAACTTGTTGAAGTGTGTCTAATAAAACTAGGAATATTTCTCTAAAGTATATTAGGACCACCATTCACTTATTTTTCCTATATTTTTGCACTTAATACGCCTTAATTCTTACCTCTTAACATCCACCATGTGAGCTTTGCTAGTCTTCTTCGCTATTTTGGTTTCCATTCTCTTTTATTCTACAGATAAAGGTAATAATGTACACAAAGGAAATTTAAATATTTAATAATTAATAATTATACAATAAACAAAGATGTGTAGTAAAATAGACCCTGACATAATTAAAACATAATAGGTTTATTTTTCGTTTGATTTTTAACATAAGCTGTAAAGCGTTTTAAAAACTTTGGATATTCCCTTTTGTACACCGCCCTCAATACGGAAGCTGGAGCCCAACCACCAGGATTAACTAAAAAAAACAAACAAAAAATAATAAATAACTATTAGCTTTATCAAACCGTAATATATCGAAAAACGTTAGATATACCTACATAAATAGGCAAAAAAATTACGGGATGTTAATCCTTCACCACAACCTATGTTTGAATTTAGAAGAGAGAATTTAGAGAGAGAACCAACACAGAAGAATTTAAAATTTTAAGAGGGGGCGACAGGGGTTTATTTTGTCTCCTATGCTCTTCAATCTCTATGTGGAGAACATTTTTGCAGAGGCACTGGAAGGCTTTGAGTGTGGAATAAAGGTAAACGGGTTCCCGATAAATAACATTCGTTATGCCGACGATACCGCAATAATAACAGACAACGAACATGATATGCAGTTGATGTTAAATAAAATAAACACCGTAGAAAAAATATATGGCTTGAAGATACATGTTGGAAAAACTAAATGCATGGCAATAATAAAAAACACACTTTTAAGAATACAACTGCAAGTAGATATTGCCCCAATTTATCAAGTGAACACATTTAAATACTTGGAAATGATGATGAATGACCAATGGGATCTTCAACAAGAAATAAAATGCCGTACCGAACAAGCAAGATAAGCTTTTATCAAATTTAAACCGCTACTATATAACCGCAATATTTCCTTCAGTCTCCGCTACAGGATGGTTAATTGCTATGTATCGTTCATATTGTTATACGGCATGGAAACATGGACGTTAAGAGCCTTCGAAATGTGGACGTTGCGAAGAATGTTCCGCATACCATGGACACATAGGATGAGAAACGAGGAAGTCCTAAGAAAGGCAAATACTGAGAGAGAACTTCTCAATTTGATCAAGGTACGAAACATTGGATACCTCGGCCATATTCTGAGAGGAAAAAAATACGCAATCCCTCAACTAATCATCCAAGGAAAGATTGAAGGCAAGAGAGGAGTAGGTCGCAAACAAATGTCGTAGCTACGGAATATAAAGAACTGGACAGGCATAAATAACACTGGCGATCTTTTGCAAGCCGAAAAGACAAACGTCTTGCCTTAAGATAATTCGCCAACGCACTATAGGTGCACGGTTCGATTAAGGCCGATGGATGACTTTAGCTTTGAAAAAATGGACAATATCACTAATAATGAAAACCCTTAGTTTTTTAATCTTTCTTTCGTGAGAACATCTACTCCCTAACCCAATACTGATATACAGTACATTTTTTTAAACAATTAAATTTCCATATATACATACCTACAGAACAGTACGTTATTTTACAAGATAAGTTATCTCTTGTTAAAGTTGTACCATCTTTTGGAGGATCCACTGTCGTCTGACACAGTAAGCATACCGTTAAGAAGATCCTTACACATTTACCATTATTTGCCTAAAAAATTAATAAGGTTAATATAAACATACAAAAACAACTAGAAGAATTAATAAAATAAAGTTATGTATAAGTATATACAGAGTGGCCCAAAAGTCTGGAAATGGCTAATTATCTCGTAAAATGCTAACCATAATTGTACAAAATTTGAGGTACACCTATTTTGGGATACGGAGATTCCATATTTGATATTTACAATGTTGCCAGATTTGCCGTTTTTCTTATATTATTAGTAACTTTGGTTTTTCAAATACATCACCCTGTATATTCAGTCATTATTGGAATCTCCTACTCAATACGAGTTCAAGCATATGTAACACTTATGATTTTATGTAATCTGGAAGGTCATAAATACATAAAACCGAAGTCTGGCAACGCCTAAATTGTTTCAATAAATTTTTTAATACTAACTATTTTCAAATACATTAAAACGTAACAATTGATAGTTTAGAACATTTTTTAACATAGTAGTTACGTTATTAAGTGTTCAAAATGAGCTCAATTTTTGAGTTGACAGCACCCTAATCGATGGTAGAAGGCGTCTACCACATTTCTCCATGATTGTCTAGAAATTATTCGAGATTCATTGATACTTAGTTGCCTTAGCTCTGCAAGACTTACTGGTTAAGTTTTGTAAACTGAATTTTTTAAGTATCCCTAATAAAAATAATATTTAGGATTGAAATCGGGTGAACGCGGAGGCCATTCAATTCTACCTTGTGTACCAATTTATCGTCCAGGAAATATCTTATCTAAATATCGCCGAACATTTATACCAACTATCTGACGTTAAATTTCTTTCGACAAAAAATGACCCAATTGAATAAGTAACTACTATATCTGACCATACATTTAATTTTTGTGGTCTTTGAATATGGTTTTCACACAATAGATTTAGTGTGATAAAAATACAAAAAAAAAATCGTGGGTAGACCGTTTCCTCCAACGCGCAGTGTATAGAACAAGATTTTATACATATTAATTAGGGGAAAGCGTTGTACCTTGGGACAGTTTTACCTTGGGACGATCTTGATTGCTCTGTCATCTATGATCGACAGACCAAACTAACCTGTTAAATTGTTTCACTTAGCCACCAGGGGTTAGTGTAGAGTGATTGGCAACTTTTAAGAGAACTGTGTGTGAGTTACCGAACAAAATACGAAATTTTCATTGGTAAGTAATTTTTAGTTGTTTTATTGTTTGTTTTTTGTAATTTTTACTCTTTAATTTATGAATAAACATAAGACATTATATTATACTCTGAGATGTGCTCTACTAAATGATATAATTATTTATCGTGTACAACTAACCTAAAATATATTTAAAAGACACGTTTTAATTTTCTGCACCGTGTTGTACCTTGGGACTGAATTACGGTTGTACCTTAGGACGTCCCAAGGTACAACACTGATAGATTTTTTTTTCAATTAAATGCTTTGAAAAGCTTAAATTGGTATGTACTGGAGCGTTGTATTTTTTTCTGATGGACCTAATGTATACCAGTAATTTTTGAGTGGCTGGTTTGTTTGTGAATGTTGTTTATTGTAAGTTGTTTATTTTTAAAACGCTTTATAGTTAGCCGAATTTGTTTTGTTTTTTTTTAGAACTATGCCTCGCAGCAAAGACGGCAAGACGCGGGTGAAGATCAACCAGCAGTCTTTAGAAAGTGCAGTAAACGATGTTCTGAAGGGATTACTTACGGTTAATGAGGCTGCACGAAGGTATGAGTTAAGCAATTCGACTTTGAGTAGACACTGTCAAAAATACCTTTCATTAAACCATAATGATGAACAGCCTAATTTTATGTATGACAGTGAAAAAAATGCTGTAAAAAAGGTTTTTTCAAACGAACAAGAGCTTATGTTAGTTAGTTATCTTAAAAAATCAGCTGCTCTGCATTACGGCCTTACAAAAAAAGACACACTTAAACTAGCCTTCCAGTATGCGAAAGGCTTGGCAGAGCAGGAAAATAACAAAATCAAAGTTCCAAAAGAATGGATTACCGCAGAATCTGCTGGAGAGTTCTGGTTACGTGGCTTTAGGAAACGCCACCCTACCCTAAGCTTACGTAAACCCGAGCCTACGAGCCTTGCAAGAGCAACAAGCTTTAACAAAGACAACGTGAACAAATTTTTCGATCAATTACAGCTAGTCATAGAAAGACATCAGTTTCAAGCAAACGAGATCTACAATCTTGATGAAACAGGTAATTCAACAGTCCATGTGCCTCCTAAAATTCTATGTACAAAAGGAACAAAACAGGTTGGTTCTGTCACTTCAGGGGAAAGAGGAATTAATATAACGATGATAGCATGTGTCAATGCTATTGGGAACAGCGTTCCACCAATGCTCATTTATCCTCGTGTTAATTTTAAACAACATATGCTCATTGGGGCCCCAAATGGTGCAATTGGTGGTGCAAATCCAAGTGGGTGGTCCAATGAAGTGTTATTTGTTGATTTCTTGAAGCACTTCATCAGGCATGTGAAACCTACTCGAGACAAACCTGTCTTGCTTATTTTAGACAACCATGAATCTCACATCTCGATTGAAGCTTTAAATTTAGCGAAGGAAAACGGCGTGGTGATGTTAACCTTCCCACCCCATACCTCACACAAGCTTCAGCCGTTAGACCGAACTGTGTTTGGCCCGTATAAAACATACTACAGCAGTACCATGAGTGGTTGGATGTTATCTAATCCTGGAAAACCTATCCAGATATATGATGTTGCTGGATTAATTGGCAGTGCTTACAACAAAGCATTTACAAAAGAAAATATTGAGAAAGGTTTTCAGGTGACAGGAATATTTCCATTTGAAAGAAACATTTTTACTGACAACGAGTTTCTTTCATCCTACGTAACTGATCGTGAACTGGTTCAGGAAAATACAAATGGTAGGCCTACAGACATTAAAAAGACTCAACGACGAAGAAATGACGTTGTGTTGGATTCTACCAGTCATTTTGAAGCGAGTGAGACTTTAGCCCAGCCTTCATCATCGTCTATCTGTCACCTACAGATCCCATCAACATCTAAAATCGTGACACCAGAAACGATTCGCCCGTTTCCAAAAGCCCAGATGAGAAAGAAGACCGTAAGAGGAAGAAAACCTGGAAGGTGCAGAATACTGACCGACACGCCAGAAAAAAAGGAGATTGAAGATAACAAAAATAAAAAGAAAAGAAGTTTTGTCACTCCTAAACAACTGTTTTCTGATAGGAAGAAGAACAAAAATAATCCCAAAAAGAAAAACAAAGACAAAATTATAGAGACCTCCAGTTCTGAGGATGAAGAAATGACTTTTTTGTCTGACGAAGAAGATTGTGATATATCCGTGCAAGAATTAATACAAGGAGTTTTGGAGGAAGAAATGGATATAGCCTTACAGGAGAAGATTGAATGTGAAGAAATAAAACAAGACGATTATGTTTTAGTTAAAATTGATGGCAAGAAGAAAACTGTTTATTATGTAGCAAAAGTCGTACAAAAAATAGACATTTTGTATGAAATTCAATATCTTGTTAAAACCGGAAGAAATACTTTTCTCTTAAGAAATGAAACTTTATATGAAATAGACGAGGGAGAAATCATATGCAAGTTGCCTTCGCCCTCAACCACAGGAACCTCGGAGCGTTTGAAGCAATCACTCAAGTTTCCTGTGAATTTCAGTGCATATGACATGCCCATGAACTAATTAGGTAAAAGTAGCCGTTATAAGAGATTTGCTCTAATGTTTTGTATTTTTATAGTCTTTATGTAAAAATTTTTGTTGCTCTAATATTTTGTATTTTTATGAGGATTACCTAAGATTTATTTCCGAAATTGATTTTTTTGTTCACTAATTTTTTTGTTGCTCTAATGCTTTGTATTTTTATGAGCATTACATAAGGTTTATTTGCTTAATTGACTGTTATTGTCCAATAATGTTTTTATAGCTTTAATGTTATGTATTTTTATATGCATTACATAAGATTTATTTGCTTTATTGATTTTTTCCCTTTCACTCCTTTACTTAGTCCTAAGGTACAACACCCTGTATCCCAAGGTACAACACCGTGATGTACCTTGGGATACTTAGCAAGGGTGAAGAAAATATTTTGTTACTCCCTTGTTAATTGACATATTTTATATTTTAAAACATTAATAAATTCCCTAAAACATGGACTTTAAGTCAGTATCAATAAAACTATTATAAAGTTTGCCCAAGGAATAATAAAAATCTTTGTTTCAAAACCGTCCCAAGGTACAACGCTTTCCCCTATATAAAAGCTGCGCAATTTTTATGTATGTGAAGTGATTTTGTTAAAAAAAAGGTATTGAAGGTATAAAGGGAATTTAATTCGCAGTATTAGTTTTTGAAATTTTAAGGCTAATAATTCTTTATTTTAACCATAATTAGAGTGAGACGCGAATTTTTATCTATTTTTAGAACCAATAAGCATCATCAGGAAATACAATCCACGCTGTTAATGGTTAAATAAATACATTAAACTTTAATCATTATTCTTCCTATTACTTCCCATTAACTATGCAACCACAACATTTACAAACAACTGCAAACTACATTTACCTATTTCATTACAATAAATTATATTTTATAAATATATGTTTGTGAAGGATAAAAAAATAAAAATAAAGGGTTTACTTTAAATCGCGCAGGTAATATTTGCTGCAAATCAATTGCAGAATAATTATTCTACAGAGTATTATTAATAGTCTAACTTCATCAGGAATGCCATCATATCGGCTCTAGTTCAAGGTTAAGACGATTATCATGCTGCTCAGGAACTTAACTCGAAAAAATGATTAATTGTTGTGGTTTTGACCTACAATGTACGAATGTTGTTTACAAAGAAACGTTTTCTAACGGCTATTTTTTTTCAAGTCATAGCATTTGTTATCAGGTGCATCTTTCCCATGTACTTAAACTGGACATTTTTTTATACTTTAATAGATACGACTTCAGTAGTTATAAATTCGCCAAAAACTTTCGTTGAAAATTTTGTCCTTACTTTTAAGTAAAAGCTCATCGTTCGGTCTTGTGAATTCGTTTTTTTAACGCATAATTTCACTATTAATCCCGTACTGGGACGGGTCCTAGTGTCCCTCTTACATAAATTATATCAAGAATTAATTCTTGTATAAATTAGACTCATAATTTCACTTTAATAGTGCATCGTTTGATTACGATAAGTAGGGCACATTGTTTTAAGTCATGAACATATATGGATATAAATCAGTGGATATTTTGAACTAAATTTTAATAACTGATGCAGGGTGTGTAAACAAAGATAAAATTGTATTTTAATTGTTAAAAATGTTCAAAATTTATCTATTCGTTCCGTTAACAGTATATTATTAAAATTACTTTATTAATTTTTCTCTTTTCCCGATTATTAATTTTTATTGCATAGTATATAAATTATTGTGATCACTGAATACAGAGTTAGTGATAAAACAATCACATTAATTAAATTAATGAATAATTTAAACGATTATGCAGGTAACGATTGTCCAAGAAGTTTCAAAAACTAAATGAAATAATCATCTCTACTTTGCTGGAAAAATTGCTAGTCGTCGTTGTCGGCAAATAATACAGGCTCGGACTAGATTTACTATTTTGGTATTGAAGTGTTGTATTTTGAATCAATTTGTTAGTAATATTTTTGTCGCTTTGATGGTTAAAGGACAATTTATGATTAAGCTGTTAATATTGAACTAGTAATAATTATTTGTTGTGCGTTTTAAAACTACTTAAGTATTAATTTTTATCTGTACAACGATTTTAAACTGTATACTGTTTTTGAAAACAAAAATGTCGTCCACTTATTGAGCTGATGGATTAGTTAAATATACATTGAGGCCTTTTCGAAAACGAACTACAAGAAGTCCTCTTAGCGTTTTAGTGAAAGAAATAATGTTAAATGTATTTAAATATGAAACAAAAGAAAATCCCAGGTTCGCGGTTGAAGATATTGTAGAAAAAGTGGCGAGAAAAGTTGAACTTTGTGATCGAAGTGTATTTACGGTGATTAAGTAATATAAAACTAATCCTCAGTTCGATGGACCAAAAGTATGTCGAGTCGGAAAAAAAAAGTTTCATAAAATAGATGAAATAGACAAAAATGCAATTTGAATATAGGTTTATAATTTTTTATGAGAAACGAGATACCCACAGTGGATATGGTTTTAAAGGAGGTGAATGATGAACCTGATTTGCCAAAATTTATAAAAAACACATTTTATAGAATATTTAAAAAACTTAATTTGTTGGCCGTTTTTGAGATAAAAAAAATAATTTCTTGTTTTTTTTTGCCCTGTATAAATGGTTCCTATTGTAGAATATTAACTAAAAATAAACAGGTCCTTGGTCTCGCATTTTTGCAAAATTAAAATATAAATTTCGTATTTTACAAGATAATACTTCTGGCAAAACGAAAAGATAATCTTAAATGCGGCCCTGTTAGAGGCCTATATACTTCATCTAATTTACTTATCGTTGCACGTCATTATCATTGACAGAGATCGAAATTGACATAGTTGCCAAAGTATAAAAAAATCCTGACTCCATTTTAAATCAAATAGGTCACATAATTATTGCAAAAGGATTACCATCTCTTTACAACGACTATTTAAATTCTTACGTGACATTTTTGAAATAAAACACACTAATTTTGTTCTAAAAAGAACAGATTTTATTAAACAGGTAAAAATATAAAACAAGAGGTATTCACTTTAAAATTCAATATAATGCCAAAATATCACCTTCGTTCTATTAGTTACAGTGTGTTCCGAACAAATGTTCTCCATAAAAACGCTTTATAATGCATTTATAAAAAATTAAATGAAACATATTATTGTGTATTTCTTTAAGTTAACATTAATAGAAATCTTTAAATATTATTTCTACGCGTATATAATAAAATAGTCTAGTGGCTGTAATGCCAGTGTACTCGGCAAAGTGATTCTAAAAAAGAACACACCTACCGCCTAAATATTTCGTGTTGGTATCATGTGACCTCACGGACTATGAGGCGAATGACGTGCAACGGTAAGTAAATTAGATGAAGTATACCTGCTAATGTTTACGTCTCCTGAATAGGTTATTGAATTTTAGTATAGCATCTTTTATTTTCAATGTTTCAAATCTAAAAACCGGTTAGCGCTATTATCGTTTGCTAAGTTCAGTGTGACTCATAAACTTAATAAGCCTAAATACTATTTTATCAAAATATACTAATTTTAACTGGTACTTACAGGGTGCTCTGAATACTCTGTAGAATTGTTAACAACCGTCCAAATATCGGGACCATCTCTGTCTTTTTCGTTGGGCAACTTCCTTATGTGCGACCAAAATAAACCTTCTCGTTGACTAGCTGGCCATATCCTTTTGTGAGTCTGCAAAAACACTAATGTGTCTTCCGATATGGTCTCTAGTACTGTCATGTGCTCTAAAGTGGCTAAAAATATCAAGGATAATTAAAATAGAGCAATTATTTATTTTGCAATAAATAAAACTAAGACGTTTCTCTCGAAAAGCTGAACTTACTAAACAGGAAAATTACCTACAAAACTTAAAAATTCCATATTGTAATATTAGACGGGCTTAACAAAAAATAAAAAAAATATATAAAAATATTCCTTACGAAGTATACAGTATAATAAATTATTAATTATTTTTCAAATAACTAAAAAATAATACAAAAAGGGGAAAAGACCCGAATTTTGCATAATCATATATGTACATCGATTGCTCTCATGATTTGCACGTTAAAAACGCTAAACCGAATGTTAAAATACAGATAGGAATCGTGGGTAGAAAAAAAAAAGATATTCAAAGCACAACATTTATTTACCTAAAATATGTTTATATATTGAAAGACGATAATATTCATGCTAATAATATTATAATTATAGTATGGCGAGACATGTGAGAGTTTTTTATGTTTTTCTATCAGGCGCGGCCCCCTGCGAATGGGGATGCTTTCTGGGTATTTTCACCACTGATACACAGAGGATAGCAGGGATATCTGCCGTGGAACAAAAACTGACACCTGGCAGTACTGGACGTGATGGCATGAGAGACTTCGGGAGGCGGGCCTCTGTCATACAATCAGCTACAGCCATCGAGCAATAAGACAAAAGAGGGAATCTAATCCTTATGAAAAGGAGACCAAAAAAGTGGCCTCGGATGGCGGACATATCCGGAAATGCGAATGCGCCAAATTTAAATTTTCCGACACTTATCAACAGTAGCTATATAATATTTTTCAGAATGTGTCCTAGACGAGAAAGTTTTAATTAATTATTAATGATAAGAGTCTAAAATGCGACACAATTGTTAAAAAACTTCAATATAAATAAGATTTCATGTGACATTTGGGACAAACAATAACATAACCCAACTAAATTTGATGTCAAACAAGGAAAGAGACTCTCTTTCCTTGTTTAATGTGGCCTCTAAATATCGCACTTCCTGTCTAACAATATGTTTGCCCCCACTACCTTTACATTCCCTCTTTTGTCTTTTTGCTCGATGGCTACAGCCCAACAACAACAACCACAAGTTCTCCACTCGCTGGACATCAGCCGGCGCTCACTCAAACGTGATGAGGAATAACACAACAGCGAATAGCAAGTCAATACCGGGTAATTATAAGAAATAATCTTATCCCAGAGACTCGACGCGATATCATCAAAAGCGAAGTCGAACTGGAGATTCATAATGAAGAGGTAGTTGTAGATCAAGTTCCTAATGAAGTTCCTAATGAGCAGATTTCTGAGCTTGTCATATAAGAAACTCAACTTGTTAATATGCAGCAGGACAAAGAGTTGCTACTATGCAGCAATAATTGCTAATGTTATAGGCATTAAGATCACGATAGGGTACTAATATTGGAAGGATTAAAAACAGAATTGCACCCTGCGAAAAATGACCACAGAAAACAACATAGCTTAACACTGCCTAGACACATACAAAACTCTCCGTTTATTCAGGCCGCCTAAGTAGGTACAAAGTTAGCAACAACCGAAAATTCGATAATATACTTTTTGAGGATACAGAGAATGCTTTATATAAAAATCTAAATTCCACTACAAAAATGAATCCTACCCAGCTCAGAAACATTTATGAGTTTTGCGGAAAACAACTTTCAAAGCCATCGATGGATTGAACACACAACGAACAACTGTCAACATTATAGTAATATTCCTTACGAATCCTTTATTACTGAAGAAGTCTCGAACATTATCAAAGAGCATCGTAAGTGGAAATTCCCTGGAGGGGATAATACCAAAGGATCAAAATAACACCCAAGATCCAGCCAAGTACCGCCCAGTTACTTATCTTCCAACTTTGTACAAATTGGTCAAATACTGTGAAGCTCACCGTATCTACCAACACTGTGCTCTAATCAATACCGTAGAGCCTCAACAGAAAGGATGCACTAAGAAGTTCTATGAGCTGCAAAGAACAACTTATATACGACTCGAATGATTTCTAATCACCATACATAAAAAAGAACCCTTTCACTGCCTTTATTCACTGCGAGAAAGCCCTTGATTCAGTGCTGCATGAATGGCTTATAGATATCGAGAATATATGTCGATGATAATATAGTGAGTGACCTTTTAAAACACATAATGAAGAAGTGGAAGACCAAAGTTCACCTTCAAATATATGATGAAAACAATACCGAAACTGAAGTTTCCAATTAAACGGGACCCATTCCAGGGGACCTGTTGAGTCCATTTTGGTTCTATCCAGCGATGAACCCCGTATCTCAGCTACTAAACTCCACTAACTGAGCATTAAACATAAGAGTTAGAAATAAAAATACTGTTGTGATTGTGTTGTGGTGAAACTTAATCATCCGTTGCATATGGATGATTTGAAATTAATGGCTTCCACTCGAGACTATCTACACCAGATGCTAAAAACTGTAGTCGTCCGAGTTTATACGAAGAGTAAGATAGTTAAATCGGTGATATATTAATAGCAAACATTTGTTTAAGACATTAAATACGTACGCTTGTTCCGTAATTAGCTACTCATTTGGTATTGTAAAGTGGTCAAAAATAGATATAAAAGTCTTCAGTTGAAAGTAAGAACATTTCTCACAAAAACATAAAAACATTATCCACGCAGTACAGTAGAGAGAACAACACTATGGACCCTGTACAGAAAGGACCATGTAATACTGAATTTGTATTTTAAGGGCCACCAACTTCTTCCAAACAAGGATTTTTAAATTGTTGAGATATACAACTTGTTCGAGTTTTACTTCTGATCTTGGCTATCTCATACTATCCATATTATACAAATATATTTCACAGATATCATCAAAATTCTGTAGAAAATCATGGTCTCATTTAGAAATCGATTGGGAAAAACTGTACCGAATATTTGAAAGTTCTGTTTATAGACTACAGCAAACGTGTTTGTGTATACTGGCATACATACATTACATATTTCTAAAGGAATTTTGCTAATACAGGATATTTTATACCGATGCGTTTTTATATTGCACCGGAATATACGACCACGTAGTACAAATAATAAAAATCATGGGTTACACGACACTGACGGTGAAGGAGAGTAATATTGATATCAGGTGATATATAAATAAAAACATATGGAGGAATGTAATTATGGACATTAACCTCTATTGATTGATGAATATACAGTGGTTTCAAATTACCATGGAACGGCTATAAGAAGTCCAGTTCTCAATTTAATTATTTACATTTCAATTATTTTCATCTTGTGCTATCTTTATTTTTGAATTATTTATACTGTAAATTAATGACCCATTTTGTTCAAAACTTATTAATTATGAATTCACTAGTTATTAATTATAGATAATTACTGCATCATTAGGTTTATTATGAATATTAAGGATATTTTAACATATTCAAAATTATTTTCTGAAATAGAGAACCTTACGAAAAATATCAAGTGTTTCCAACAATATTTAAAGGATATACATAAAACTTGATCGTTTTAAACACGAATTCTACAAACAAATGATCAAATATACTTACATTCCCAATCATATCTGTATTGAGGATTAAAGAAATAGTGACAAACTTCGTGACCAGAAATTCCTTTAACTACATGAACAGCCTTAAGTGGATCACATACCATGCCGTCTACTTCTTCTTCTCTTCTATACATTTTCATTTCACCATCTTCTGCGAAGAGTTGCCACCCAGCACCGCATTCTCCTATTCCCATTTTGGCCATATTCACTTGTGACTTCACAACATTTTCAATCTGCATTAAAAATAAATAATGTTTATACATAATACACGGTGAGTATAAGAAGTTAAATATCAACACGAAAAACTCTAGATATTTATTAAAGACTTTTTTATACATGTAATATATTATGAAATTTTCGAATCGCCTGGCATCTTGGCTATATAATCTTAACAATATTTTTGTCTCTTCTAAAGTGTTTAAAACTTCTTAAGCATATAAATGGTGTTTGTGGTGATGTAGTGAATATCCTTGAAAATAAATTTACTAAATTGAATATTAAATTTAAGAATTAAACTGTAAAATACAATATAATAAAAGGCTAGGATGACACATCACACGGAAACGCAGCTTGTCCTGGACGATGTGCTAGGAATTCCTAGCGCCACCTATGAAAAAGAACTGAACTACCAACTGACATTTAATCTTATTGAGTCTTCTCATTCGTTCAGAAATGTTGTCTATTGTGGGAAATACCCACAATATACAAAGTTCTGAGGGTTGTTAATGAAGATCCAGTTTTGCCTAACTTCAAAAGAACTACGTCTTTTAAATTGTTGAAAGAAATAAATTTAAAGTTTCAACGTAGTCAGCGAAACAGCATTTTGATGGACAGGGACGAAATTGTCTTGTGGAGATGAAAATTTCTGATAAAAATTGAGTCCTACAGAAAGAGACTTGGCTAAACGCTGGTCACAGCAAATCTAAAGTATGGGTCGACAATTCGGTAACGTCTTATAAACAAGCGTTTTTATATGGACTTTCTACGAGGTTAAAAAATCCTGCAGGTAAATGTTTATGTGCTTTTTCACTTCAAGTAAATTTTAAAATATTAAAATTTTCAGGAAAAGGAAAAATACTAATAATCTGTCACATTGGCAGTGAAGATGGGTTTGTTCCAGAAGGGATGTGGGTGTTTGAATAAAAAAAAGTGGAGACTACCATGAAGAGATAAACGGGAAATCTTTCGAAAATTGATTCAAAAATATACTGCCCCGATTAGAAGACAACTCCATCATCGTATTGGACATCGCGTGTTATCATTTCCAAAATTGGAAAAAATTCCAACTACTGCTTCTAGAACAGTTGACATCCAAATGTGGCTGAAATAAAAAAATATAGGGTTTGAGGACTCCATTGTTAAAAGTGCAATTGCTGGCTATCGTTAAGGAACATAAGGGACAATATAATAAATATATCATTGATGAGATGGCAAAAAACCAAAACATAGCATTGTTAAGGCTGCCCCTATACCATTGTGAGCTCAATCCGATAAAAACACTACTTTTAAATTTACAGATATTAAAAATATTTTTATGATGCAATAAATAATATTAGTCCAACTACGTGGCAGAAATGTGTGCAACACGTTCAACAAAAAGTCGAGTCGACATGGAAGTTGGACAATATAATAAAGAACCATATCGAACACATAATAATAAATCCAGACGATGACAGCAGCACATGTAGCTCCTCAGACTCTGAGTAATTTAAACGATATGTTTTTATGCTTTGATAAACTTATGACAATGCTACTTTATTCAAAATGTTCACTTTGTTATGTATCACAGTTAATGAATATTTTATTTTAACACATTTTTCTTCAATGGGACATTAAATTTTGCTCAATGATTAAATTTCAAGAAATTCTTACACTAATAGATTCAAAAGTAAAAATTTTAAAAAATCATATGATACACCTCAGTACGACCCTGTTTGGCTTTCACGTGCATTTGTTGACAGTTGGGAATATGTAAAATGAATGTAGTTTAATCAATCATATTTTGTTATTGAAACAATACGCTTGATTTATTGTTAATTCATTTTACAAATTGATGATTCAAATATCCTTACTTACTCAGAAATTTTATTACTTTATCAGTAATCAGTTGTTCGCAAAATTGCCAAAATTATTGGTTACTGTAATTTCTATAAACTTAGTTTACATGCGAGAAGTTTATTAGTCATAAAAATTTAATTTTTAATTCTTTTGACAGTTTGTTTCTTCTAAAATTTTCAAAATAAAGTCAAATGTAAGTGTCATAGTTGTGGATACACCATGGCAATGAAAATTAATTCAAGGAATCCGTAAAGTTTTTACTAAAAATAGTTTTTAAAAATGTTTTGTAAAATTGTTTGCAAAGTTAATTAAACAAATATTCCGTTGGTTGTTTTCAATGTTATTGTGATGTTGTACTTGTTTCCTATCCTCTTCTGTTTTTCTGATAAAACTTTTACATATGGTATTGTGATACAGAGCATGTAGGGATGATAAAAATAAATATATAAATGAAGAATGCGAATAACTAGAGAGACCTGCAAACCGGTATGAATCCCATGAGCTATATAACAAAGTCCGATATCTAGCCAGGGAATTTAAACCAACCACACAAAAAATAAGGGATCAAAACCAACATATTATAAATGACGAGAAAGGAATTTCAGAGATTGGAGAAAATATTGTCAAAGTCTATATGCAGATGATCCCCAGAATGCCAATCACCATGAGTTCACTGCAGAGAGAGAACCAAACATTCTAAAGTCAGAGGTAAAAAAAGCAATCAAAAAATGAAAAATAGAAAAACTCCTGGCGCAGACCAGATCACCGCAGAAGTTTTAAAAAAGACTGGAGATGTTGGAGTAAATGTTATGCATATGATCTGCCAAAAGATTTGGGAAACCGGAGAGTGGCCCAACAACTGGACAACATCCACTTTCATCCCTATATTTAAAAAAGGAACACCGCTAGATTGCAGCAACTACAGAACTGTAATACTAATATCCCATGCAAGAGCAAGGTTCTACTTCATGTAATACATGAAAGACTAAAAGCTTTTCTATTTCCTCAGATATCAGAAGAACAAGCGGGATTTGTCCCAGGAAAAGGCACAAGAGAACAAATCCTTAATGTCTAGACAGCTAATCGAAAAAACTCGTGAATTCAATACTCCTATGCTTATGTGCTTTGTGGATTACACCAAGGCCTTCGATAAAGTCAAATGGCAGCAGCTATGGTCCATACTAGCGGAAATGGAAACACCCCACCATTTAATTCAACTAAAGTCTATATGAAAATAATAAGTGCACAGTAAAAATAAATAACACCCATTGCGATCATTTCAGAGCAGAGGCAGGTGTCAGACAGGGATGCATAATCTCTCGCCAACTCTGTTTAATATTTACAGCGAACACATTATGCGAAAGGTACTAGACGGATAAATGGGCGGAATATCAGTAGGTCAAAAAATCAATAACTTGAGATATGCTGATGACACTTTAATAATGGCGACAAATCCAGAAGAAATGGAAGACATAATGAGATGTCTGGAAGAAAAAAGCAAAACATATGGACTAAAGCTAAATGGGAGTAAGACAAAGATCATAATAGTAGATAGAGCTCGGAATAATCTTCAACACATTAAAGAAATTGGGAGCTTTGAGTAGTAGTAGTTAGTAAATAGTTTCATATACCTGAGGTCCCTAATAACAAATGACGGAGTATTTGACAGAGAGATACGTAGAAAGTTGACTATTGCTAGAACAGCTATGATGAAACTGGTAGCAATTTGGAAAAATTCTAGCATAACATTACACACAGTATTTATAGAGCGCGTACCTTTGAACCTAAAGGTCGTGAGTTCGAATCTCACCTGGGTGGAGAAATTTTCGTTTATTAAAAATTAATGAATGAAAATAATTTCTATCCTTCTGCGATCGGTACTCACCGGAGGGACCGCAGACGTTCGGATACAATTAGCGTCTCTTAGCAAAGACAAAGACGTCGACTTTGCTAAGTATCAAGATAATTACTCTACACACACTACACTAGGTACTTGACTTTAAAAATTCACTCTACCATGCCAAAGATCAAAAACTAAGGGCGGTAAGGTTGCCCATTTTTCTCATAGACACATATGCATCCGAAACGTGGACGTTAAAGAAAGCGGATAAAAATAAACTGGACGCTTTTGAAATGTGAGTATACCGCCGCATGTTGAGATTATCCTGGATTGATTATCGCCCTAACGTATCGATATTAGAACAACTTAAAGTAAAGAATATATTGCTTAAACAAATACAACAGATATTTACAGTATTTTGGACACATTGCTAGAAGAACAGGTACGATGGAAAAACTAATAGTCGAGTTGAAGAAAAGAGAGTTGAAGTTGAGAGTTGAAGAAAAGAGACCTAGGGGAAGATCTCCAAGCCGTCGGGTAGATCAAACAAAAATATTGATTAACCATGGGTTACATGAAGCCGAACAACTAGCCCAGGACAGAGAAGGATGGAGGGGAATCGTGAAAAAACTGTAAAGGCCTGATAGTGTCACCACATCATAAAAGGGATTAGGACTGATGAGGAGGAAAAATTGTATGTGTTGTATAACGGACTTTTTTCGTCGCATAAATGGACTCTTCCAACTGTTTACTGTGAATAGAGTGTTTACTGTGAACATAGAATGTGTCTCCAACTGTACAAATATTTGAGCTGCAATCCAATGAAAACTGCGATGGTACATAAAAAATAAGGTCTCGAATAAAACAGGCATAAGTTGCTTTTATAAAAATGAAGACGGTATTATTCAACCGCGATATCAACCAAACCTTAAGAACTGGTAATCTCAGATGCTATGTCTTCACTTACAAAGCATGGACACTTACAGATGACATGTAAGAATCTGAAAGCATTTGAAATGTGAACTTATCGGTGATTGTTGCGAATTTCATGGATCGAAAGAGTACCAAACACAGAAGTATCTAATAAAACAATTAAACAAACTGAAATCATAGACGAAAAAAAATAAATACTTAGGATGACACATACTGCGTAACATAAATACCACGTGCTTCAGGTTATTTTACACAGTAAGAAAAATGACAAGAGAGCTCCAAATAGTCAGAAATCCTTGGTTGAATAACTTACGGCAATGATATGAAACCAGCACAACAAAATGATCTGAAAGGTTAGATGAGAAACGAAACGCTAAGAAGAATATAAATATTGTCTTACCTCTGGCCATAACCGATGTTGACTGGCTGGTGAGGTAGGAGGAGGAGTTACAGGCACCACAGGACCGGTTTTTAATCTGTCCCGCAATTCCTGCTCTTCCTCCATTTTATCCAGTCCTGATTCTAGCGCATCGTAAAATTCATCATCTGCCAGGACGCTATGAGGTCCTTCCTGAAAATAGAATAAAAATATTTATAAATAAATTAAAAGAAGTTAAGCAGAATCATAAAATATAACAATTAATTTTTCCAACTAAAATAATTTAATCTGGACACCGTAGTGTACGTGCAACGCAACGATAAAAACAATGGATTATATAATGATGCAATAATAATTGTAGAAAATAAGCATGGTTTTTACAAATTAAATAAATACAATACAATAAAACTTCAAAATCTTTACAGTAACTCAACGATAACTATGGTAATAGAAAGAGAATCAACAATATGTAAGGTTACGGTAAAAACAAGATCATAAAGCAGATAATAGGAATTATATAAAAAGAATAATCAGTAAGTCTCAGATAAGAACCAGTGTAGTCATCACTGTAGACTGTGACTTGAGAATACCTCTTCAATCCTGACCCCCGTAAGGGGTCAGGATTATGGTCTTCGTATTGTCTGTCTCCAAATATCTGTCCCTGCTCATTTATTTTAACTCATGCATAGGTCTTTTACATATACCTGTAATTTGATCGATTCATCTTGTTGGGTATCTTTCTCGTGATCTTCGTCTTTCTACCTTTTCTTGAATAACGTTTTTTCATGTTTTCTGTATCTGCTCTCATAACATTACCATAAAGTTTTAAAAAATTATAATTTAAATATAAGAATATTAGAGATTACTATGGAAGTTAAAGATTAGATGGCATCTCTCTCGCCAAGCCTTAAAAACTTAAGATCCCAAACATACGATGGTGGGGACCATGGCCTGGAATCTTATATGAATGACTTGGTTCATTCCCCCATCACTTTGACCCCAGCGAGTTAATAAAGAGAAATGACAGCCTATCTCTCTCACGAAGACTTTAACCAATCATAAACCAAATAAAATAATCAAACGAAGCAAAAGCAATGTTAATTCTGTCAATCCAAATTAATGACAGATCTTCCGTTTGTTTACAAGTTTTCAATTTTATTTTATTATCTTTAACTTTCGTTTGCATTTATTCTTAGTAATTTTAATTTAAATTTGGTTACTTAATTTTTAAAGTTTATTTTGAGTTACCTATTGTAGCAAAGAATTTTTGTGTTGTGCTAGTAACAAAACTAAACATGGTGAATTATTGTATTGTTCGTTGTGTACAAATCATGGAAAAATTACAAAAAAAATGATAGTAAGTTGTCAGGAAGCAAAAAATAATAGTATTTAACTTCTGCAAATATGTGTAATAAATATTATGTAAATATTTTATAACTGTTTTATCTTAAACAACAAATAAATATACGTATATCTAGAAAAAATTGTGCATCTTATATCCTTATTTTCCAATAAATTTTAATTAGTAACGAAATAGCCCACAAGAGGCGCTAAAGGGTATGTATGTAAGGGGTGTTCATTCGAATTTGCCGCCAAAAGATGATTAGTATTGACCCCAGCCGCAAGGGGCCTAATGAACGAAATTTATACATTGAGTTGCCTATCTATTTCTACTATTATATTATTTATCTATGGTGGGGACATTATAATTGAGTAGTCCTGAGAAATAAGTTGTTGTCTGGACACTAAAGCTGGATTTATAGTTTGACGGAAGAGTTGGCCAACTTTCATGTTTTACAGTGCATTGCTTGCGTCTGACCAATCAAAAGGAAGAATTTTGTGCTGTCAACGTCAACCAAGTGAACTGTCGGGCCCGCCCACCATTTCAAGTTCAAAAAGATAAAATTTAAACATTAAACTTGATTTTTGGGTTAAAATGAACTCTAAGTGAGTGTTATGAAACTAAAATTTACACTTAAAAGTGAACTTTTATTTATTATTTATTTCAAACTGACTTTAAAATCGGGCGCAAGAATAATGCATAATTTGGGTTATGTTACTCATGCTTTTTTATTATATAAATCCACTTTTCTCTTTGTAGTAATTTGTGCTTCGAAGTTGGAAACGAATAAAACTTAAATTGACAATTTTATGTTGTATTTTTACAATTTATAACACAGCATTTCCTAAATCCCATTTTCTTCAGTGACAGAAGGTGTAAATAAACAAACGAATATGAAATATGACAATTGACAATATGAATTTATGAAATCTATGAAATTTGCAGTAAAAAATGCAAGATTTCTCCGCTACTCGCGCACGATCGTTTCTCGTAACACATCCAAGTACTTGCACTGGTCCGAATGGCTTCACTACAGGAAGTTAATGTTTTAGAAAACTACATATTCATATGTATGCGCAGTATTATTGTTCTTTGATATAACGAGATCGGCTTGATATAGATATAACGAGGTAATTAGCCTGCCATTTCAGTTTTCGTTATAGAGTGAGTCTACTGTATATTAAAGTATAAGTAAATAATGAGGTCTTTAAAACACGCGCGATTTTTAGTACAAAAAATTGAAATAAGAGCTAATAGTGTAAAATTGTAGAATTTGTGATGTACATCAGTATACCTTTCGTTATGGAAATGAACAGCATTTCCCTGATTTAAAAAACGGAAGTATAAATATTTGAAACAATACCAACAGTACTTTTCACATTCAGTTACAAGATTAACGGCCGGTTTCCGAAACGTTATTCAAATCTCCGATTATCTAATCGAGCTGTTAGATTTGATTAACTGTTAACCAGTGACCAGTTTCTGAAACGTTAATTATCTTAAAATTACATGATCGTAGAAATTGTGACATACGATTTGGTTTCGATACTGTCACAATCGGCTGTCATCCTTCAAAATATTAATAAACAACCAAAAAATTTTAAGCTGTACCTACCGTTAAAAAAACAACAT
Source organism: Diabrotica balteata (assembly GCA_918026665.1). Lineage (NCBI taxonomy): Eukaryota > Metazoa > Arthropoda > Insecta > Coleoptera > Chrysomelidae > Diabrotica > Diabrotica balteata. The sequence continues at coordinate 147,431,103 of OU898277.1, read as the reverse complement.
AATTTAAAAAATTAATATTAAAAATGAGTAATCCTCCACGCAAAAATTATACAGAGAGGGAGAAGTGTTTACTGTTGCATATAATTGAAAAGTAAGTACGAAATTGTCTAACTTATAGAACAAATTTCTAATTGTATCTTTGTTTTTAGATACAAGAAAATCATCGAAAACAAATGTACAAATGCTATGACCACCGCAAAAAAAGTGAAACCTGGGAAAAAATAGCGCTGAAATTTAATGTCAGCACTTTAATTTGAGAAAGTTTTATTATAAAGAAAAAACTATCTGGTATATCTAAAAAAAATGAAAGTTTTTTTATTTTTATAATTGCACAAACTAGTCAAGTGAAAGTAGATTATCTACAATTGGAAGACACGGAACAGACATCCAATGTACCCTCTACTTCCACTGTGCTGCTCAGTACACCCTCGACATCTGCTGTCCTGCCCAAGAAAAAATCTAAAATGTCTAAGGCTTGTTTTAAAAATTAAAAATTAAAAAATGTAGGGAGCGAAACCAATAGACGTATTTATTATAAAAAAAAATTGAGTGTACAAATATAGAAAAAAGAAGCAAACTGGTATTTTTAAATAATGAAATCAGACAAAAAGAAATTTTAGAATTGGAACTTCAAATAAAAAAATTTGAAATGAATAAATAGCAGCTTCAACGTCTACCATATCATCAATGTTGTCATTGTGATCGATAGCTATATTGTGCAATACAGCACAGGCCACAACAATGTTCATGGCTGTATCTAGTTTTACCCTTAGTACCATAGATAGGCAGGGAAAACGTCTTTTTAATACCCCGAAACATCTCTCTATGCTATTTCTTGTTGATACTTGTGCTTTATTGTAAGCTTCCTCACCATTTGTTCTAGGCTGCAAAAATGGAGTCAAAAGGTAACTTCTACAAGGGTATCCACTATCTCCCAAGAGAAAATCTTTCCCATATATATCACTCTCGAAATCGGCACGTATGTGGCTATCATTGAAAATAGTTGTGTCGTGCACAGAACCAGGCCATCTACAAATGATATCTTGAATCCTTAGCTGTGAATCACATATAGCTTGAGTATTCAAAGAGAAGTATCCTTTTCTATTTCTGAACAGTTGTGCTTGTGGGCCTCCAACTTATTGAATTTTGACGTGGGTACAATCAACAGCACCTATTACGTTTGCAAAATTAGCCAACGCATAAAACCCAGATTTAACACTCAGGCGCTCCTCTGCTGTTGCTGGCATCTTTATAAAAACTGGCCTTAACCTAGCTATCGCTAGAGATATTCTCTTGATGATTCGACATTCTGTTGATTTGTGCACTCTCACACTATCAGCCACAGTCACTTGGAATCCTCCAGTAGCATAAAAGCTGATTGTCAGTAAAATCTGCTCAACGGCACTAATAGATTTGTTTCGTTTGGTTGTTGGTTCCATACCATCTATTAGTCCCACTATTCTGTCACAACTTCCTTGGATACTCTGTAGCGTTGTTTAAATTCACTATCACTGTAGTGTGTCATTGGATTCATCCTGGTTCTGTGATTAACCCAGTGGATGTCATTTTCCTCCTCGCTCGACAATGAAAGGTCAGAAATATCAGAGATGTATATTTAATTTTAAAAATCTAAATTATAATTAAATAACTAATAATTATAATTAAAAACTAAAAAACTCTTTATTTAATAACTATTTAACCTATATAATAACTATACAAACTCTATTTAATAACTAAAAACTCTATTTAATGACTAAAAACAACTCTTTATAAATATTAACAGCCCTTTAATCATCCAATAACTTCAAATTAGGTGACAGTCGATTTTGACAGTCGTTTGACATGCGAAACTAGTTAATCGGCGTTTCAGAATCTTAAAACACATATGATCAACTGTTAACTAACGATTAATCGTTTGTTTTGTTAAATTAGGTGATCGACTGTTGTTGAATGTAGTTTGATTGACGTTTCTGAAACTCAAAATGCGTTTAATCAACGATTAACCATCGATTACATAATTTTTGAGATGATCATCCTTTCTGAAACCGGCTGTAAGATTTCCAAATATTTGAATGAAGTTTTTGAAATATTTGTTAGTAATATTTTATTCATATTTTATTTATTTGACGTTACAAGTTATGTACTCCTGTCAGGTCAGATAAATATATAAAACTGTTGATGTTGATACGGTAACTTTAAACACGCGCGTTATTCAAAGTTGAATTTAAACAAGCTACGGCGTATTTTAAATAAGCAAAATGCACATTCCATACAAAATTCGAGTATTTTTTATAATGTACATGCCATATCAGCCAGCCTCTTTTCAAACTGTTTAATAGAAACATAATTTGAAAGTCTCGAAATTATTTGCGGAAGCTACAACACTGTTAAAAATTATTGTGACAACTGGAATGACTACAACTCAATCAGAACGATGTTTTTCTACTTTTAAGCGTAAAAAACTTTTATGAAGCAGTATGCGAAATTAATGATTAAATCCTCTAGCTATGTGGGCAATAAATAGAAACTATCCATAACGAGATAAACAATTTTAACGAAACTGTTTATATAAATGCATAGTTATTCGTATGACCTTCCCAAACTAAAATATTGCGAGCTGCCACTGAAACGAAGTATGTACGAAGAAAAAAAAATGTATAAAGTGAATATTAGAGTGGATATAAAAAAATTTTAGAAAATCACAGAAACAAATAGAAGTAATCCAAAAATTTGAATGACGAATATTGTGAAAGGAGGTCTATGTTCTACATTTCACTGGTTGATAATTACAACAAAAAGGGTAAAATATTTCAAATTCGAATTATACACGATTTGTTGATGATGATAATGATAAGAACTCAAAAATATTTTGCACCTTACTAACAAGAATATTGATATATTTGCTAAAACTTACTTATGGATGTATACAATTTGTCCTTTACATAACATCACCCACTTTGATCACTTAATCCTTTCCGAAGATATTTTAAGAAAAATATTATCATGTTTAGGAATTTATTTAAAAAAAAACAAACAGTTTAAGCCGAAAATTATTGTATGTGTATTTAAACGTTATCTAATTCGTACTGACCATTAAGAGGCAAACTCTCGCCTATTAGGTCCGCTAAATAGGGTCAGTTGGGCTATTAGGATCACTTTAACTACTTTTATATTGGGTGTTATTAATGATGTGTGTACTATTCGGTAATTTTTTTTAACTGTGATTAAACAACATAATGTCAGTGAATTAAAGGTCAAATTGTCGATAACAATTTCATATCAGTTGTTAGTCGACGTAATACCAAGTAAGATGAGCAAATCAACTGATATCAATAGTGCCGTAATTGACAAAGTCTTTATGAATATTTAAAACCATACTTTCTACGTTTATGGTTCTATGTTAATGAGTTTACTATTGGAAAGCTCTAATGGACAGAAACGATATAAAAATTATTAGAAGCAAATAATTTAATGATAAGAATAAGAAAGTACATTTTTTGAGTTAGAATCAGTGGCGGTTCTACCATCAAGCGAAAGCTCGAATGCCACATCCAAATGAAATTCCATGGAAAAAAAAATAATTCTATCATTTTTTTTTTTTGGTATGGTTAAGGTAAAATCGTATGAGCAAGTGACAAGATGAAATTAATTAAATAAAGGTTGTTTACATTTTGGTAAATAAAAGTATAAGTACAAAATAAAGTAAGTAATTCTGAATAGTGATGAAATTAATAAAAAAAATGGTCTATATTCTATATAGATGTATGTCACTAGCTGACATTTTACCTCAAAACCATGTTTGTATTAGCAACATTTAACATCTAAACACTCGCGTGGTGAAACTCACTAGGTGCTACATTAAATAATAAGGCAGTTATAGAATGGTATAAAACATTCAATGCACTTTGAAAAAATCGTTGGGAGGTTGGGAGGTCAAAATAAAAACCAGCAAGTGGCTGCTGCACTTCTCTATGCAGTGCACACTACGCACTTGGAATACATAGTACATACAAAAACAGAAATTTTTCAAGTCAGGACATAGTCATATGGAGTGCGACTCTATGCATTCGGCGATAGAGCATTCTAAAAAAAACCAAACAGCTTTTATCATAAACGATTGTTTGAAAATATTTAGGTTAGTATGGCAGAAAAGATTACAGAAGGAGCTGTATGCAGTACGAGAACTTAAATACACAGATTTCTATGATCTAAATAATTTGGCACGAACAATAATAAAAAATAGAACGAAAGATGAAGACAGCTGCACAGTAGTATCTTGGCTAAAAATTAAATGCTTTCTTGAAGAAGGAGTATTCGAAATATTTCAGAAATAAAGTTAAAATCTCTCTATAACGATTTACTGCCAATTTCAGCTTTGAAGAAACGAGATCTAGTCAAACTTTGCAACGAAAATCTTATACCAGATAAAGTTCATCATTATTATAAAAATCTATAAAAAAGTACCTCTACAAATCACAACCTGTCAGAACCCAATTTTGATGAGGAATAAAATTGTGTTCAATTTTACAGAGGCAGGGATGCCTGCTTTTTAACGTTTACTCCGAAAGAATTTTCAGAAAAGCACTTTCTGAAAAACAAGAAGGAATACTTGTGAACGGCGAAGTCATCAATAATTTGCGATATGCGGACAATACAGTACTCCTAGCTTCTAGTCAAGAAGATCTGCAAACACTACTTGATAGTGTCGTTGAGAGTTGTAGGGAGGCAGGTCTGGATCTTAACATAAGGAAAACCAAAATACTCGTAATAAGTAAACAGAATATAAAACCGTCTATATATGTAAATAATATCAAATTTGAGCAAGTTGATAAAATCGTCTACCTTGGACAGCAATTAAATTGTAATGCAGAAAATCACGGCGAAATTAGATCCAGAATAGAGCAGGCTAGAGCTGCTTTTAGAAGGATGTCCAAGGTGTTATGTAACAGAGACCTAAAATTGGCATTAAGGATCCGCCTACTTCGCTGCTACGTGTTCTCGGTCTTACTTTATGCTGTCGAGTCCTGGACTGTGAATAAAATCGATCTAAATCGCCTTGAGGCTTTCGAAATGTGGTGCTATAGAAGAATTTTAAAAGTTTCCTGGGTGGAGAAGATTCGTAACTCCACAATACTAGAACGTCTCAGCAAGACTACTGAGATCATAAAAAGCATCAAGCAGAGAAAGCTGAAATATTTCGGACATGTAATGAGAGGTCCCAAATATAGATTGCTACAAAACATCATGCAAGGAAAAATAGCAGGCAAACGCAGTCCAGGACGAAGAAGAACCTCATGGTTGAAGAACTTGCGAGACTGGTATGGTGTAGATACAAGCATGCTACTTAGGGTGGCAGTGAATAAACATGGTACATGGTACATGAAGAAGAATTTTACAGAAATTTATTATAATTTATAATAGTAATTCCATCACTTCCTGTCTAGTTACTCTATCCCTAAGTCATCATCATCATCATCATTCCTCAACCTCTTGCATCCACTGTTGGATATAGGTCCCCTCCATGTTCTTCCACTGTTCTCTATCTTGCGCCTTCTGTATCCAATTTCCGACTGTTTTTCTCAAGTCATCCATCCATCTTTTTGGTGGTCTGCCTCGGTGTCTTTTGTCTTCTCTAGGTCTCCATTCTATGAGTCTTTTGGTCCACCTATTATCATTTAAACGTACTATATGTCCAGCCCATCTCCATTCGGCTTGTGCAATTTTTTCTATGACATCTGTCACTTTAGTCCTCTCTCTCACTATCCTATTTGGTACCATATCTCTTCTAGTTATTCCCAACATTGCTCTTTCCATTTTTCTTTGGGTTACTCTCAATTTATTTGCAGAATGTTTGGTTAAAGTTATTGTTTCGGAACCATATGTTATTACTGGCAGTATGCATTGGTTGTAAACCTTTTTCTTCAAGCAAATCGGTAGCGTTCCTTTTAGAATATCTCGCATCTTGCCAAATGCTGCCCATCCCACGCCTATGCGACGCTGGATCTCAAGTTTGATTGTCTTTTCCTATTCTAATTTCATGCCCTAAATAGATATAGCTAAAGACCTGATGTACTTCGTTCCCATCTACCCTCATAACATCACTTGAAACTAAATTGGTCATGTATTTTGTTTTTTCAAAGTTTATGTTCAGGCCTATTTGTTCTATTGCCTGTTTTAGTTCTTCCATCACTTTGTGAGCTTCATTTAAACTCTCGGCTATAATGACAATATCATCTGCAAAGCGCAAGTGGCTTAAGTATTCACCATCAATATTTATTCCCCTTTTAGCCCAATCTAGTTTTTTAAAGGCATATTCCAGAGCTACAGTGAATAGTTGGGGGAGATGGTGTCGCCCTGTCTAATTCCTCGCTCAATTCTATATTTATCGGTAAAGTCAAGTCATATATATGTTTTTTCAAATTTGTATATCTATAGTCTACTCGGATTTGTTCTAATGCTCCTAATACTGCCGGTAATTCCACGGTATCAAAAGCTTTCTTGAAGTCTATGAAAATCAACGTGAGTGGTTTATTATATTCAACACATTTTTCAATTAGTATTTTAAGTGCTTGTTGGTGGTCATTTGTTCCATAACCTTTCCTAAACCCAGCTTACTCCTTAGACTGATAGAAATCTAATTTTCGTTCTAAACGTTTTGTGATGATCTTCGTAAACCATTTGTAGAGATGTGACAACAGACTTATCGGTCTATAATTCTCTAGGTCTGATATATCTCCTTTTTTGTGTATTAGGATAGTAATTGCATTGTTCCATTTTGTAGGGACAATACCTTGGTTAAGACATAGGTTGAATAGTTCAGTTACTACTTCCAGCAGTTTCTTGCCTCCTACTTTAACAGCTTCTATTACTATTTGGTCATATCCTGGAGCCTTGTTGTTTTTCATTTCCTTTAGAGTTCGTTTCACTTCTTCTGTCGTTAGCGTTCTCTAATTTGTGTTTTGTCTTCTTCTGTTAACTGGCTTTTGTATAATTCTTCATAGAAGCTTTTTGCTATCTCTACTATTCTCTCTCTATTTGTTGTTATATTACCTTCCTTGTCTTTTAGTTTAACAATTTCCTTTTTACCATCACAAAGCTTTCTTCTGAGTATTTTCATATTTCCATTTTGCTCAATCACATTTTGTATTTTCTCAGTATTATACTTCCTCTGATCTTTACGAATTGCTTTTGATATATCTCTGTTCAGATTTCTGAGTTCAGCTGAGTCGCCTTTCTGTTCTGATCTCTTGATTTTTCTTTCTTTAATGAGCTTTCTGGTGTTTTCGCTCAGTTTCTCTTCTTTTCCGGCTGGTCTAGCACAGTACTGTTTTCGTGCAGTCATTAACGCTTCTGTGATTGCATTATTTACGGTTTCAACATCTGTCGAAAGAGGGTTGTTTAAGGCCCGATTTATAGCTTTCACATATTCTTTTGTATTTTCTGGTGTAATAAAATAAATAAATAAATAAAACCATATATTGATGTCACCGCTACTATTTTAGTGTTAGCTTCAAGTACAAAAAGAAGGCACTAAGGATGATCCGAACTAGATCGAAAACGTTACGTTATGCACCTGTAAATTTTGGACGACACTTTTAAAAAGTTTTAAATTAAATGTTTTATACCAAGATACAAATTTGAAGTGTTTTACTTCTGTATAAGTTTTTAAACTATAGTATACAGTCAACTACTGGGATTTTCCCATTAATTTTTAAGTTAATAATTAATCGTAAACTGGACAAAATTATATAGGGTACCCCTTGTTTTTTATAATTTTTGACATACTAAATTACATATCAAATAATTTTTATCCATTAAACAGATCGGAGAAGGTCTTTGTTATATCAGATCATTTACTAAAAGGTTGCTTACATTTAGGGCGTTCGATAAGTGCAAAATAAAGTAAAAAGGAATACTGAATAGTATCAGTGAGGTTTTAAAAATTGATTTCACTCGTCTTCCTCTTGAGAAAATGGTAGACATTAAACAACTGAGTGGGACTTTGCAGGCCGTGCCGGTCTGAGGCGGTGGGCAGATCTCTAGTACTGCGAGTAGGACAGATTGGGTGAGGAAGTTCTCATACTCGGCACGGCACGTCAGAATTGCTATAAGGAAACGTCCTATGGATAAGTATGAATAAGGTATAAGTTACCAGAGAGTTGACAGTTGAGGGATTACAGCTAAGGAATTACATCCTTGGCACCGAGACATATGAAACAAGAGATGGTCCAGAAGAGGATTCGCAAATGAGAGACTATTTTTAGGCAACAAATCAAAATCAGACGGAAACAAACAGAGACAGATCCCTGGTTTCGGACTCCGTCTCTGATCCAAACAGGTCTAAATGATCATATTCAAGGACCGTTCTTATGGTCAACTAAGTCACTACAAGTAAAATCATTTTACTTGTAGTGACTTAGTGGGTATGTCCTATGTTTTAATATTATTTTAATTGTGACGTCTAATTGTTAATATCGAATCTTTACATGCTTGTCAATATATATTCTTAAAAAAGGCATGGATTTCCTGCCGAAACGTCGGAAAAAAATATATAAAAATGTCTTAGTAGCAAACTAAATTTTTTTTATGAACGTAAGCCCAAGAGAATCCACTAAAAAAAATATATATATATATATATATATATATATATATATATATATATATATATATATATATATATATATATGGATAAAATAGTAAAGGCACAAATAGATTAGAAGCAAAACCAAAGTAAAAGGCGCAGAACATGCTGCCAAATTAAAATGGAGCTTCGCAGGACACAATGCTGGAGACCATGATTAGGAAAGAGAAACAGAGGAAGACCACAAATGAGATGGGCTGATGACATTAAGAACATCGGAGGACACAACTGGAAGCAAGTGGCGCAAAATAGAAAACCCTGGATTGATTTGGGGCAGGCCTATAATCCTCTGATGTTGTGTTTATTTTACTTACAGAATAGCATGTGACCGGTTTTTAATATGAGACACTATATTTCTTTGCGCCTGGTTTCCGACAGATCTACTGTGTCCAATTTTACTTTCTCCAGTTTGTGATGGAGTTCATCTAAACTGTTTTCATTACCTATTGACTTTGCGTTGTATAGCACCCCCTACTCGAGTACTTGTCTGACTGCTGCCTTGACCAGGATTGCTCGAGCCTCTGAAAGTTAGGAGCCGTTTAATTGCTTGCAATTTCATCATGACATGAGTGGATTTGGCCGTAAAATACCACGTTGACCAGACGTCATGGTGAGTGCGAACTTCAGCCGCTCTGGACATGTAGAACCGACGCCGTTTGCAGGGCCCTACAGGTAAACATTTAGTAAAGTAAGGCAGCTTCAAAATATCTATGAGAAGGTTCGATGTTGGCTTAATACCAGAGCCTTTTGTATCTCTCTATCTGCAGTCCTGGCCCCACGGACCAAGTGTAGTGGTCATCGAAATGTCGTGTACTGTCCGTCTCCAGAGATCTCTGTCCCTGGTCACTTCTTTTAACTCATGTATAGGTCCTGTAATATGATCGATTCTTTGGAAATTTGGAAATTTCTTTGGAAAAGAGGGTTTTCCAGCTTTTTCGTACTTCCACTTATAACATGTCCAAAGTGTTTTAATTGTTGGAGATACACTTTGCTGGAAAGCCGTTTATTGACCTATAGATAATTTAAAATTGAATTATTTGTCCTGTGGTCGGTCCACGGAATTCGTAACATTCTTCTTCAACAGAAATATGAAGAATTAAGGTGGATGTTGGCAGAAAACTTATATAGGTGATATCTGCTGAAGTTCCAAGAATTTGCAACATAATTAATGAAAAATATACAATAATCCAATTGACTGCAGTACGATCCGTACAGAAGACAAAGCTTAAAGAGAAGAATACAAAAAGCCCTTGTCGAATTTTAAGTTTCAAGGGCGTTAGAATATCAATAGTTCTTGTTTTGGTCGACAGCATACTCCATAAAACATTGTCCTTTATTCATATTCTTTGTAACAAACTGCAGTCGAATATCCGATGAACACTTTACTTTCAAATTTGCATGAAAACATTTTTAATGCAATGTTTTCACTACCCCGACCAACACTGATAGCCGCCACTGACATGTTGGACCTTCTATGTTTATCTGAAATGTAAAAACTATGCCTTCTGACAACATGGAAGCAGAAAATTACTCCACTTCGTAAATAGTAGTATATTTAACTAAAAGTTATTCATAATTCAATATTTAATTAAATAAATGTTATTTTTTAATCTACATCTGTGAAGTATTGGACATATTTATGTATCATACTGCATGAATTTCTATTATTTATATACATATATAATAATCTATTACAATTAAATATTTAGTCATAGAGTTTTCATCAGTGACGTTATATCACCTGAGACATATTTTAAATTTATTTACCGCCCTATGTCACATTATCGGTCGTGAATCACATAATTCCATTGAGATAATTCCAATAGTCATAGATTTCATGGTGATGAATCATACATGACCATGATTCCGTTCGTTCTACTACGCAAAATAACAATAACAACAAACGTAATACCTATTTTAAAGAATTTGTATTAGATAATGTAATTGCGGTCGAATTCCTGCGGAGTCAGACAAATATTTTTTATAATTCGTTAGATCTTTTATAGCCGATTAATAGTTAATTTTATAATAGTTTGATATTTTGATTTTATAAAATATTACATTTTGATAATAATTAAAATTTATCAACTACTGTATTAGTAAAACATTCCTAAGCATGTCTGTAAATATGTTAAAATTAGTTTTCCATTGAAAAGCAACTGGTATTTTATTGATAATCGATGAATGATGTTTATTGTATATTCGCATGTCATGTTTCATACTTTAAACAAAAGCGCAAGAGCTTCAAATTAAACAAGGCTTCACTGTAAATCAGCGTTAGGTACAATTAATTAATAATAATAAAACTGCAAACATTATTACATTTTTTTAAACCTTATTAAACAACTCATTGAAATCCAAAAATGTAATACATACTGGCTTTTAAGTTTATAACATTTAATACTACCTCAGCAGTGTCTTTGATAGGGATTATTTGGTTTACTTGGTTATATGGCATATTAAAATAAAGATGAATCATATCTGGTGAATTCCTTAATTGTTTTTTTTTAACTTGATCATATGTTGTTATGAATATAAACGTGAATCACTTTATGGTGAATAGCTTGTTTGTTTTGTATCAAGATTTGTTACCACCTATTGTTTTGTCTGTTGATCTATTTAAAATTTAAACATATCTGCTTATGAGTCATAAGTAATAATTACTTTCCAAATATCTTATACACATACATCCTAACAACCATACTTCGAATAAGTACTATATGACATTTTTATTAAGAACTTAACGTTTAGACGTATCTTTTTTTAGAGGCCTACGCAATATTTGGCTACCCACAGCATGTAGCTTCATTATATAATTGCCTTTTTTATTATTATAGATTTTGTAGCACTAGTTTCTCAATTCTAAGTAGAGAATCTCTGTGTAAGACATTCTCACAATTCTTTTATAACGTTCACAGCATTTAGGTCTTCTATTATTATCATGGAGTGGTAGAGTTACAAATAAAGAAGTACTGGAGAGGATTGGTAAATAAACAGAACTAATCACTGCTAGAAAAACAAAAAAAAAACTGGAATATCTAGGTCACGTAACTGAGAGGACCAAAATATGAAATTTTGAGACTCATAATACAGAGAAAGATTCAAGGAAGAAGATCCGTTGGTCGAAGGCAAAATTCCTGCTTGAATATTACAACAAACTACTAACTCAATCACGAGAACATTTTAAAGAGCAAAATGAGGTAAAGCCTACTTCGTAATCGAAAGAAATGAATGATAACAGAAGAAACTCATAAACGCCATCATAATATTAAAAAACAATAAGTAAACAGGATTAGTAGGAAATTCAGCTGAACTAAAAAAGAACTAGAGGCAAAACTTACCTAAATGGTATTAATTATTTCCAATAAAGTCATTAATACGGAAGTCGCACAAGGATGGGAAACAATATACATGACGTCCATATTAAGAAGGATTATCGAGGTAAATGCAAAAACTATAAAAAAGCCTTAATGCTAACTACAGCTTGATTATACATAAAGATTCAAAAGGATAAACCAGAGAAGAAAATCAAAGAAAAATTGGCGACGAACAGGCAGATTTTTTTTTCGGTTGGGAAATAGTGTATGAACTACATACAGATTGAACGAAATAAATTCGGAACATAGGAATATAATGTATTTCGGCTCAATTCTGCTGTAGCTGGTTGGCCAACAAAAGATTGTCAAATAATTATATTATAAAAAATCCCATACTTCAGAGGGCTGCTGGATTCTGAACTCATAAAAATTGAAAGCTACACATAAATCTACGATTTTATTATGCTGTCAAACCAGTTATAGTCCAGAAAATGTAGCATTTCACCTCGCAATTTTTTCCTGCGGCGTGGATTGACTTCAAATTTAACAGAAGGTAGGTAATAGCCTAAGGATCAAAATCTATATCGAACCAAAGTGCACCAAAGCCTAGGGGGTGTTGCCACCCCATCTCCGGGGTGAAAATTTTTTTTACGTTTTAACTACAGGTTTCGATTAGAAAAGTGATTCTAAACAAAAAATGTGCTGTCATTTTTTTTATAAAATGAAATTTTTCAAGTTATTCGCGATTGAAAGTAACAACTTTTAGACGAAAAAATCCACGTTTTTAATCAATTTTTCGCGAATAACTCGAAAATGGTGCATTTTATCAAAAAAATTGTAGAGAATAAATTTGTAGCTTTTAAAAAGACAAATACAATTACAAATACAATATCAATGTTCAGCGGTTTTCTTCAAATGCCAAATTTGAAAGATTCAAAGTCAAATATCGGGAAAATGATGCATTTTTGGAAGAAAACTCACAAAACCTTTTTTAAAGAGCATAAATAGACCTATCATAAAAAAATAAGGTCAATACCTCATTTTTTACGAAAAAATCGAGGAAAACAACACCCTAACCACCCCCATAATTAAAATCGGTCTTCACCTTTCTGCAATTCCCTTTGTAGATGTATTGTTAATACGTCCAATAAGTTTGACCCATTAAAAATGCTTAGTTTTAGAAAAAGTACAGCTTAAAGCGAGAAACGATTTACAATTTCATATTTTTTACCCTTCTTTTTTTAAATATGCCCGAAAATACTGAATATATGAAAAAAATCAAAATTACCAAATTGTAGCTTTTTTAATGACTAAAATTACACTTTATTTAGATTTGTTGTGCAATGAATATTTGGCGAGATATAGCCGTTTAAAGCATCGATTTACGATCAAGCACCATATTTTTCGAGCCCTTTAAACTCACCCCATTTAAAAACCAAGGGTTCCAAAAAGATTTAATTTACAGATCCTTGTAGCTAATAAAAACCTCTACAAATCGTTTTTGAAGAAACACTCTATCGTTAAAAATTAAAGGAAATACGTTAAAAAAACCAGTTAATTTTTTTCCGGAAAATTCCATTAGTATAGTACAGTACATTTCGGAGCATAATAATCTACAAAACCGGTATATTAGCTAGTGGGGCGTTATACATTCGAAATTTTAAGCGTTCTTATTTTGAAATCCCATAGAACAGAATAAAACATCTGCTCATATGTCTATGGCTTGGCAATGAAAATATCAGAGCAACAGATTGGGGATGGTATTCCAAAGATGGTTTGTTATTACCCGTACGCATGAACAAACAACCTGCATCCGATAAATTTTTGAAAATTATTTTTTGCCAATGCAAAAAAAGATGCTGCGCTTAATATGGGTGCAGAAAAGTTGGTATATACTGTAACTCTACTTGTTTTGGGTGATCAGGTGAAGGGTGCAATAACAGTCCACCAATAATTGAAGAAGATGAGGATGACATAGATCACGATGAAGATGTAATTGATGACGAATAAAATTAATATTATAATTGGTTTACCTATAAATGTAAATATTTTCAACTATTTATGTAAATGTATAAGAATATATGGTGCCTTTTTATGTTGATAATTTTTTTTGTATTTAATTCTACTCTTTTCAATTTATATCTTATAAATTAGTTTATAAAAACTGCAATGTTGTAAAGGGTGATTTTCAAAAGTTGAAAAGTTGCAAAATTTTGGCAAAAAATTGTTTTCACCTATAGCATTCATAACAATTGATTTTTAAGGGTTGAAAATATTTGAATTTGTATTTTAAAGTATAAAAAACTCACTATTTAACTAATCCAAACCAAATTTCACTCATCTTAAGATTTGTAATATTATTTTACAATTTTTTAAAATTAAGGGTAGTTTTCACCCCTAAGAACAATCAGGGTTCATCGGCATGACATAAACTATAAAGCAGAGGGTGATTTGAGCTTAATTCCAAATTTTTATGCAAATCGTTCCAAGGTGAAATTATTTTCTTCGCATTACTAATTTTTTTATATTAATCTCTAATAAGGATCGTTTTTAAAGGATGAAATATGATGGAACTTTATTCAAAAGCACGAAACTATCATTATTTAATTAATTCAAACCAAATTTTACCCATATTCAGGTTTAATATGTTATTTTATAATTTTTGACAATTAGGGGTAGTTCTCACCCCTAAGAACAATCAGGGTTCATCGACATGACATAAACTATAAAGCAGCGGGTGAATTGAGCTTAAATCCAAATGTTTATCCAAATCGATCCGAGGCGAAATCATTTTTTTAGAATTAGTAATTTTTTACATTAATCCCTAACAAGGGTTGCTTTTTAAGGGTTGAAATATGGTGGAACTTTATTCAAAAGTATAAAATAATCATTGTTTAACTAATTCAAACCAAATCTTACCCATATTCAGGTTTAATGTTATTTTATAATTTTTGACAATTAGGGGTAGTTTTCACCCCTAAAACCCTTCAGCGCACTTCGGTTCGATATAGATTTTGATCCTCGGGCTATTACCTGCCTTCTGCTAAAATTTCAACTGGATACATGCAGGACGAAAAAATTGCGAGGTTTTAACTTTTTTCGAGCTTCATTGCCTGAACTATTATCGCCTCCTTAGACAAACTCGTCTTACGCAAACAACTTTGTTGCGAGACAGATAGTTGAACGATATTTTATACAATGTCTATACCCAGGTATGGATTTATTTTTGTCCAAGTTTTATATTGGTCCACTATTTTAAATGCAGTTCAAACAGTCATGTATTAAATTGTATGTTCCGTTTTAATTTGGTTCAATCTGTATATGCAATCCAATAAGTGAACGACAAAAACAGAGCGATTAATAGATCCGTTGACATGACATTTGTGATTTGAGAAAAGCATACGATACAGTGCCAAAAGAAAAGTACAAGAGGAAATGGAAAGCCTACAGATCCACGCTGATTTAATAAAGGCAGCCAATGAATTGAATAGATGAAATGAAATGGCGCTATGCTATTTCTGCCAGATGAAATGAAATTCTATAATGCTATTGGCCCTCTTTAAAACATCAAATAGACGTCTCCAAGAACGCTTTACATTTCCGATCCTGTTTAAAATGTATCTAGAAAATACTCTACGACCATCAAAACAGTGCCAGAATATAAGAATACCAATCCGAGACAAACACTTCTTCACATGTTTTGCTGACGACCAAGGCGTATTTGCCCTTGTGCTAAAGAAACAAAAAGACGAATATAACAAAGTAGAGCTTAAAATAATTGTTGGTCCTGTTGTTGGGTGTTGTGTGGCTTATATTTTCTACAGTAGTTGAAAAAGTAATAAATAAATATTTCTTTTACCTTGCTTTAAAGTAAAACTTCCTTTAACGGAAACCTTGAATAACAACTAGTGTTAGGACACGTATAGGAGAGTACGTGGAGCTTAGTCCATTTGTATTATTATTAGCGTTGGATCAGATAACAGAGATACTGAAAGGAAATTTAACATAGATTCGAGCAATGGAGAACGGTTGTTGAAGAACCGTTTTAGTAATAGAATAATTATTTCTATTATTAGAACTGATTCTGGCGGAAACACCATCTTGGACAAACAGTCCAGTAACATGTCGTCAATTGTTACGTATACACATGTCCAGTTGACTACGAGAAAGCGTTTCATCGAGTAAAGCTCCAAGATAATTCAAATACTAAAAGAAGCACAAATCAACAACCAACATCCAAAAATAATGAGAAATCTTTACTGGACTCAGACCGCAAATCTCAGACTTGAAGGTGAAGATACCGAATACGTGAAAATCATGCGTGAAGTGAGGCAAGGCTGAGAAGATTGTCTCCTCTAATCTTCAATCTTGACTCTGAAGTTTAGCGAAGCTTTGCCCGAAATTGAAAAAGGCATTCTACTGAACGGGTATTGGTTAAACAACATCAGATATGCAGATGGCACCATTCAGTATTTGCTGACAACCTGACAAGTTTCTTATGAATAGATACTTAGAATAGAAGGTCAACTCTATGTCAACCAAACCCCAAGTAGAAAGAGTGGCGCACTACAACTACATCGGTTACCTCGGCACCATAATAAATGAAGAATAAACCAACAACCAGGAGATAAGAGCGCGTATCGGAAAAGATAAATCCACCTTCAACCTGATGAGGGTCTTCTTCAAGAGCCACAACCCCTCTCTTCGTATAAAAGTAAGAGTAAATCGTGGAACTTGAACGAAGACATGAGTAGAAGATTGGATTGGAAGAATTTGAGATGTAGCTATATCGCCGTGGACTAACCTAGTCACATCACAAATCACAAATCAATGCCAAAAGAAGGGAACATTAATTAAGATGATTGAGAACGAACAGGAAACGAAGACATGATGGAAGACTGGCCACAGATAAAAACTTATGTAGAAATACAATTAAGGAAACCACCAGCATTGTAATAAAGGCAAAGAGAATGATGATGACATTTTGGGATTACAAATATTGTATATCTTTTAATGTGTAACAGCAACACATAATTAAAGTCAATAAATAGAGAAAAAAGAACATTAGAAATTAGGGATTATAAACGTTTTAAATGTTTATTTGACAAAAACCATCCTAGACATTAATTATTCAAACATTCAAACATTAAAAACATATTTAATTAATATCTAAGCATTTTATAATAGGCTGGCTACAACTAAATAAACGTTAAATATTTACAAAGCTTAAAATTAAAAAATAATTGTTTCTTTTAATAAAAAAACTTACTATTTTATATCGACGAAACTTCATTGTGCAATTATTGCACCAAAAGTCACAATACACTAAGATATAAATTAGATACTAATTTCCGAAAGTAAATAATGACACAGTCAATAAAGCAATATGCAGTTAATTCGACAATACCTGTCAACGAATAAAAACAGACTAAACAGCATACGGCTTAAAATAAATTTTATTATCAAAGCATTCAGTTCATTATTGATCAGGAACGGCTTCGCAAAGTTGGTATTTATATTTTACAATAAAATATAAGGTTTTTAATATATATATATTTTTTTTTTCGGTAAAGTATATTTATATAATGCATAAAATAGAGTATAAAGTCCGTTTCAGACGGTCAAATATTTGATCAAACTAGTTTGGCCAAACCAAAATTTATAGCATAGGACGTCACATCCTGAGTTTGATCAAATCCTCTAAAAATAGAGGATCTTCAATGTTCAAAGTCAGTGTGACTAAACTTTAATGTTGATTGTTCAAAAAATATCTAAAGTCAAATGACAATCAACAGTTGGACATAGCCTATTTAAATTAATTTTCTTTTTTTCTTTGGTTGGCAGTGTGTGGTTTCTAGTTTCTACCTAATTGATTTATACCGAGAAAGAAGCTGTTTATATAATGTCAAACATCCATAATATTATAAAAATTCTTTCCCCTTTTTATTTTCTTAGTGGATAAGAAAAATTAGAGTCGTAAATAAAGCACAAGCAACTACATAATAAATAAGCAAAAAAGATAATTAATTTCCTTGACATACGTCAATTTGACTGAATTTGAATGATCCTGTGACAGGTAGATTTTTAAAGAGCGTCTCCCTGGCGTAGTCCCTTTTTCACATCTATTGTTTCCGTTAATTCATTCATACTTTCTACTTTTAGAGATTCTTTTATCAGTTCTATCAGTTGTGTTGGTATATTAAATTCTTTCATTGCTTTTATTAATAATTCTCGGTTTATATTGTCATATGCGCTTTCAAAGTCTAAGAAGAGATGATGTGTGTCGATGCTATATTCCCTTGTTTTTTTCGAGGATCTGTCGCAGAACAAATATCTGGTCTATTGTTGACTTCTGTCTACAGAAGCCACTTTAATGTTTGCCAACTATTTTCAGCGTGTGGTCTAAGTCTTTCATAAATGACGTTGGACATTATTTTGTATGCTGCATTCAGCAGCGTGATTCCACGGTAGTTTCCACATTTCTGATTTCCTTTTTTATGTAATGATACAATAATACCGCTATTCCACGCCGCTGGTAGCTGTTTATTCGACCGTGTCTTTGTTATCAATTCATGTATTGTTTTTTGTAGTTTTTCTCCTCCTTCCTTCAGTAACTCCGATGCTATTTGATCCCATCCCAGTGCTTTATTGTTCTTTAATTTGTCTATTGCTGCTCTAATCTCGGCTATTGTTGGTGCAGTCTTTTCTGTGTTGTCTGCTTGGTCTAATGGTATGTCAGGGTTCGTCTCTATCCGATCTCCTTCAAGCTTTTCCGTAAAATATTCTGTCCATCTACTTAGTAGATCTCTTGCTGTTCTGTTAATATATTACCTTCCTTATCTCTACACATCGTTGTTCTCGGTTTGAAGTCTTTTCTGCTTTTGTTCAGTTTCTGATAAAATTGTCTTGTCTCTGTTGATTTACTTAGTGCTTCTAGTGTGGATAAAAAACAGAAAAAAAATGGAATAATTTCCTAAGCGGATTGGAGGAGAACAGAGTTGTCAAGACAGATATAAATCATAAGATATAAATCATCAAACGGTAGAAGAAATATCGGTCGACCACGCAAAAGATGTGAGTCTCAACCTTCAATAGACATATGAAACGTTGAGTGCCAAAAAGAAATCTGAATATGCACCTGTTGTGCTAGTAAAATCTGTGGAGGATTGCAATATGTATCAAAATGTATCAAGGAAAAATCACTACGCGGTATTTGGATACAAGATTTGGATTTTGATGCATGATCCACAGAGAAGAAATAACGGCAGCCGTCAGACAAATGAAGGATGGAAAGACACCGGAACTTGATGAAATTCCTTCAGAACTGTTAAAACTATTAGATGAAGAACAAATAAAAATAATAACTGAAATATTTAATGAAATATAGAAGGCAGGAAAAACACCAGTAGAGTGGCTCAAATCAAGCTCAATAACCTGCGGTATGCAGATGATACAATAGTGTTTTCCAATACCATGGAAAAACTTAATGAACAAAATAGTGGAAACAAGTAGAAAATATGGACTGGATATAAACACCAGCAAAACCAAGCTAATGATCATCAGCAAGGAAAACATAACTGGAGCAAATCTGTATGTGAACCAAATGAGAATTGAACGAGTCTCACAATACAACTACTTGGGAACTATAATCAATGAGTCGTGGGACAATACCCAAGAGATTAAATGTCGCATCGCAAAAGCAAAGAGTGCATTCTTGACTATGAGTTCTGTGTTCAAGAGCCATGACCTCACCCTAGAAACAAAAATAAGGCTCCTTAAATGTTATGTGTACTTAGTACTTCTGTATGAAGTAGAAACGTGGACATTAAAGGCGGAAACTCTATCAAAACTTCAGGCTTTTGAGCTATGGTCATACAGAAGGATCTTGAAGATACCATGGACAGACAAAGTCACCAATGAAGAAGTACTGCGGAGGATGAACACAATTGCGGATTTGGTCAATATCGTGAAGGGCCGTAAGCTGCAGTACTTGGGACATATAATGAGAAATCAAGGAAGATACGAGCTATTTTATTGCTTTGAAGGAAAAAGGGCCCCAGGACGAAGAAGAATATCCTGGCTTGCTAACCTGACAGCATGGTATAGAAAGACCTCAACACAGCTATTCCGTATAGCAACCAACAAAGTCATCATAGCCAGAATGATCGCCAACGTTCTGAACGGACAGGCACTCTCAGAAGAAGGAAATCCACAGAGAAGGTCTGGTTTCCAAAGAAATGAGTTATTGTATACATTCTGTGCTAATAGACCAAGAGCTAGTGAACCCTCCGAGTAACGGTATGTGTATAAGGGTACGTTTATAACGGACAGCATCGCATCGTATCGTCGCCTAGAGCATAGCATTGACAGTGAACGCTCGCATTTAAAATAATGCTTTAATTTTACCTATCGATCGATATCGACTCATATTTAAAACCATTTAAATTATATTTTTCGGAAACTAAACGCTAAGTGCTGGAAACGCAACGTACATGATAATATGCCAAGACCTTAAAAGCTAATTGATCGAAACCTAAGATTTTGCGGTACTGTAGGGAAAGGCAGAACATTCATTCCACCACAGTTCTTACCATCCCTGAGCACCATCAATTTAATCACTTTTCGGTTTTCAATCAGAAGTAATGTTAGTTTCCTGCGTCCCAAAATAAAACGTTGTTTTGTTATCAAGTGAACATTATTCCCTAGATATTGGTGATGATACTAAGAAGCGTAAGTGAGCCGTAAGCACACTTGTAATAGACAAACTAAAAGGTGACCGTAAGTGCTATTTTCCAACAGTATAGATATTGACTGTGTCAATGCATTCGTAATATATTCCAAAATGAATTCTGACTGGAATAAAACAAGTTGGACACCATTTAGTTTAAAACGTCTGAGAATCAAAATGTATGTAGCCATATTCCGAAACAGATATACCCTAAGTATGATGAAAATGTGTGTTGGAATAGAGGCCAAAGAAGGTGCCATAAATCAAACAACGTCGTCAAAAGGTCGCTGTTATGTTACCAAGATAGCAAAATGAAATCAAAATGTTCCATCTGTAAAGAAAATACATGTAGCAAACATTTCGAAAAGAAAATTATATGTGTCAAATGTGAAAAATAATTATCTTTTATGAGTATTTTTATTTTCAATAAATAAATGCAAAGCTTATATATTTTTTTATAGCTACAACTCTTTTTAACCTGACCAACAGTTAGAAAAACATTAACAAAACAAGAAAAAATTAAAATAGTAATATAAAACGCTTTGGGGTCCAAGCGGATATACTTGGATATTTTTCATTCAAATTTCATTTGCCCCCGGAAGGTTAATAATTAAAATTTTTTTAATGGTCATGTGTATATTTTATTGCTTTTGTAGTGTAAAAACAGACAAATTGACATATCGCTATGTATGTCCGATTTAACCCATTAAAAGTCGATTCTACATAATGGCAAAATAGTTGTGATTATGTACCACCACTTACGTTAGACCATGTTGTTACAGAACAATCATCGAAGCGTAGAAAATGTGTTAAGCGCTAAATAATTTAAGCAATCATAGAAAGATGTATGTTAAAATTGTGTATATGCAATTACCAAGCATAACTTATAAAACAAAATCTACCAAAAAGAACATTTTTATATTGCAATGGTATTATAATCAAACGTTTTAATTCACTTCACTGATCACAATGACTTTCGCCGTCTCTGTGTACTTATGCTCCATGGATTTCTCATTATTATTCAATACAAGCACAATCACATTTTGTTTACTAAATCATTATGATCCGATCCGATAACGCAATATTTTCTGTTTACCAAGTTACGTGTCTCTCTGAAAATTTCATCGAAAAGTATGGCAAGGTAAAATTCGCGAACAAGCTGGTTTTATAATAATCTAATGTTCTTGGCAGTCTATAAATCCAAAAAAGCAAACAAATATGATGTCAGAAATAGGTAGGTATCCAGGTTGACCAGATCCTTTTGTTTTTACATGGTTTAAAGATAACATTTTCCCGTTATATTTTATAACAAATAAACACATCTACACAAATCTGATCACATTTCTAAATATTGGTTTTCGTTTTGAACAACAAATGCTACTAATTCGGGAGAGATACGTTAGATGAGTATTTCAAATTTACAGAATAAATAATAATAACTATAACAATTTTAATGATACTTTTAACAACATTTGCTATTAACAATTGAAATACCGACACTGATGACGTTTCCTAGGCTTTTCTATTAGGAGTATTATTTTGCAAAATAGTTTTTGCAAAATGTGCTTACTTTCGTTCAGTATTTTTTCTAATTAAAATGCTGCATGTGACAAATCCAGAATAATTTAATACCTTTTTATTTTTCTTCAGGTTTCTTAATTTCACGGATTGCTCAATAATTTGATTTATGCGGTGATTCCATTCCTATTTTAATACAGTTGTTTGTTCCTTCGTTTTTGCATAAATATGTACCTTATATTATATTATGTTGAATAACATTTATTCCATCTAAATTGCAAAGATAAGCAAGTTGTTGTTCTAACAAACTAAAACACCGTGATTACAGACATAAGTGAAATAAAACAACTCGTGACTAATTCTACAGCGAACTATACAAAGCCCGTTGAAGAAGCAACCAGTAACCAAGAAGACGTACCAGAACTACTTTCTGGAGAAAAAGAACCGACAAAAAATGAAAAGCAGTAAAGCAGCTGGGATAGATGACATAACAGTAGAACTGCTTAAATACGCTGGCAAAACAACCTGGAAAATCTTAGCAGGTATATTTACGAAGATCAATATGCATACCACTCCATTGGAATGCAGCAAACACAAGACTCATTCATAAGAAAGCTAGCAAAGATGATATCAAAGATTTGCTTTAGCAATATTTTGAATTTTCCAGACAGCTAACTATGTTCATTTTGTTGTTGCAGGCCTCCGATTTCTTTGACATTATGGCATTTCCATGACATTACAAGGATGCTTTTCATTAATTGAGAGCTGTCGATTTGATTATATAATCTTTCATCAATTGTCCTTTGGTAGTGATTAATTTTATTTTTTCTAATTTCACATTTGAAACAATTTCTGCTCTGATTAATCCGTCGCTGCTTCTTTTAATTTATACAGAATCCAAAAGTCTGGAAACGGCCAATTATCTCGTAAATTGCTAGTCATAATTGTACAAAATTTGAGGTACGCCTATTTTGGAATACGGAGATTCCATATTTGATATTTGCAATGTTGCCAGATTTGCCGTTTCCCTTATATTATTAGTAACTTTGGTTTTTCAAATCCATCACCCTGTATATTCAGTCATTATTGGAATCTTCTATTCAATACGAGTTCAACCATATGTAACACTTATCATTTTATATAGTGTGGAAGGTCTTAAATACATAAAACAGAAATCTGGCAACGATGGTAGAATCGATGGTAGAATGCGTCTACCACATTTCTCCATGATTATCTAAAAAGTATTCGAGATTCATCGATAATTAGTTGCCTTAAATCGGCAGGACTTGCTGGTTTAGTGTTGTAAACTGAATTTTTTAAGTATTCCCAATAAAAATAATCTTTATAATTGAAATCAGGTGAACGTGGAGACCATTCAGTTCTACCTTGTCTACCAATCCATCGTCCAGGAAATATCTCATCTAAATATCGCCGAACATTTACACCAAAATGATCTTGCTGAAACCATATCTGATTAAAATTGGTCCCAAACAAGTTTCTCAGTGTAGGTACAATTTTATTTCTAAGTAACATTTTGTAACTATCTGACATTAAACTTCCTTCGATAAAAAATGGCCCAATTAACTGAGTACCTACTATAGCTGACCATACATTTAATTTTTGTGATCTTTGAGTATGGTTTTCACGCATCCAGTGTGGATTTCCATCATTTCAGTACCTTAAATTGTGTCGATTCTGTTAACATATTCTGTTACCGACAGAACTGTATTCCGAAATTTTCATCATTTTCAATTTTATTCATCATTACCTCAGTAAACTCTAATCTACGATCGAAGCCATTTTCACTTAATTCTTGCAATAAGTTAATTTTGTATGTTTTAAATTTATTCTTACGTAATACACATAAGATTGAATGAAAAACGACCTACATCATGTACTTGTGCAACCCTGCGTGAGGATGTATGTGAATCTTCAACAAAACTTTTCGGTCTACCTGATAGGTATCTATCTTTTAATTCTCCAGATTCCTCAAATCGCTTTACAGTTGTTTGTACCGTCGCCTTATGAATAGGAGAACGGTTTGGGAAAGTATCATTGAACAAATTGGCTACTTCACAATAAGATCTTTTTCTGTCACCATACTCTCTCATCATTAGGATAGTAATTCGTTCGTTTTCGTTAATAGCCATTTTAGAGATAGGTGTACCTCAAATTTTGTACAATTATGACTAACAATTTACGATATAATTGGCCGTTTCCAGACTTTTGGGCCACTCTGTATATTACTCTGACATCTTTTATTGCAGCAATCTTGTTGGTCAGAATGAAGTCAATTTCGTTCTTAGTAGTTCCATTTGCTGCTACCCAAGTCAACTTTCTGTTCGATTTTTTTTTTCTTAAAGAATGTATTTGCAATTGGCGTGTTTTGGTAATGTGCAAATTGAACCAATCCTTCTCCCCTTTTAGACTTTCATTATTATTTAACGCTTCATTTATAGTACTGTATAGTTCCTCTATTTCTTCGTCAGTGCGAGTAATCGTGGGGGCGCATACTTGATAGGTTATGCAAGAAAAAGTGCATCTTGTAACATGGTATTACATAAAATATGAGGAGAAATCTATATGACAGATTTGGTTATTGTTTAGCACAAGGAGGTGGAATATTTAAGCCCTTAATTCATTAATCTGCGAATAATAATTGCAAACAGGTGTTATCATGGTCTATCAAAGTACTTAGCTAACAAGCGTCTGTCTTAAAAAACTCGTATAAAATTTTTATATATAAAAAAATAAGGCTGTATAGAACACTGATTCCCGTTCTCACATATGGATCAGAGACATGGACGCTAACTAAAACAGATGAATCCGCTCTATCGATGTTTGAAACAAAAGTGCTACGCAAGATATTCGGAGCGATCTGTGAGAACGGAATAAGGAGGCGTAGATATAACTTTGAACTGCAGAATATCTACAAGCATACGTTTGGTGGTAAAGATATTACCACTATAATTAAGTGAAAACGCTTGCAGTGGGCAGGACATGTAGCCCAGGCCCCTGAATCGAACAAGATAAAAAAGATTCTAACAGCGCCACCCGTGGGAATGAGAAGACGGGGTAGACCAAAGCTGCGGTGGATGGATGGGGTAACACAAGATGCGGAGAGGATCGGAGTCGGCAACTGGAAAATGCAAGCAAGGGACAGAACAGAATGGCGTAGAAAGCTTGAGAAGGTCGAGGCCCTCTAAGGGATGTAGCACCAAGATGATGATGATGATGATGAATTCATTAATCTGCTTTCCTAATTTTTTAATTTTTTGTTAGATGAATTTTACGAAGATTGTAGGTTCTTAATTAGGTAGTATTTTTTATGTTTAAGTTTGGAAGAATTTTATTGTTTTTTTTTTATTTAAAAGTACAAACGGTTCTTATTCTGATTTTTTTCTTCTTTCTTGTTCTTGATTTTTAACAAATTTTAGTATATGATTGTACCTTGTAACAAGTAGCCATACCTATCTTTAAGCACTCTGGGTCCTCTGGACCTAGATATGCCCCTGAAAAGAGTCAAAAATGGCACTGTTTCTTCTATATTTAAAGAGCTAAAAGAGCTCTCTCTTTACAAAGCCGCAAAAGATAAGTTTTATTTCATATGCCAAGAAGAACGAAAAGAAAACTTACAAAATTTTCAAATAATTTTCATAATTTACAGAAATCAGGAAAAAAAATTGAAGAAACAGGCGAATTAAAGGATTTCTAAATACCTTTCAAATAGCATAATAAATTACAATCGATTTAGTAGAATTCGAAAACACAGTTGTTTAAAGATAGCCAGTTTTTCGAAAATCGCATTTTTTTATTATTTGTAAATTGATATTATTTTCTCTCGACAATCTCAAATTGCATAAAAATTTGGGTGTGAAGGTAGTTCTATATGTATACAACAATGTCTCCTTTCTTGGCTCGAGCCTTTAGCTATTTTTTTTAATACCTAAACATTGATCTTGTGCCCCTTTTACCCTATATTTGGAGAGCTATATCTCTGAGACCAGTGGAGCGATTTTAACTAACAATGAATAATTTTTTTTATAATCTCAACTGTTTGAATGAAATAATTCGCTGTTGCCAGTAGCAGTAATGAATTGAATAGTGATCAGTGTAGAAGTGTCTGGAAGCTCTGGAGACTGAGACCTCGGAAGCCTTGAAGAAGACATCAGAGAGGATGTCGAAGGCTCGGTGCAGTGATAAACGACAAAGTTTAACCCGTTTGTTGAGTTTAATATTATTTCTTGTATAATAAAATTAATCTTAGCTTTGGGTTTACTTGTACCGCGAAAATCTTCGGAATTACGAAGAACCAATACCGAGATAATGAGTTCTTGTTACAACGCTACGATAGCCCAAGTAGGCAAAGCCATGGTATGAGGAAATAGTACTAAAGATATTTATAAAAGCAAACATTATAAAGAGTGAATTGAGAGCAATTGTTAATCTATTGGCGTAAGTGGCCTGCGTTAGCTTTATGTAAACAAGATCTAATTATATATGGTTTAAAATATGTTTGTTAATAATAAATATTTTCTGAAACCTTGGAACGACATTTTTATTGCTTATATCGTTATAATAACAATAAATATCTCCCGTTAATTTAACATAATAATGCCAAATATGTCTAATGATATTGTATATATATTAACAAGATTATCACTGATCATATTAATACTCTACTGATGTCCTAAAATGCTTCAATCTAATTTTGCTTAACACTCACGAATTTCGTTGATTTCTCTACGACCTTTTATAGTACACAATTGCTAAATAATGTATTGTTTATATGTTGTAATATATTGTTTACCTATTTTGATAACCAGCAACCTAATTTCCGTCAAAAGATTTCCATACAAAATTAAAACGTAGAGTAGCAATAAACGAAAAAAACTCTTTTTTATTTTCCACTTGATTTGCAATATGTTTAATAAAATCATTAACAATAAGCAAATGAAAAAAAACACAGAAGTTAAAACACTTCACAATTGTGTATTTTGGTATAAAAACATACAAGTACTTAAAAACTTTTTAAAAAAGTGTCGTCAACATTTAAAATTATGGCAGAACGTTTTCAATCTGTAAAGATCATCTTCAGTGCCTTTGGTATTTGGTGCTAACAATATGGTGTCTATAAGACTTGTATGTGTTGGTTTAAAAATTTATCACATTTTACATTTAATAATGTTGAGATTCTAGGTCGATGACAATGGAATTGGTTTTAAATTAAAATTTACTTTAGGGACTACATGTCTCTTAAGCTCGAATACTTGCACGTGGTACTTGTCAGTTGAAACGACGACACAAACCAAAAAAATCAATCAAATCATTTTTTTACTTACACTTACTAAAAATCTGTACCAGTCCAATATAGCAACAGTACGACTAGATCAGAAATTCTCAAACCAATTTAAGACCTAGAGTGAGATGTTAGGCAAGGATGTGTGTTGTCACCTGATTTAAGCAACAGTTATGGTGAATATGTCATGAGGATGGTTTTAGATGGATGGGCCGGTGGAGTAACAGTGGCTGGTAGGAAAATCTCCAATTTAAGATTTGCTGATGACACTACACTTATAGCAGCAAATGAGCAAGAAATGTTTAATCTCCTGCGAAAAGTTGAGTACCAAAGCAATAAAGTTGGTCTGAAAATCAATAAAGCTAAGGCAAAAATAATGGTGGTCGACATATTCCACACACAATGGAAGTTTTATTGTATTCGACACCTTTTAGTCTGTTACCACCTTGTCATATATTTATGTTCATGAACTTATAACTCAAAATTTTCACATTTACCAGGTACCAAATGTTGCTTTTGACATACAGGGCCTTTATATTTGAGTTAAAAGTTAAATAACACGTGAACATCTACTACAAAAGTTTTATTTTATTCATTCAAGAACACTTCCAATTCTAAATAAATACATTTAGATCCAACCATTAACATTAAAATTTCTAGAATTCAACCTTCCACATGTGTCTAGTTTATATTTTCTGGGTACCAAATGTTTAAGAAACATAAAGGGCCATATAATAAAAATTTTTTTCTATATTACATTGCTACATACATGCATAGTTGGTTGCCTAACTACAACCATACAATTTTTCTTCCTTATATCATCTTATTTACATAAATTTAAAACAACAACATTGATGGTTGATACTGTTATATTAGTTTACTTATTTTCACAATTTTAAATAACGTTGGCTTTTGTCTTAAGTAGAAACATAAAGTTATATTGACTGCTCTGTGATAATTTCCGTCATAACTTAACAATATTGTCATCAAATGTCATTGCCAATCAGTTGCACTCTATCATCTTAAATTATTATAACGTACTTTTAAAACTAAATTTAATTAAACATCTGTTAACGGCTTTTTACCCATATATTTAATCTTGGTGGCTACATTCATGTACTCCTAGTAAGTATTAACCACATTGTTCATTAACCTTAGTCAAAATTTTAACCTATGTTCTTTTTAATTAAGTGGTTAACTATTTTCTAGGACACTGATGATGGAACAGGGATTCCGAAAACGTTATGTCTTTTTAACTTAGCCCGTTTGGGCCTTAAATATATACCTTTTACAAAGGATTTTTAATTAAATTTTTTAATACACGGTATACAGCCAACTACAGGAACGTAGATTCCTTGTGAATTTTATTAATTGTTTGTTCGTTATATCCGTTGTTTACTGCTATTTGCTTAATTATAGACATTTGCATTGAGACAGAATTAAATATAATTAAGCAAATAGCAGTAAACAACGGATACAACGAACAAACAATTAATAAAATGTTAAATCAAAAACTACACAAGAAAGCCCTGAAATTAGTATTTCCACCACCAGAGAAAAAACCCAGTACCTTCTGCTCGATTACATATACAGGCAAAATAACAACAAAAATTGCCAAACACATAAAAAAGGAAGGAATAACACCAGCTTTCCGAACAAATAACAACCTAGGCAAATATATTAAAAATAACAAGAGCCAAAATAAAAAACATTTAAATAGTGGTGTGTACAAACTTCAATGTGGCGACTGCCCAAAAACTTACATCGGCCAAACTGGTAGAAACTTTGATAAACGAATAGCAGAACATAAAAGGGCTTTCAAGAATAGAAAAACAGATTCGACATACGCACTTTACCTTCTAGATCATAATCATTATTTTAATGACAAATTTAAAATTCTTCACATTCAAAATAAAGGCCTTAAGCTATCTTTGTTAGAATCTATGGAAATCAACAAATTAAAAAACACAGATATAATTCTGAATGACCAACTTGAGACAAACAGTTCTCCCCTCCTCAACCTATTTCATTAGGGACTATAAATTTGTAAACCCAAGCCAAAAATAGATCACTTGAGAAAGGCATTCAGCCGAAACAGCTGTAGTGATAAGATTTAAAATAAATTTTGTGGAAGTTTGAAAACAAAGTTTTCAGTGTTTTATTGTTACAGAAAATATAAATGTTTTTTTATTTTTTTTTACTAACTTCATAGCGCTTTTAATTCGGTTCTATTTAAACTCAATTAAGGTAAATATGTACACCATTCAAATATTTTCAACATTACTCACTTTTTTAAATACAGAAGAATGATATTAAAATTAAAAATATATCGCTATTGTACAGTTTGGTTAATAGTCGTAAAATATAATCCTAAATTGGAAACAAAGGTAGGTCAAAATAATTTAAATTGCGTGCTTCAATGTTGCCTTATATGTTAATGTTTTTTGTAGTCTAAATATAGGCATGTTATCATAAATACTAAAATTTTCTGTTTCATTTAAATTATTTTCCAGTTTTAATATTTTAAGTTATATGAGCACCTACTATATTTGAGAAAAATTTTAAAATAAATTTAAACTACTTACTTACTCTTAAACTACTTACTTACTAAATTTTTTTTAACATATCCAGAGGTCTCTTTATCATTAAAATAGTAAAATCAAACAAATAGGTATGAGTAAGGTTTGATATTGGTCTACGCTTTGATATATGGCGTAATGTGAGAACAAATTGCTTGATTTAAGTTTTCACATCTGTCACTACATACGCCTTTCCATCATACACATAATAAGAAGAGATTAGGTAAGGACTTTATAAAGCTCTGGAGAGATTAGAAAAAAAGTCAAATCGTTGCTGCTCATGGAATCCGGAAACTAAGATCCGGTAGGGAAGAAAAATATCATGTAAAAGACGAGGCCTTCAAGGTTGATAGCAAGCAAAATCCTCGTTTAGATAATAAAATTCCACGTCTAAGAATACACAAATGTAGACCAATACGACTTGTAGACACCAAGAATGTGAAGTAATTGGCCCATTTGACGACGAAGATGATTAGAGATTCTAACATCTGAGGTTTTTAGATACATTCTGTTGTAATAAAGTCTTTGATATAATATCGAGTGTATTATTTTGTAAGATAACCCATTCAATACCCAAAAATATTTTAAGTGCAAAGTCGACCAACTCACATTAATTAAAAAATCTAATATAGGTGTTTATCCGAAATTTTGGACCAAATTTATCAAATCAGTAAGGTCTAACATACTTCCATTATTTCAAACCAAAAAATATTCTTAAAAAGGTTATAACGGATTTCCTAACTTTCATTTTTTTTCAAACCTATTTTCAAATACTAATAGTGGGTTAGTCCATTATTGCACCCATAGCCTCAATTATGGTCTTAAAAATACTGTCAAATTAAACCTAACAAAAATAATTGTTTTTGTCCATAAAAACATTCCCCAGAATGTCTACAACAGTCCCCTGTCACAAGTTTGCATAAAATTGTCCATAACTCAAAAACCAAGAGGAAAATGTGTGGTCTTTTTAAAGATATATATTTAATTTACTATTGCCCTTCATTTTATTAACAAACATTCTCATCATTTAATAAAATTTGCTTAGTAGTCTAGGCGGGATCTGTTTTGGATTGGACATTTTCCATAGGAAGCTATTTTTTTGCTGGAATCTCTTCAGGATGTGCCCAATATCGATAATCACGATATGCGCCAGTCGCAAACCCTGTGCTAAATTTTTTATTTAACAAAATCTAAAAAAAATTTTTCATTTTTTTGCTCTTATTTTCATTTATAATTCGGAAAATAGTGACCCTAGAGAAAAAATAATAAGAAAAGTTTCCTTATTCAATCTTACACAATATTGTCGTTGTTAGCTAGAAATTGAAAATTTAATGGTTATTGTTGAAAAAATAGCAATAATTGGAAAAAAAAGTACAAAAAAATGAAGTTAATCCTTTAAATGTTTTCGACTTTCTAAACTTGATTTACAAGTTCCATATTCCGCCTAGAAAAACTTTTTAATATGTTTAAAACGTGTGCTAAATTTTGTTAAGATCGGTCGGATAAGTTTTGCATAATAATTTTGCAATCCAGCCTACTGGAAAAAAATCGCAAATTTTCAAATTCATAGTAGTCCCTAAATAAGGCCCGCAGATAGTTGCAATTTTTTTTACATATAAAGGAAGTCGCAAACTTTCAAACGCTTTTTGTAAAATTCAAATCGGTTCACTAGGAGAGCCTAAAATTTTTTTAAAAGTTATAAACAATTTTTAGGCGTATAAACAAATTAAATAACTTTACGAGCTTTAAACATATCAATTTCAAAATGTATACAATTAAAGAACATTAAAAGACGCTTCTTTTAAAAAACAAAAAGATACATTCGGCTTACTGGTTGCCGAGATATTGAAGGTCAAAGTTGCAACATCCATAAAAAAGACAGATAAAAAACCGTTTTCGCGTAAAATGTCGCTCGGAATGCATGAGAGGTGGTGGTGAGGGACATTCACTTCAAATCGGTGAAGTATCAAGTGAATCGGTGAGTATCAAGTAGGGGACCATCAGTTTGTTTAATTTCGGGTTTTGAAATAAAAACAAAAGTAAAGTGCTCCAAAATCTGTAAGTGCTCCAATTTATACATTGAAGTAAATTGTTACTTTTAGTAAACAAATATGTATTTATAAATTGTTAATAAATAATTTGAATTGTTAAAACGAAGAAAATTTTTTTTTGTAAAAATCAAACATTTTAAAATAATTAACATTAAAAATAATTTATTTCTGCAGTTTTATCATAATAATGACATTATTTGATTTGAGAATATATTTTGATTCGAAAGTGACGTGTATATTGTATATTGACGTGTTATTATACTGCTGTGTAATGCTCGAAACTGTTTTTTTTGAGCTTGCAATTTATACATTGAAGTAAATTGTTAATAAATAATTTGAATTGTTAAAACGAAGAAAAATTTTTTTTTGTAAAAATCAAACATTTTAAAATAATTAACATTAAAAATAATTTATTTCTGCAGTTTTATCATAATAATGACATTATTTGATTTGAGAATATATTTTGATTCGAAAGTGACGTGTATATTGTATATTGACGTGTTATTATACTGCTGTGTAATGCTCGAAACTGTTTTTTTGAGCTTGCAATTTATACATTGAAGTAAATTGTTACTTTTAGTAAACAAATATGTATTTATAAATTGTTAATAAATAATTTAAATTGTTAAAACAAAGGCGAATGAAGAAAAAATTTTCCTTTCATAAATAAACTTTATTTTGACTCAATCTTCAATAATTTTTTTAAGTCTTTTTCTTTTTTTGGAAGGACAAGAATCTTCAGGTCTTATTTCTTCCTCAAAACCTTCATTTTCCATTTCAATATCTTCATCCTCGATCTGTAAATTTAATGTTTCTTCTTCTTCATTTGTAGCTTTATCTTGTGCCTCCAAAAAATCCTCCAAATGGGTTTAAAAAGCCCACTAAATTTTTTAACGAAGATTTCGTAGATTCACTTATTTTAAGTGCATTATTGAAAGAGTTGTAATCATAAATTTCTTCCGATTTTTTTTTTGCTAGGTTTCCAGAAAAAAATATTTTTATTTTCATTTTATTAGTTTTTGAAATACAAAATATTTTACTGTTAAAACACACAGATTTGACAATATAACTACTATATAATAGCGTTGAACATATGATCAAACCACCGAAAAACGTGTACAGCACGCCTTCAATACAAGCCATTACAGATTTTGGAGCACTTTATTATTTGTTTTTATTTCAAAACCCGAAATTAAACAAACTGATGGTCCCCTACTTGATACTCGCCGATTCACATTTGAAGTGAATGTCCCTCACCACCTCTCATGCATTCCGAACGACATTTTACGCGAAAACGGTTTTTTATTTGTCTTTTTTATGGATGTTGCCATGAAGCGCATTACGTAAAACTTTTCATATAAAAAGTATTTGGCAAGACGAGGGTATTTGTTTAAAAACGAGCCCTCTATCACTTATGGTTACATGACAAATGTATGCCAACTTTGACCTTCAATATCTCGGCAACCAGTAAGCCGAATGTATCTTTTTGTTTTTTAAAAGAAGCGTCTTTTAATGTTCTTTAAGTGTATACATTTTGAAATTGATATGTTAAAAGCTCGTAAAGTTATTTAATTTGTTTATAAGCCTAAAAATTGTTTATAACTTTAAAAAAAAATTAGGCTCTCCTAGTGAACCGATTTGAATTTTAGAAAAAGCGTTTGAAAGTTTGAGACTTCCTTTATATGTAAAAAAAATTGCAACTATCTGAGGGCCTTATTTAGGGCCTATTATGAATTTGAAAATTTGCGATTTTTTTCCAGTAGGCTGTATTGCAAAATTATTATGCAAAACCTATCCGACCGATCTTAACAAAATTTAGCACACATTTTAAACATATTAAAAAGTTTTTCTAGGTGGAATATGGAACTTGTAAGTCAAGTTTAGAAAGTCGAAAACATTTAAAGGATTAACTTCATTTTTTTGTTCTTTTTTTCCAATTATTGCTATTTTTTTAACAATAAACATTAAATTTTCAATTTCTAGCTAACGAAATATTGTGTAAAATTGAATAACGAAACTTTTAACTTCTTATAATTTTTTCTCTAGGATCAATATTTTCCGAATTATAAATGAAAATAAGAGCAAAAAAATGAGAAATTTTCAATTGTTTTCAGATTTTGTTAAATAAAAAATTTAGCACAGGGATTGAGACTGGCGCATATCGTGATTATCGATACTGGGCGTATCCTGAAGGGATTCCAGCAAAAAAATAACTTCCTATGGAAAATTTCCATTATGGTCTGAATTTCTACAGATGCCGCCTAGTCTATAGGGACAGTTTTGTATAGAAAATTTTCAAATAGCAGACGTAAAATTAATAAGCGGACAATTAAACACTAAACACTAGCTTACCTCGATTACTGAATGGACACCACTGAATAGGATAACAAACCAGTCAGATCTTATTATTAAATTAAAATTTGAACCATTAGTACAATTCACCCTTATAAATAGAAACGTTTTGAAAAGTTGTTAGTTTGTTGTGCGAATTCATACAGTTTTGCTCTTAAATATAGAGGAGTATAAATTGGTGAGGATAATTAGCATGTTTGGTGATTTCGGTTTTAAAATTAATTATTAATTTATGTAATTAGTAATACTTATATTTAAATAATTTAATGTTAATGTATGCAATTGCTTTTAGTTAATTCCCTTTTAATTGAATATTAAATTTTGCAGCTTGAATTTTCACATTTTTTTAAACTTAATTGTCCGGAATTGGTTCTATTCACTTTTTGGTCCAGAGGACTTTTTGGTCAGGACTTCTTAATTTTCAGGTTTTTGACAAGTTTTCCATTAATATATACCTGCAGTAAGAAAATCTATACGTTTTCGTTAAAATTTTCGGCGTTTTTTTAACTATTAACAATTTCCATTTATACGAAATATTTTATCTTTTAAGAGATAAGAAAACCTTCAAAATGACGCATTATAAATTTTTTTTTTAAATAATTTATTGTTCCAAAAACAGCAAAAAAAGGCAAAATCGTTAATTTTTTATGACTTTCTTCTTCTTCTTCCCCTTTATAACCAATTCTGCTTGTTCATTGGTGGATTAATACCTCCATGGAAGGTTATCACTACATCTTTTGCGCGGTCGTCCCATACTTCTTCTGCCGATTAGTAACTTGCACTCTCTTGCTATTTTGACGACACGGATCTCCCCCATTCTGCTTATGTGGTTATTACATTTTTTTTTTCTATTTAGTGTCCATTCATTTATATATTGTACGATACATTTTCTTCTAATGTCTTCTAATCTGTTAGCCGTCAAAGGGGGGTCTTGTAGTGCTCAAAAATCCCTCAAAATTTCTTGTCGATCCACTATTAGTTTAAAACTTAAAACTTGTTTAGACCGTATAACAGAAGCCATAATATAATGAAGATATGGTAATTCTACGAACACCATGTGAAACGTGAAGACTATCAGTTTTAATATGCACCAAAAAAAGTAAAAAAAAAACATTTTTATAATCAAAAATCGTTTTTTAAAGTTACAGTTATTTTTAACTTATAAACAATTAGAATAATTTTTAAACTATTACTCGTAGACGAAATATTTTTTCACATTTGAAAAGCTGAGAATTTTTACACGTAATTACTTACTTTACTTACGCAAAATGAAGTAGGTAAACGATACTATTGAGTTAAAACAAATATTTAATCATGGCATTCTATTAATATTTATATTATTTCTTAATATCCGGTCTTGATTCCGCAAAAGTTCAATCTTCAAAAGGGACCCTACAAGATGGTGGTGTGGAATTTTTACCCACTACAACTTTCCATTTATTAAGCTAGGTCACGGGAAAATACTTTACCCGAACCCATACATTTTCTCATCAGCTCTCCAACGCATCTACTCTGCTCCATTGAACAATATATGATTCTCACTACATCTCCAATTTCTCTCTCTCTCTTTCTTTCTCTCTGTCTTTCTTCACCATAGCAATACTAACATTCACGATGTTTCAATATTTCTCTCTGCACAGCATAATTTCATGTAACGTTAAGTTAGTGTGTGCAACCACTCCTGGCGTATGCACGGCAGGCGAAATTTGGTTCAGTCATCCCTTCCATGTGAAACACAGTGTACTAAGCAACTTAAAAATATCGACTTGAAAATTTTATCATTCGTTTTTGAACTTGGGAGTGTTAACTTCAACCCATTTGTGTAAATTTTCTCCCAGTTCTCTGTCACTTACTCAAATGTGTTAAAAACTGTTCTCACTCAAGACACATTTATTTAATTTAGTGCTTCAAAGGGTAAGTCTAACAATTATTACTTAACATTTAAAATTTGACAAATGTATAATAAACTTTTATAAAATGAAAGGCAGATATCGAGCACAGTTTTATTAATTAATAAAACTACTCGATATCTGCCATTCATTTTATCAAAGTCCATTTATTTGAGCATTCAACCTTATATCAAATGTATAATAGGATAGGTAGGCACATTATAACAATTTAACCGAGACGCGCATAAAGTAAATTTAACCCTTTCGCTCATGATTTTTTTAAACTCAGCCTAAAAATTTGAAATTTTGAATATTGGTTACTTGAATTTATTTAAGATTTATGGAGTTTATTCCAAGTCAAAAAGTATTTCCATTTTTGAAAAATAGCATGTCCACACATGAGGACATTGTGAGATAACGGGGTAAAAAGACTGTGGGTTAGAGAAAAAATAAATAATGAGAACAATGATAATATTTATTCAATGCACATTATACATGATTTATATACTGTGGTACTCCACAAAACAATTGTTAATATTGGGCAAACATAAATGAACTTTGCATTTGAGGCAAGATGTACGAGATTTTCCCTTGCATCCGGGTTTCTTGCAACGCGAAGCATTTTTCAATTTATCAATAGAAGGTAAATGTCCCACATTGTCCAATCTTACTTCCTTCACTGGACGTACTTCAATGTTTTTTCTTTTAGGTGTTTTTGGTTCAGGCCTTATCGAAAGCGGTCGTCCTCTTTTTTTATTGACTGTTTTTTCTATAGCTAAAAGAACTTCAGCAATTTCTGCGCGAAAGTGCACCAAATCTAAGATTCTTTGCTTTGGTATTTGCAAATTTGTTGCTTGCCTACTATATTCTAGCCATGCATTTGTACAGGCTAAATCTAGACCATGTGTGAACATCCGCAATGTCCATTTACGTGACCTAATAAAGGTCCTGTACAATGTTAGTAAGAAATTGAATTTGTCAACACCTCCCATTGACAAATTGTAATCCTTTATTAGCTGTGGTCTATTTATTTCTATATAGGTCTTGTTTGTTTTGTCCCATCGTTTACACTTGTCGATCGTCCCAATTCCTATATAATTAGATGCCATTATTACAGGTTTGTTATCATACCACTTTGTCATGATTACCTCCCCATCGTTGCTGATTATTTCTTCTGCACTACCACGTCCATGGTTTTTCATTACTTTATCAGCAGAGAAGCTAGGGCTACTGAATCTATTTTGCCGTGTAGGTAGTACAAACGGCAAAGATATTTTTTTGGCGCAGAATTTGTAACAACCAATAACTAGAGAAATAATTATCAAAATAGACTTTGCAATTATCCTCTGTGATGCGATCACACAGCTTCAAAACGACAGCTGCGCCTTGTCCGAAAACTGTCATTTGTGTTTGATGCAATTCCGTTTTAGCTCCCTGATAAATTATAAAATCGAACATCTGCCCACTTGCACCGCAAATTGCAAATATTTTTATTCCCCATGGATTTGGTTTGTTTTTTATATATTGCTTCACATTGAGTGATCCTTTGAACGGCACTATTTGTTCATCAATTGACAGATTTTTCTCCAATGGAAGTGACAGCAAACGGGCGCGTATTGTTTCGTACAAAGGACGAACTTTCCAAAACCTATCCTGATGCTGATCCAAATATAGGTTATATTTACCTACTCTAGAAGAACCCGTTTACTCACAGAGTCCACAAGTGAGGACGTCACTTTTCAGTAAGAATACAAAGCCAAAAATCAATTTATTCCACTTACAACTACGTATTCCACAAAAATGCACCTTTTCGAACATATAATAATTTTTACAACATGTGGGTGAGTCACCTAGTCTAAAAATAAATTACTGTTCTTTGCGCGGTATAGATGTCTGCACAGTGGCCAGAATCTTACCAAAACTTTTCCGATCGTTTCTTCTACTTGCCAACAGATGGGGTCTAGTGCATGAATAAGGAATATTTAGAGGTCCCTTAACGTGGACAACATGAGCAAACAGTCATACTCTTATAATTTCGTACAACTGAGCGCGTTGAAATATATGTCCACATTTGTGGACGCCGTGAGTGAAAGGGTTAAATAAAATTTCTTTATTTATTTTGTTTCGTGGGACTGGTGCATAGCTAATCTTAACATTTTTAAATTCTTTGTCGAATTATAACTAAATTAAAAATTTTTGATAGAAAAATTAAAACACTTTATAACACCTACCAAACATACACGTGATATGCTTGTTAATTTACCTTTTAATTATTTAATTCAAAAATTTTTATATTTTCATTTTCTTTAGAGTCATCACAATGAATAACAGCAGTGTTGTTCCCAGACAGGGCCCACAGATTATCTACACCATGTATCAATTTTTGACAAAGTAGCAAGAAAAAAACACGAAATCTGCTGTTTTGGATATGGTTGTTAAAGCCACTGAAGTTTCTAAAAGTAGCGTACAAAGAATTATTAAAGAAGGAAAGGGAGTTTCTGATTTTTCATCTCCTTCAGGCAGCTCGGGATAGATCTTTAAATCTCCCAGAAAAAAAAATCAGCCCAAACCAAAAGCAAACATTGATGTATATAAAGAAGAAATTATAAAAAATACAGTTCAAAAAACCAAGGACAACAAAAAATACTGATGGAAAAACGGATATTCGAGCCAAGAAACAGATTATAAAAGAAAAATAAAATATATCAAATGGCCTCCTAATCTTCATTATTCTAATTTTTCAAGAAAAGTTAATTCCCAACTTGCACCAGAAATCGTGCTTGTATTGGATAATACATCCTACCACAACGTAGCCTGTGAAGCTGCTCCTACATCTTCCTGGAAAAAAGAGGGCATAAAACGATGACTCACAGAAAGATGCATTTCTTTTGAAGTGACCAATACAAAACCCGAACTTTATGTAAAAATTAAATTGAATAAGCCAACATGTGAACAATATGTAGTAGACAAATTAATAGCGAAACAAGGACACATTGTATTACGTCTTCCTCCATACCACCTTGAACTAAATCCGAGTGAACAAATTCCCCTTCGTTGGCTCAGTGAAGATGTTCGTTCAGTTGTAATGGAAACACAAAATAATAGTAGCAGAGTTTATTGACGAGACGTACACTATGGGTGTTGACCCGGGATTACTTTGAGTAGAGACTGTTGCAGTTGAGCGTTGAAGACTATCACGTTTGTTGAGTGAACATTGATTGAATGCTTCTCTAGACAAGAGATTTTAGTTTTATATAAGTTTTAATTGAGTCAATATATTCGCGGACCTAATGACATATGTATCTAAGTTGTGTGTAAATTGTTTAACTTTCGTCAGCACTTTCGACTGATGTCCAAATTTTATTGTTGATAATTGACCAAATCTAATGTAACCTAATTAACTACGTGTGTGTATTTAATAACAAATAAATTCATTCGGTCTACTGGGTGATAAAATTATACTGTCAAATTTCGGATATGAATTCTGAAGATTTGATATTGGACATACTGCGAAATCGGGCAATCTGGCCCAAGTGTCAATACTCAAAGTTTACATATAAGTATTACATAACATAGTAAAATTCAAACATGATAAATTATAAATAGTTTAAGAATAATCAATAATCTTCCAACCGTACCCTAGCTATCAATGTCCGACTCTATCTCTAGATTAAAATTAGGGCAATTGGATGAAAATGTGGAGAGTGGGATGTCGGCTTGGGAAGTCGACGGTACATTGTTGTGCCGATTATTAACTAATACAGGTACTTCCTGTTCGTTAGTCTGAGTTTGTGGATTACCTGAACGACATAGTCGTGCAACAGGACGGTACTTCCATAACGTGAGTATCCCAATTATTACCATTATAGTAATGGTCCCGGTGGCCACCGGGAGAAAAAAAGAAAATTTGGGAGTAGTCAAAAATCATGAAGCATCAAAAAATGTGCCATTTAAAATGTCAGACGTTAGGCAGATAACCGAAGAAAAATTTATCAATCTCGGAGTAGATGTATGGAAAAAAATCTTGCAATCTTCCAGAATCAGTTGGTTTCTGATAATAATACAAAATAATCTTACTATCTGATGTTCTTACCACCCTAGTGTCTCAAAATTATATGGAGAGTATTTGAGGCACACAAAATGAACTAGGCCGCGTTGCTCAAAGTCGGAAAGATGTAGAGGTGGCTCCCCCATTAAAATATCTTCATCGTTTGTTGTGTTACAACATTAGCAGAAAAAAGTGTGTGATGTTCAAATTATTCGAAACATTATATTCCGGTTTATTGGCCATATTAATGGGAGAGGAGACCAGATAAAATGAATTTTTCATACTTTTTGATTCCAATGTTGACCATCCCCATATTGTTTGAAAGAACTCGATATTATTTTCAAAAATCCATACTTCTAATTCAGAAAAATGCATGAAGGGATAAAAACATGAAGACATGTCGAAAATAGAAAACAGACGGCTGCTTAGGTATTAGTCCCATCTAGTATCTAACTCTGGAATTTTCATCAGAATGCGAACAGAGTCGTCGCGCGATAACAGCACCCATATTATCCACCACTATATAAGGACCATTAGTGTTGGAGAGTGATTCCATTAGATTGACGCTGTTATTCGCGTGAATACTCCTGTCCACCCTCTACTGTTGGTTTTCGCCACTGGATGGGTTGTGTTCTTGAATTGCCAGGACCAACAGCATATCCTGCTTCTGAAGAAACTACATATAATTGTAGTGACATACAGTTGAATTCATACACTGGCCATCCAAAAAATAAATGGTTCAAATCACGAAGACAAATAGTTGATAAAGAAAATTATTACCTGCTACTTGAATCTTGTTTTTTGTCACTTCTTCTTCAAGTGCCGTCTTCGTTCCGAAGTTTGGCTATCATCAAAGCTATGCGTATTTTTGATGCTGCAGATCTAAACAGTTGGTAATTGGTGCAATTGTACCATTCTCTCAAGTTTTTCAACCATGAATGCCTTCTTCTTCCTATAGATCTCTTTCCCATTATCTTTCCCTGTATAATCAATTGCAGCAACTGGTATTTATCTCCCCTCATAACATGTCCCAAATATTGTAGTTTGCGCTTTTTAACAGTAAGTATCAGCTCTTTCTCTTTCCGCACTCTCCGCAAAACCTCCACATTTGTTACTTTCTCTGTCTAGGGTATTCTTAATATTCTACGATACATCCACAACTCAAATGCTTCTATCTTTTTGGTATCGATCTTTTTCAATGTCCATGTTTCCATCCCGTAGAGGAGAACTGACATAACGTAACATCTCAAAAGGCGAATTTTAAGTTTTAGACTTATATCTCTTCCGCAGAACACCTTTTTCAATTTAGTAAATGTGGCTCTAGCTTTCTCTATTCTGGTTCTGATTTCTTCAGAGCAATCATTATTTTCGTTGATAACAGTTCCCAGGTAATTATACATTTTTGTCACTAATCGACACTAATTTAATTGAAGGCCCTAACTACAAAGAGTAGATGCTGGAAGTATTGTCGCATAATCCATAATATCATTGATCTACATAGCAGTTGCTATTTATTACCTTCACAAATAATACCAGCTATTCAATCTTGGGGTTTTAACAAAATCAAAGATTGTCCATTAATAAAATCAAAACTGTGTAGAAGAGTTTTTCACATAAGCCAATATGACTTCTACTTTTTAAATTTAACAATAATAATACCATGCAGCAGTTTACTTCAAAAACAGTCTATCATAAAACTTACCTCCAAATCTGGCCCGGGATGGACGTTTCTAATTTTCTGGATTTGCGTGAAATATGATTGGGACAGCGTCTCAGCCCTCTTGCGTTTTTCAATTTCTTTATCGAGACGTTTGCGCCACGACTCTTCTCGTTGAGACATTAAATCTGAACAATGTTCCAACGTTTCTATCACAGCTGTTGTGGTCGATTTAAATGTTATTGCCTCTCCTTTAAAATCCACCACCGGAAAGTTTTCTGAAATTAAATTAGTCATTATATTATCTGTTAATGGTAAATATTCATATTTAAAT
Source organism: Diabrotica balteata (assembly GCA_918026665.1). Taxonomy (NCBI): domain Eukaryota; kingdom Metazoa; phylum Arthropoda; class Insecta; order Coleoptera; family Chrysomelidae; genus Diabrotica; species Diabrotica balteata. The sequence goes on along the minus strand of OU898277.1, from coordinate 147,388,690 downwards.
TTTTGTGCGGATACAAAATTAACTACCGTACAATAGCATAACCACCATTCTCGCAAATTCCGAAGCTAAATTGGGTTAACTCCTGGAGAGAATTGGAAATATCAGCATACAGTCAAGTTTAAAATTAAATAGATAGAGGAAAAACAAGTATTATATATCCTGCTGAAAAGAACCAAAACCAACCTGAGAAAATAAACGGTATTACTACTGTGGAGTGAGTTGAGGAAATGAGTTGAGTGAGTTAGTTGGGTAAGTGAGTTGAGTGAGTGCGTTGAGTGAGTGAGTTGAGTGAGTGCGTTGAGTGAGTGAGTTGAGTGAGTGAGTTAATTGCGTGAGTTAAGATGACAGTGAAGTGGGGTGAGTGTGGCTCACAAAGAAATTGGAATAAGTACAGTGTCAAGTGCTCATAATTATGCACTCGAGGCAGATAACAATCGAATTACTAGAGCTGATAAAAAGGCTGCAGATGCAACAAAAAAAGGCAGAATTCGTCAAAGGCAAGAGCAAAAAGATCCTCTAGATATTTTAGCAGGAAGCACGTCGCTATAGTGGCATGAGATAGATGATACTGTGTGAGTATTAAAAAAATATGATGCTTTTTAAACATGTTTTTCTCGGAATAATTTTTTCAAGTCGGTATACACTGTATCTCCAAAAGTACTTGATCGATCCTTCTCATATTTTGCACAGTTCTTTTATAGATAGATTAATAGGTCGCAACGTTGAGATACTGTCAATTTTGTTGTTATAATTATTTTACAACGTCAAGTTAGTCAAATATTAACAAAAAATTTTTGAACTTTCAAAGAATTCGTCTCTTTTTACTTCTAAAATTTGAAAGAACAATAAAATGAACAATATCTCTAAGTTGTAACCTAGGGATATTCATAAACTAACGAAATTTGGTTAAATAACAGTTTTTTGTCCACAGATGATCAAGTTATAAGTTACGGTGAACACTGAAAAGTGACTTCTTTTTTCATCTTGGATAATTAACTATCATTTGCTCAATTTTTAATATTTTCGTAACAAAATTTCAGATAATACTCTTGAAATATTGTACTATAATATAATAATGTTATAAATAAATTTATATTAAACAATTTTTCAAAAAGAATCTTAAAAATATGTTTAAAATATTGAAAATAAACCCTTACCCCACCCCCTCCCCTTTAGCGCAATCCGAAGGAGTTTATGTATCATTTCCTGACCCTTGACGAAAGATGGATCCAAGTGTACACACCAGAGACCAATGAACAGTCAAAAGAGGGGACCGCACACGGCGAACATACTCCGAAGAAGGCGAAGACTTTCCTATCAGCCGGAAATTTTGTGGTTACCATTTTCTGGAATTCACATAGGGTAGTCTAGATCGACTACCTTTAGAATGGAAAACAGTCACAGGGCTCTTTTATTGGGCTGATTCGCCGAATTACAGAAAACGACTCCATTTGACGGGTAAAAAGTGATCTTCCACCATGAAAACGCACCAGCTCAGACTTCCACCGTCGCTACGGCCAACTTAGTAGAACTGGACTACGCACTGCTGCCTCATCTACCGTATTCTCCAAATTTGGCCCCTTGCGACTTTTTTTGTTTCCAAACTTGAAATAGTCACTCGCCGAGCAGAAATTTGAGTCGAATGAGAAGGTCATTACCGACACGGAGGCCTACTATGCAGACTTCGAGAAAACGTACTTTTCAGTCGGGTTAAGGAAGTTGGAGCATCGCTGGGTTAAGTGTATCCAGCTAAAAGGAGACTATGATGAGAAATAAATCGCCACCCTTCCAAAATTTTCGTTTTTCTTTTATCAGCTAAATACTTATCGGACCGCCCTCGTATAACAAAATAATATTCAGAAAGATGTGAAAATATATTACATACCATTCAATTTTCTAAGATCACAATGTATATTTCATTGTTGTAAGCTGCTTCAATCTCTACTTAAAAATATTAATTTAATTCAATTTAGATTAGTATTGCAAAGTAAATTGTCAAAATGAAAATTCGAATTAAAATACGACATTCATAAATCATCTATTATACCAATACATTACTGGAAATGTCACGCCGTCACGTTTTTTGAGGTTATCTCGATTATGAACAAAATAAATTACTTATGCTATTCCCGTGACAGTTATTTTAAACTGTAAATATAATTCTAACGAGATAATAAAGGTTTCTAACAAGGAGAATTTACAAAGTGAAAAAACGCTTGACCACGAAACCTTATTACTGATACCAAAACTGATGAAAACCCTGCTAATAATAATGGTCTGTATTCCACAAGGACTTTGAACAGTTTAATAGGGCAGTCAGCTTTTATTGGATTTTGCGGTATATAAGAAGGTAAAATAATCATGTGTTTGTATCATTTAATTTCAATACATCTGCGAATTATATAGTAAAGCCATCATTCATAATTGGCTATAAAAAAAATCTTCCGTCCTAGTCCGTTTGAATTCCGTTATTTTGAAAGCTTAAAAAAAGATTTTAGACTAATACTTGGAAGGCATTAGAACTAACGAAAAAATTTATTCAGTTTAAATGAAATGAGAAAATGAGTACTTTATATAAAACCAGGTAACCAACAAATTTTTAGACACTTCCTATGAATTTTATCAATTGTCAAAGGCTTTTTCCAAAAAAAAATCCAGTAAAACGATGATCGCAATGACAATATTTTTAAAGAGAACGAACTTGCATATTTGCAAAGCAAGGCTCTAAAAGCTAGAAGCTGTGTATGAAGACCATTTTGAAGTATCACGAAAGATGCCGCTAGAAATGAAATTTAAGAGTGTTTTGAAAAGAGTCAACAAATGGAATATCTACCCTTTAGGGACAAACCCACATCCCACATAATGAACATTGTTATCAACATTAACAGAAGAATTTCGTTGAGTCAAATCAATCCTAGCAAATATTAGCTGAAAACGATCCCAAAATGGTGACTGGACACTGTATACTGAAGAAATACCTCCACAGCGTAAGTATGAATAAACCATACTGCAAGCAATCAGAAACGAAGAAATAAACGTATCGCTGTCTTTACAAACCTGACGATAAATTAAGCTAAGAAAGTTACAGAAGAATCATTTGCAATTTGTTCAGATAGTAAAAGTGCTGTTATCAAAATAAAAAATATCCACCAGGTCAATAGTAATTATATTTTTACCAAAATAATTACTAAACTTCATGAACTGCAATCTCAAAAAATTAATGTATCACTTGTTTGGATTAAAGGGCATTGTGGAATAAAAGAAAATGAAGAAGTAGACGAAGAAGCTAAAATATGAAGTAGAACAGGAGAATATTTAAAGTATAAATGTCCTCACAATGAAATTGCTCGCCACGTAAAGCCCAAATTACTAACAGAATGGAGAGAAATGTATAGAAGCAGTCCAAAAGGAAAATTTTATAAAAACATAGTTACCGAGCCTCCTAGCCAATCTTGGTTCTCAAGACTTTCGGGAAGTAAGCGGTTTTTCTATGTATTGTGCTGATTAAGGTTCAACCATGTTTTAACTCCGCAATATAAATATAAAATAAAATTAAGTGATTCTCCTAATTGTCCATACAACAGAGCACATGATATTAGGCTGTCCTAAAATAAGTAATGAAGTAAAAATATTAAATGAAGAAATAACCAAAATACCCAAAATCTTCCAACCATATAACCTAACCCAATTATTAAGTTCAGAAGATTGTAATATTTATCAAATTTTGTATAAACATATTTTATGTATTAGATTAAGTTTATAACCTATGTTTTTTTCCCTTCGTGCAAAGCCCTAAGTCTGTCCGAGGTCCACCTGTCTCGTCTAAATGCTCTGATCGACCCCTGAGCGTCAAATTGTATCCTAGTCTAATATCCCAAATTATATAAGATAAAAAGATGAGAAAAAATAATAATTATATGTATGTATATATGTATAATAAAAAAAAGAAAAAAAGAAACAAAAAAAAACACACAACAAAAGTAAATAATTCAAAACAAGCTGAATATATGTTATGAGTAATACAAGTCTAAGGTATAATTGTAAAATTAGATATATAGGAAATAATTCTTTGTAAAATTATAGCAGGACTATGATTGTATAGCAAACGAGAAGAAAGCAAGGAGCACTCTTTTATTGCTTCCGAATAAAAAATACAAAATTATCCCATAAAGGTAAGATGGCGAATGGACAGAGTCTCCGAAGCCAATAATGCACAAACTCACACACACAAATTAAGCTAAAAGTTAATTCTTGAATGTTTTGACCTATCTATCTCTGCCGTTTCAACTGTTTCATTTATATTATTACTTATAAAACCTTCAGATGTCTTCCATCCATCGGAAACTCATAAAATTTGGGCAATGCTATAGCCCTTTCCACCCGTGCCTAAACGATTGGGTAGGCTATTTTTAACGTACCCTCATATACGTACAGCGCTGTTTTAAACGTTCTGAACGAGCGACGATAGTTGTGTAGGTATCACAGAACAACGTTGAATCATGTCTGGGCCACGTGCTTTTGGGTTGCCGGGATATTAGTATGAATTAGTTCTTCACGATGGAAGGCCGAAATTTTCGTCAAAAATGTAAGTATGTTTTTTTATAGTAAAAAAGCTTGTTTTTTTTTTAAACCAGTGTGTTACATTTAATATTAGTCTAGCCAAATAATTGCAGTGATTTCTTGTTAAATTTCAATATAGATTTTTTAGAAAATTAACTTTTTATTTCTGCTTACACATTTGTGCAGGTTTGGATTAACTGTTTTTTTTTTATTTTTTATTTTAGATTTCTTGGACAAGCAAAAAGATGTCGATGATTCTTAGAAATGATGGATGAAGACTCAGAGGAGAATGTTTCAGCGACGATTCGGATGGCAGACAGAGGCTCAGGAAACTACTAGGATTCTGGCAGAGAGCGATGAAGAGTCGGATTGTAGCGACCAGGAAATTCAACCGCCAAACGAAAACTTGGTAAGAAACGAACCTATTCTATATGAATGAACTACAGCAAAATCATGAAAATAAAAAAAAAAGAAGAACAAAAATTTTCTTGGTCAAAAGCCGTTCGTCGTACCAGTGTCGAGGATAAACCAAAGAAAAAAAATTTATTTGCAAACCAACACGGAAATCTAAAATAATTTTACTCCTCTAGTATATAACTCCTCTAAAATATTTTCAAACGACATTTTTGATCAAGCAGAATTATATTCTAATATGTATTCATTGTCAAAAAAAAGGAAAAGCATTAAATACGACAGCAGCTGAAATCAAAAAACTGTTCGGAGACCATTTTCTCTTTGGTTGTTCTCAGTATCCTCGTTTATCCTGGTATTGGAAAGCTGATTAAAAATATCAAGTGTATCTGATGCTTTACCCAGGGATAAGGTTATGCAACTGAGAACCTGCCTTCACTTTGTTGACACAAATTCTCCCCCTGAGAATCATCAAAATAACAGGCTATGGAAAGTGCAACCTGTCATAGATGCGGTACGAAATGCATGTCTTCAAATTGAGAGATCAATAAACAACTACAGCATTGACGAACAGATGATTCCTTTTACTGGTCGGTGCTCTTTACGTCAATATGTAAAAGGCAAACCAGACCAATAGAATTAAAAAAATTTGTACTGACTTCATCAACAGGTGTGGTTCTCGATTTTGAGATATACCAAGGAAAAAAACTACTCTTTCAAATGCGGAATATGAACTTGGACCTTCTGTAGTCTTGAGATTAACAACATCATTACCAGAACTTCAAATCATCATTTTTGCACTTTGACAGGTATTTTACTACACCCTAATAAGCTTGAATAAAATAATGAACTGAACGTAATGAACAATCGAATCAAAGTTAACTTTGTGCCAGATAATCGTCTTCAGAGAGGTCAAAGTGAACAATTTTGCCGCAAAAAACAAAATATAGTGGCCGTTAAATGAAGGGACTCAAAGTCTGTAGTTTTATTATCAAATGCAGCTGGAGTTGATCCTCAAAATATAGTAAAATTGTTGTGTAAAAATGAAAAAAATATATGTAGAAATAACATGTCCTGATATTGTTAAATCTTACAATGAGAATATGGGCGGTGTTGATATCGTAGATCAGCAACTCGAATATTACCGAAGCTGGATAAAAACCAGAAAATGGACCTTAAAAATAATAATCCACTTTTGGATCTTGCGGTGGTAAATTCTTGGATGCAATATAGAGCTAACTGTCAAATGAATAATATTCCAAAACGAAAGGTAAAGGATCTCCTATCCTTTCGAATGGAACTTGCAGAAACATTACTGGCAACCCCTACGAAACGACGTTTTACTAATAGTGATCAAGAAGAGGAAGAAAGAGAGCCTCCAACAAAAAAAACACAAAATTATAGGGCTGCAATGCCAGCTGAAGATAAAAGGTTGGATAGCTTTGAGCATTTTCCAACTGTAGATCAGCTAACTACAGCCAGATTTTGCCGCAGAAGCACTTGCAAAAGTAGAACGAGAGTCAGGTGTTTAAAATTTAATGTTTATTTGTGCTTTACAAAGGATCAAAATTGTTTTTTGTATTTTCATACACGGTAGATTTAATATTTTGTATTACCTAAAATAAAACCTATCATACACAATTGTGTGGGTACCTTTTTTTTTAAACACTGTGTACATAGATTTTTTTATATTTTTTCTATTATAAGTAACCTCCAAGTATCATTTGCACTAAATTTTACCAAGTTCTCAAGAAAAAAATATGTTGAGGTCTGAAAGGGATAGAGAAGAGAAGTCGACAACAATTTAAGATCAATTACAAGTATATAAATTATAACTGCTCCAAACTAAAGAAGGTCTACGACAAGGAAGTGCTGTTAATTCCTCGCTTTCATAATATTCAAGGATGATATAACATAGAAGTGTAGCTAAGGGTTTAAAGAACATTGTACGTAGGGTTTTAAAGAACTGTGCGTTAAATGTAAATACATTTACAAAGAGTAACCATTTCAGAATGTTTCTTTGCAGAGGACATTACGTATAACGTTATACAGTCTGTCCCAAACCCTTTTTTCAGTGCGTCACTAATTTTGACGTCATATAGGATTTAAAGAATGTCGAGAATTATTGCATGACATTTTAGTTAAATCTGACAGTTGCAGGATCGTAATCGGCTAAATGTGAAAAGGTTATTTTTTTTTAAATGCATAGCAGTTTGTCATAATTCTGTTCTATTCTGTCTGTCTATTCTGTTGTATTTATACATTCCCAGGAAAGTGCTTAATTAGCTAAGATTTGTTTATGGATTTATTATTATTTATTACAAACACACAGGGATATTGCAATGACAATTGCAAGGCATCAAAGTAAACATTCCTGTGATAAAATAACATCGATTTAAATCAGTCATATTTGGATAAGTAATTTTCTGATAAGTTTCTGTGGCAGCCAATAGTTTAATTTTGTGAAGATTTGTCATTAAATAGTGGAAATAGTTTAAATAGTGAAGCAGTTGATTTTTGAGTTATTCTACCAGATTTGGTGTGCAAATGAAAGAAGGTTAAAAAGTTTAGTTAAAAAAACAATATAAATAGTTTAAATAGTGAAACAGTTGATTTTTGAGTTAATCTACCAGTTCCGGTATCCAGATGAAATCGTGTTAATGGAGTTTAGTTAAAAAACAAGATACCGAATGTAAGTTTACCTTCTTTTTTATGAATAACAAAAATGAATATTATATTTCAAACAATCCATAATCCCATTCAGAATCTGATTCTTTAAAATCAATGATTACACTAGATATGTGGCTGGTATCAATTATATCTTACATTTCAAGAAAATGTCGTGGTTCTAAAAAGAACCGTTTTAATACATAAAATATCATAACGGTATTAGTTTAAGATATTTTCTCAATATCATTCCGGAATTCACAATCTGATTCGCGAACGACAGAAACTGATAATAAAGATAACTCAGCCTCTTTTTCTAATTGAAACTAATTTAATAATTTTAATATTAGTCTTTGTTCATTCTCGGTATATCTCGGAATATTTAAAATATTTTTATGACAATAAATACAAAATGTAATTTTCACTGTAGGTAAAATGTCTGAAAATACTAACCTGGAACGGCAATTATCATTTTATCAGTTGACATTGTGAAGGTACTGTCACTGTCATTATCAAGATCATCTGTGTCAAATTATATTTATATGCATAATTGATTGGATATCTATTTAGCGTATTCTAAACTCCAACCAATTATACGTTCGTAAGTAGAATTCGCTTTAATATGCGAATACCCGTGACCGATACCTAATTTTCTAAGTTCTATGTATAATAATCAGGAACTCACGTTTTTTTCTGTCACTTCTAGCTTAATGCGTTAGAGAGAATTCGAACAACTATGACGCACTGAAAGAAGGGTTTGGGACGGACTGTACATTAAGTATTACGTTAACGAAAAAGGAGCTACAAGATTATATAAATTTATGGAATAAAGAAAGCAAGGGAGCTGTATCGAAGTTTCATCAAAAACTTCACGACAAAGAAGACTAACGTATTTAAATCAATATACACGCCGATCTTGACTTATAGGCGTGAATCGGGACACTTCCAAAGAGAATGAAAAGTAAAATAAGCTAAAACGAGGAAGCGAAGTTTAAAAATAGGACGAAAGAAACATGTGATTCTGTAGTTGGAAAGAAATAAAGAAAGAAGTAAAGACAGAAGTACATGACAAGTAGCAAAAGTAATGATAAGACATAATAAAGAGTTGTGCAGATTTATACTTGATTAAAAATGCTGCAATTTGAAGCATTTCTTTAACTTCAATCATTTTTCTTTTGCATAATTCAGTTAAACTCACAAATGGCGGAAATAATCGAAATAATTCGGAAGTATAGCTTCCTTCCAGTGCGTGTTTCTTAACAAAACAAAATTAAAATAAAATAATATAAAATAAAATCAATCGAATCGAATTAAATTATAAACCATCGCTCTCGACGTAGATGATAAAAAAGCTATTCTTCCCCGCCTCTGTCACTCCCGGATTGCCACTTCCCGTTTTTTTTTACTTTTCAATATGTTTGTTAAAATTTTTGTTACAGATGGCAACTGAAGAGGTGTGGTTCTAGATGTTTTCTCTAAGTGCAATACAATGTTAATATATTAATTAATTAGTGTAGCAATAAGTGTAGAGACAAGCAATGTACAAACCTTTTTCTGGTAGTCCTTTTGTCGCATTCTGGTCCACGCAATGATCAAAGTATCCTTGCAAAGTATCGATCTGCCTGCACAATATATCCTTGAATGTGCCGATCTCTGCTAATTTCTCCTTAATATTTCTCGATGACCTCTTAAAACTGCTACCAGACGCTGTACTGTAGGTATTGGACTGAAGACTGACTGTCGATCCATGACGTTTTAAACTATTTTCGGAACCAGTACCATATCCTGATTCGACCTAAAATTACATTGACTAATAGGGATGCTCTTTGCGAGTAGTTAACGAAAATTTAACCTAAAAATATTCAGGGTTGGGATAAAGTACGAAAATACCCTCAATGTATTTAATTTAAATGTTACACCCTGTACATTGTGGCAAGTTTTAAAGTAATTGTTATTCCTAATTCATACATACCAAATTTGGTAAAAAAAGTTTGTTAAAACGAGAAATAATCCTTTTACAGTTAAATAATACGTAAATTTATTGACTAAGACCAATGCGAATAATAATTTTAGTCACTTCAAATCTTCAAAATGCTCACCGTTCACCTCCTGATAATCAGCAAGCGTATTATTAAATTCTTGACGTACTCTTTCTAAGACTTCTCCACGTATTAGTTCACATTCATCAATAATTATTTCTTTCAAATCCTTCAAACATGTTGATCACCTAACGTAAGCATGGTTTTAGATAACCTCAAAAAAAAAATATAACGGATAAAGGTCCGGAGAACTAGCAGGCCACTTTATGAATCCTCCTCCTCCTCCTTTAGGAATCCTCCTTTATCAATCCATCAATTTTGAAGGTAATTTTTATCTTAAAATTCACTATTCTAGCGACTACCATGGTTTTTTTTTATAAACTCTTTCCACCCCTAAGTTGGGGTGGTAACCACCCCCACAGCAAAAGCATAGCATAGCATGGGTAGATTTTGATATTTCAGCTATTTTTTAACTACCGTCAAAATTTCAAGCGAATCGATGCATATAAAAAAATCAGAGATTTTATACTATTTTTACTGTCATATCCTATTCTATAATGTACATTTACACGAGTACTAAGCTGCCACTTGTTTTCTAGAATATTTTACAGTGTCGTGGACGATAACAGAACTGTTAGAAAAGAAAGTAAAGTCATTTCAAATGAGGTGTTATTAAAGAATGCTCATGAATAATGAATGTCATACAACGAATACTGAAAACCTTCAAAAAATAGAAAAAGTGAAGAACTAATAAACCTAGTTAAAAAAAGAAACAAAAGTATTTAGATCATGCGCGAAAACATTGAAGGAAAGATCGAAGGAAGGCCGGAAAGACTACGAAATTACCAACTTAGGCTTATACTATAGTGAAACAGCCAAACGCCAATAGAGTTGTTTAGATCAGCTATTTTAGATATAATGGAATAATGTAGTTAAAAACGTCTTAATGGATTCAGAACCTTAAGATTAAATTAGTTAATAAGATACAAATATTAACATGATATTGTACTTAAAAAAACTTAATGTTTTATATTTTGAATTCCTTGTAACCAGTTACCTGCTAACTTTTTTGTCATGTGTCCAATAACCCGTTTGTTTCTAGTAATTTGCTCTGGATTTTTTTTCACAGTTATCATCTATCTATAGTTGAGAGTCAAATTTGTAGGCAGTAGATTCTTAGAAATGTCAATGCGATAGAGCGACCACATCATTGCAAGTTTGTGCAATGTGTTTGTCTGTGTGTTTGTGTCTTAATGCACGGCAACATCTAGGATTTTTTTCTAACTTTGCTAGTGTGTACTTAGGAGCTTTTTCTCGTTTATATCGTTTTAAATTATTTCTAGAAATTGTTCTATTTACAGTCATTCGTAAAACATTATATCTTCGGCCAACATTTCGCAAATACTTTCCTAATTGGTTCTCCATACTCTGAATTAAACTCTGTTCTCGAGCAGGAGTTAATAAAACTCTTGGTCTTCCACTTTTGCACATATTAAGGCATGGTATACCATTTTCGCTCTCTTTAGTTGTCTGGTAAATCGTTGACACATAAATATTTTGAGCGCTAAAAATTCTTACAATATCGCGTTTTGGTGCATGTATAACTAAACGATAAATACTTTGACGAATATTAAGTTTGTACGACAACTTAACGAACCGTATTTGTCAAAACTGACATTGTTTATTTCGTTTAAGTTGTTTACTAACTTTGGTTTCCAATAGCAACTTGATCCAATGATTTCTATCAATAATACTTTTAAATCGAAAATTTTCCGAAAACTTTAGGGACATACATTATTGTAAGTCTGTACAAATCCTTATTATATCTGTTTACCTTTATTAACAACCTTTGGTACAGATACATGTACACCTGCTTTAAAGAGGTAAAGTTCTATACCTCCACAGACCTGTTTACCTTTGAAGAGTTATAAACTTAATAAATATCATGTTCTTATAATTTTTAACGCAGTACATGCATGGCACCATTATGACATATTATGTTGTTGCTTACAACATAATATGATTAATTGATTAATTAATTTAGCTATTTCAGTCTAAGTTCTGCGAAACATAATAGAATATCATGAATATGTTCACTTATTAACAAAGAAAATTGTTAAAACATTGGTATATATTCCTCACCTTAAATGATTCTAAAGCATCAACCCAACTTTGCTTGCTCTCCACAGAGATCGCCCTGAGATACCAAACACAATCATTGACTGAAACATCAAATCTGCACTCATCAAATTCATGGGGCTAAAACAAAAAAAAATGTATACTTGTTATGATATTCAATATTAAATTTCAAAAATAAATTTTAACTACTTTTCAGGTATCTAGTTAAGAGAAGGGAATAATTTCTGTCTACACAAAGTTTATATAAAAGTTTACTGCAGAACTACACAAGCATTAACATTCTGCTGTAAGTAAAAACAAATAAATATTTATTGACCATCTTTTTTTTCAATTAACTGTAACGAGAAGGTTATCAGTGGGATAATTATTTTTCTGTGGTGAATGTGTTCAGCAAATGTTTTATTACTAATGTAATTTCAAAAAAAATTTTTTTGATAAAAATTCCTGCTTTGACCCAATTCGAACTCACGACCATGGATTAACACAATTTTCATAAATTAAATAATATTTAAGCTCAGTAAAAAACATTTTATCAAATAATTAAGAATGTAAATACGTAGTTTGTACCTGAAAAAGTCAAAAGTAGTAGTTTACCCAGTTGGGTGTCATCTAATCTTAAGAAACTTGTGAGATACATGAGTAATAATATTTTTGTCAATTTAAAAGCCCATTGAAAACAATTTTCAGAGAATCCCATGAGCAGTATTTGTCTTTGGTTGATGAGAGTGTTTACTGACATATATCCTAAATATGGTACTATTATAGATCATTGAGGATCTAGGTTCCTAGTATGATGACTTTTAATGGTAAATCAAATGGTAGTAATGAGAGCATTGCCTGACTATTTCAAACAATTGTAATGTATTATTGCCGTGTTATAGGTAATACTACAATTCTTGTTAATACAGAGTTTTACCATTCAAAATTTCTACTCACTTGGTTTCTCACAGTTTGACTAGTCAACAAAAGAAACACTATCTGGACATTGCAACACTACTGATGCAAAGATTCACTATTGAAGTAAATTCATTTTTTTTTTTCAAATTGAAGCAATTGCTAAAACATGAACAAGAATTTTTTAACCGGAGTTGAAACCTGTGGGACCAATAAAAGTTATGTAAATAATGACTTTTGCTTTTGTTCGCCACCAAAAACAGTTTTGCCAACCCAGTTCCATGTACAGCAAGTGTAACAACTGAATGTAATCACAACTTCATCTTTCATCAAAATTATGGCCTGCTCAACTCATTCTTAAACCACTTATTTTGCATTATAATTTATGTGCTCATATAACAGTAACATTTTAGTTGATTTAATGCTTGAATATGACTAGAAAGTCTTGCTTTAAGTGCCATACAGCCCAAATATGCTCTTCTCAGACTTCTAATATGTTCCTTGAGTTAAGGTTAGCCATTTTTTCCGCCCCTACCCTACAAGTGGGGTTTTAGGAGAAAGCTGAGCGTAGGAATGATAAACGTTTTACATAAAGAGGGAAAAGAGGTGTAAATGTTTGTAAGTAAGTATATTTAAAAAAAATCCTTAGAAGGGCTACATCAAAATAACAAACGTTTTCGGAATAATAATTCCATCATTGGGTTAAAAGCAGGTTAACATGCCTGAGCCACCAAAATATTAGGGTAAAACCTTTTACAGTAATTAAAGTTACTAAAAAATGTGCATATTGTTGTTAAAAATGAATGATGTTTAATATTTTATTAGATTTAACTTCAGGCAACATATAACTATGCCTCACGTGAGTACCATCGTCCAGAGGGTACACCTCTTCAAACGGACTTCAGCTGGTAATTAAATTCTTTTTTACATATTTTTTGAGGTCCCAAAATTGACATTCTCAGCCAAATTCTCATTCTCAGAAATGTAAAAATATTTTAGATCACCAACAGGTTTCTTAATTGGCAAATCCATCTTTAGAAATTTAATTAGATACCAGTTTGGTATGCTTCCTAACTTTAATAATTTCTAAGTGTACTCAAATTAAACTGATTTCAAAATCAGTCACTTTAAGTGCAAAATCAGTCAGTTTAAGTGTCAGTTAAAAGTAAGTATGTATTTTAATGTTAGCCAATTAAATCATATTTAGCAGGAAAAATAATGTCAATGCTCAACTAATATGATTAATATGGCCCGTGTGGTAAAAATCTTGGATTCTGCATTCAATGTAACCTTGTTCATCACATAAATGTTACATTAAACAAGGCACATCATACTATTGGTTTTATCTTAAGAACCTCCTCTAAAGGCCTTTCTATAAACTGTGTTAAATGACATTGCAAATTTTGCACAAGATGCAAAATGTGTTTAATGTTATTTGGGAAATATAAATTCAATATATTTATCACTATAGATTAATATATAATAACTATTTGTAGCATTCCTCTCCACAACTGATCACAATGATTCTCCTATGATTAGGTTATTTAAATTATATTTTATATATTGTATTTTTAAATTACATATTTAGAATTCTGTAAAAATCAAAATCAGTTTAACTCTTCAGCAGAGGGGCAAAATTAAATTTAGATTGTACTTCCATATGGGTGAGGCCTGACAGGCCTTACCTGTCTGCTGGAAGGTTAATAAAAAATAAATAAATATATCTGTACCCCGGAGGTGAAGGATACTATGTCACAATTTGTTAATTGTTCAGGAGAGCAAATTTTCTTCAATTTTAAGTTATAAAAATTTGGTTCTTCAAAGCTAATAGAAATTTCTTAATGAAACCCCTACAAATTGTTAATAGTACTCTTAGGCAAATGGGAATGGTGATTTTGGAACTTTAATTATGATAGTTACCTTAAAAAATTCATATTTTGTGGTCATAGTATTGTATACCTCTAGGTTTGATATGTGTTCGATGGACATAATATAAGAGTACTACTGTTGAAAATTAATATTATTCACTATTTAATTTGAAATATTGTTTCTTTATGTTGATTTTATGGCAGTTATAATAATACAACAAGCGTGTGATAGGACAATGATTTATTAAAAAAACAAATCATTTCAAAATTTTAATAATACACTACATACACAGTATAGGATACTTTATTTTAATGAATTAATGTGACAAAACGAAATAATAATTATAATAAAAGCATTATTTTTAAGCAAATCAAGAATCACTGTCACTATAGATATCTGGGTAGTCTCTATTATAGGGTAGGTCCCTATAAAATCAATGAAAATAACTGGGAATAAAAGGTAAGAGAGAAATTAAGTCATTGT
Organism: Diabrotica balteata; assembly: GCA_918026665.1. Classification (NCBI taxonomy): domain Eukaryota; kingdom Metazoa; phylum Arthropoda; class Insecta; order Coleoptera; family Chrysomelidae; genus Diabrotica; species Diabrotica balteata. The sequence continues at coordinate 147,373,628 of OU898277.1, read as the reverse complement.
ATTTTTGTTCGGATATTGGAACAATCTTCTTTTGTGGAAGGCTGATGGAAATGTAGGCCCACATCCATTTAATCTTGAACTACTTCTTGTATTCCTTTTCAGGTCAACTGCTTGGAACTCCCCATCAAATGATGGTTTTAGGAAAATCATTCCAAGATTTTCCTGCCTCAACTGTATGTGTACACATTTTTACATAAGAAATTTCTCATTCTCAATGGTTTTTTTTTCTATGTATAAATGGTGTTTTTTGACCCTTATACAGTGCATCAAATTGTTTAAAATCTTCTTGTTCCATGTTGTATATATGGTATTTGTTAGAACTCTGACATACCATTTGCCTCCAGTCCCAGGGAGTGATGATTGTCAGCTTGTCAAGTTCTTTCCGTTTTTTTTTTCTATTAAGGCATAAATAGAATCAGCCTCCATATGTGTGTGCCCTTTAAGGAGGTACTTTACGTTGACACAATGTATTTGACGTTATTTTTTCATAATCCAGAAAAAGCACAACACAATGAAAATATTTTTATTTTGCTCAAAGCAATTATCGGACCAAAGTGTAATTTCGTTAACATTAGAGGTAGATATAACACTGTTGGCCCATTTTAAAAAAGCAGATGAAATTTTCTCTTCACCTCGGCTACCTTTGGACACATCCCACATGATGCAATGTGCACTTTTATCTGAAAAATCGTAGAGTGTATAATTTAGCGTCCAAAGATATGATATCATGTCCAGATGGTATTAAAAACTCTTGAACGTTTCTCGGGGTAAACAATACTATGTCCACATGGTATCATATCCCTCTGAGGGAAATGGACATGATATCATATTTTATTATCTTATCTTCCTTATTTTTGGGAATAGAACATAGTATCATATACCACTGTATAGAGCAAAAATTCTACAGTATGGACATGGTATTAAGTCAATTTCATGAAAAAATGGACATAGTATCCTTTACCTCCGGGGTACAGATATAAGTTTTATAGAAGCATAACATAAAAAATAGTTTGTGATATGTACCTAAATTTACCATGTTTACTCAAAAAATTAAATTATTCCACAGTTAGAAATACAAAAACATCAAAAACATGTTCAAAATATTTGAAGCATGAATATATTGACACACATTCCAAATATCTGGAATTCATTAAACAAAATAGATATGAACAACTGGTATCAGAACTCACACTAAATATACCTCTTCAAACTATGTGATAAAACAAATTTATTGCATATCATTAATGATAAGTAGCATAATACTTTAAGTGAGTTCAAATACTACACCAAACTTAAACAACATCTGTTAAAAATATATTAAATATATATAGGTAGAAAAAATAAATGAAATTACAGGTATAACCAGGAGAATAAAAATAGGTCATCAAATATTTGGAAAGATAATTTTGCTTAAATATCTCAAAACATACCTAAATCTTCTAAAACTGAAAAAAAATAGTGAAATTAACCAAGGATTATAGTCAGAATATGGGTCAAATTTTAAAAACAAGTCAATAATGAGGTGATTGTAATAACAAAGAAAAAAAAAGAAGACTAATACAACTGAAGATCAGATAATAAAAAAAATTTATGACCAGAAAATAGTGAAATATTGCAGATTAACAAATATGATAAGGAAAATAATAAAAGAGTTGCATAGAGCTAAGAATTAACAAAACATAATATTAAAAAGAAAAATCACAAGCAATAAAAGGCTTAGAAAATATTGAAATAAATAATGACAAAAAGAAGTCTAGCACAGGTAAATGCATTCTAGAGGAAATGGAAAATGAAAATTTAAAAGCATATAACATAAGTGACTCCACAAAACTGCAGTTTAATTAAAAGAAGGAACTGAGTGATCGTAATTCCACTAAATTCTCTAAATTAATGACATGTCATATTATATTTCAAATAAAAATAAGTATACCTTTATAACAGCCTTTGCAAGTGACAAGGCTCCTCTACATCCATAATCACACTCCTGTTCACTCTTGTAATACGATAATGCTCCGTTTTTTAATACGATGTATCTGTCTTGCCAACCATGTATATAATTCGTCCATTTACTCAATACCCCAGAAAACTCATTTAGATTTTCCAGATCAGAATCGTCACTGCTGTGACCCTCAGCCATTCTAATTTAGATTTTTCGGTGGTTTATTTGTATTGACCAAATGCGTAGGCATTGACATCTCGTAAGTTTAACACATCGTGATATTTATTGTAATCGTCTAAATAAAATCAACTGTGTAGTAATTAAAGTTACACTTCCAAATTGTTTATCACAATTTTCCAAAGTTGACATTTGTGACATGCGGGTGACGTATGACTTACCTCATATCACTGGTGTGAAGTTAAGAACGGTTTCAGTTAGGAATAGAGATGGAAAATATTTCATAACTGTTATTTTTACGCTGATCTCGAGAAGCCTAATATCACAATCAAAAATACAGCTAAATATTATTAATATGGGCTTAATTAATATGGGATTAAGACACAATTAAGCCGGCATTGTGAAAAATTATGTAATACATATTTTTAGTGTTTTAATTATCTATTTCACTTGCAATCGCTTGTACTGACGCCCTTTCTGAAACCACTTTCCATCCATTACAGCTTGTAGTTTCTCAAATATTTTAAAAAGCTGCTTTTATAGCTGTAATAATAGTAACTGCAATAAAGTTTTATTTCATGTTTCAGGAATTTTTGTACAAGAGGTACAAACTTCTATTAAATTCTGATGTAATCCAAGAAAACAAGTAACGTAGAAGCACTGGGTCCAAATACCTACTGAAGTTTAATGAAAAAAAAAACAGGATATGGTACAAAGGTCTTATGATCAAGTGTCAAAGATAATCGTGTCTCGCTAAACTAAGAAGAAGGAGAAGATTTTTGTCAGAGGATACTGCGTATTTACCATAGGCATATTGTCTTATTAGATAATTTACTGTCTTCTAGTGAAAGTTCGCGATAATCACACGATATGCTTTTCTATTTTGTGCCGCATATATTATGTTTGCAGTTTCTAGTATTTGGAACGATTCCCGTAGGTTTCTCATTCAGGATTTTTCTTTCTACTTAATCTACTACCTACAATCTTGCCTTTCACTATAAGATGTAATAGGCTGAATTTATCATTCCGGAGCATATGGATTGAATATGATGAGTTTCATCTTTTAACAGTGTGTTAAAAATCACATCTATTTATCCCTTTGTCTTGATCTAGAGCTTTATATTGGCCACTCTTTCCATCCAAGCTATTCTCAATATAAATCGATACAGGCATATTTACAAAGCTTCTTATTTTTGATTGCTGTTTTTAACATCAACCTTTTAACTCCGTGAAGCATCGCAGAGAGTGTGTAACATTTCGTGGCTCGCCATCGGGTGCTAATGCAAAAATTGCGGTTACTTGAGAGTTTTTTTATTTTTATTATTCCTAGATATTTAAGTCGATGTACTCCTCAATTTGTTCATTTTTAACATCGACCTTTTCGATGTTCTTACTAATCACCATAAATTTTATTTTCTTTCTGTTGATATTAAGTCCAAATTGGTTGCCTGTTATATTTACTCTATAGAGCATTATCCGCAAATCATTGATATTATCTACCAGTATAAAAAAATTATTCACATATCAAATATTACCTATTGGTACGTCATTAATTTTGAAACCATCCTTGTACTCTTCCATTGCTTCGACAAATTTGCGTTCCGTGTATCACTTTAACGCAGTGAAAAAAAAATGTAGCCTTGTCTAAATTCCTTAGCTTCATTAGCACCTAATGTTAACGTTTTGACCCGCCATATTTACATACTTGACATGGGCTGTTTGATTTCAATAGAGATTTATAATATTCTAATAAATGCTAATAATCTGGATGCCAACTTTAGAAAGATGTAATAATTCTATAAGTTTTTGGACGTAAAAACTAGACGAGATGCATGCTGCGGCTCAGATCACCTACTAGTTCAGGTACACTTCAGATGCAGGATCAGTCGATTGGCAAAAGAGAATCAACTAAGAAAGGAAATTCTAGATCTAGAAAAACTGAAAATATCCGAAACTTAAAAAGAAATTTGAAGAAGAAACAAAGCGAAAACTGACTGAATATGACGAAAATAAAGAAAGAACATTAGAAGACAAGTAGAACCTAATAAGTAGAACTCCATTAACTGCAGCAAAATCGATGCTAGGAACTAAAGAAAGGAAAGATGGCCAATGGTTTGATGATGTGTGTAAGGCCGCAATTGAAAAACGAAATGGAGCACATAGAATATATTTGACTAGACGAACTCGAGAAAGAAAAATGGTATTTAGCGAAGAAAAAACACGAAATGCATATACAGTAAAATCTCGATATAACGGACTACTTGGGGGGTCCGTTAAGGCCGAAAGTCTGTTATGTAAAAATATTTTTAAAATTAATCAAAATGCTTTTTTTTGAAAATTAAAATATATGTACACTGTATTTAGATATATATAAAAAATACAAAATACAAACAAAATTCTATTTAATTGTCTTCGGATATTCGTCGTGAAGTGACGTTGCTGTGAACATCGACGCGCTTGCTGTCGGTAATCCTGTTTTGAACATGTTTCGTTTGCAATTTCAATGTTTGCTGTTTTTTTATGATCAACTCTTTAAAATTACGAAAATGCGTAGAATACAGTTTAACTATTTAATGTATAATTAAAAAATGTTATTAGATCTTCGAGATGCGATCTTACGATTCATTTTTAACAGTCTTGTTTTGTCTTCTTGTTCGCTATCTTCACTTCCATCCTCTTTTTTAGGTTCATAACTTCATCTGCTATTTCAATTTCAGTCATGATGTTATATCCAGGGTCACCTTCATCTACTTCTAGCCATTGTAAAACATCTTCCTCAGCTATATGTTCTCCGGCATTATTATTTATTGTCCTACAGAAATTAGTAACTTTCAGCTCTTCTAAATCTATTCTTTTATTCATGATTCCGTGCTTTTTGCCAAAGCACCAGTGCCATCCATCACTTGCTCTGAATGGTATGTCCATATGATTTGCTAATTGCAACAGATTTCAATTCGACTGCTCGGACCGGGATCCCACTAGAACGTTGTTGGCCATACCATTTTAAGATTGCTTCTTCCAGTGAAGTTTCACGAGCCAATTTTATTCGTTTTACAGTATGTTTTTATTTTTGTTTTTTACATTTGACCGGATTATCTGTCCGTTATATCCGAAGTCTGTTAAATAGAGGTCCGTTATATCGAGGTTTTACTGTATAACAATCAAACAAATAAAACAAAGTTATAAACCAAAAACTAATCCGTGCACGAATAAAAACGGTGAAATAACCAGAAACACTAAAGAAATTAAAGAAACTTGAAAAACATATTTTGAGAATATTTTGAAAAACTATTGACCGAAAACTCTCACAATGATGATGTAGAACACAGAACATTGTGTGAGTTGATGAAAAAGTGCTTAAATAACAAGTTATATAACGCCGATATGTATTTCCACCCCAGGGGTGGTTGCCACCCCTTCTCGTGGGTGGAAACTCTTGTTCAAAATAGTTACGGAAATCGATAGAGGATTAAATTTTGTTTTATCGAGTTTTATCAGGAAGTCAATACTGTTTTAGCTATGTAAGCTTTTTAAATTGTAAGAAAAGCGTTGATTTTGCGGGGGTAATAATAAAAAAAATTATAGTTCATGAAAAGACCTAAAAAATGAGTACTATAATAAGTCATTTACATCGACTACTTATAATAATGTAACTACTTATCTTTCAAACTACTATGATGGCAGATAAATCTGTTATCTTATCAAGCACTATCTGTGTTTTTGGCACAGGCGACCACAATAAGTTTAAAAAAAAAACGAATTTGATATAAGTGAATTAGATGATTAGATGTTTTTGTAAAAATCAATTAGACAATTCTTGTCTAAAGTAGAATTCATGCACTTTCCGTCGAAGTCCTTCTTTAAAATGATATTCTATTTGAAATTTTGGTTTCCCTATAGCATTACGTGGCATTTGAAAACTACCACATTTCTCTTCTTTAATAACTCTGTAAATCGTAGATTTCGCAACACCAAGTGTACTGCTAACTAACTCAACGGTCTCCTCAACACTTTCACATAAACGTTTGTCTGTAAATGATTTAAAACAATTAAATATTAATGTTTTTTCATTAACTGTTAAAGGACCAATTTTTCGGCGTTTACACGGCACTTCAAAATTTTCCATAACACTAGTATACACAATAAACTGCACCTTGCAACTGAAGTACCTACTTTAAGTGAACTGTTAAGAATTTTGAATACGCCACTTGGACCTTCCTACAAAATGGAAAAACCCACTATCACATTTTCTGTGGAATAAGTTTAGAAGGTCTAATTAGAAGGAATTATAGAATTATCTAGTCAATTACTGTCGTAGATTCCTGGAATTAAAGAATTAAATGTTTGATTATTGAAACCCTTACTTCGTGGAATGCACTCATTTCAGATAAAATAAAACGTTTTATTTTATCTAAAGAATTAAACTTTATTTGCAAATAGGTAGGTACTTATTAAACTTTTATTGGTTATATATAACCAATAAAATAAACATCTTACATTTCTTGCAAATTCATTAGTACCTGTTAACCTACATCACTCCGACACTGGCAACCTTATTTAGGGATTAGTAACCCTCACAACTATTGTATTCTATTCTGCTCCAACCTTTATACCTGGTGGTCATACTCAATTTAAAATTGTTTTCCTATATACTTCTGTAAACTTGTTGACAAATATTTGTTTTTCATTGAGTCACCCGTATCAACAGTTTAGGGATTTGCATACATAATTTATTGTTTTAATACTCTCTCATACATAAAAATACACTATAGAAAAAAATAAAAACACATTAGGGGTCGTTCAAGTATTACGTAACGGTGTCTTCTAAAACGTTGAGGTGCGTTACAGAGGAGGAAGGGCGGTTCGAACATCGCGTTACCTAACGTTGTTTTTTTACTTAAATAAAAAAATATGGAATTAAAATCTCCCAAGTTGGCAATCCTTTTCGTTTATGATTTACAGAGAATATCTCGATTATATTGTACAATATTATTATTTTGTTCCTTTTCTTATTGTTTACAGGGAATCCTTCACCTGTACTGTATATCCGTTTTATTTTGTTTTCGTTGTCAGTAATACAAAGAAACATGTTGCTTTAGTTAGTGTTGTTAAATTGAATTCACACTATAATGTCATCAAAAATGTAAAAAAAAACATGAAAATTGACAACTACGATGTTTCGGCGGAATATAGAAAGCCTGAAAATAGCTCGCAGAATCCAACAGAACTTAATCTTATAGTTTATTCGTCTTCCGGGTTTGGACCGTGTCATTTGTGAGTGACCCAAAAGTGGGTTCATCTCGACGTTTCGCTACAATTGTATGTAGCTTCTTCAGGAGAACAAAGAAAATGAAATCAAAAGACAGGAAGATGGATAGTTAGCAACGGTAACTCAGTTACTCAACGCAACCAGAGGCGAATACTAACTACCAAGATGGGCATTTGGTCACAGTAACTCAACTACTTAACGCAGCCAGAGGTAAAAACCAAATGCCAGGACAGGATTCACGTCCAACAGCTCAGAACACTAACGCTTCGAGAGGCGGGGAGTGAATCCGACGATTACTATTCTATTATCTCTGATTGCTATAAATAGCCAACTTATAAACAACATTAGATATGCAGACAATACAGTGTTGCTGGCAGATAGTGCGCAGGGGCTCCAAAGGATGATGGATAACGTTGTAGAAGCATGTAACAAATACGGCCTAAAACTAAATTGCAAGAAGACAAAAATAGTGATTATTAGTAAGAACACCGGCATAAACGCCCAAATTACAATGAACGATACACCGTTAGAAAGAGTGGAAAAAATATGCTATTTGGGCTGCAATATTAAGGATACTTGGGATCACAGCTACGAAATAAAAACTCGTCTTAGGAAGATTCTCTGTAACTTATCTTTAAGTATCAGTATATGCATAAGAATTCTTAGATGTTACATCTTTAGTGTCCTCCTCTATGGAGTAGAATGCTGGAGCCTTATTAACACCATAAAAAAAAGTAAAAAAAGTATTTAATTTAGGTGATATTATTAATAAGCCATTATTAGCATTTACTGTTTATTACGTCTACATGACTAGTACAAATATAACTTTGGTATTAATAAATCTGCAAAATAATGGTAACGAAAGTAATATTTTTGTTTTTATAAAATTTAAGACTAGTCTTTTACATATCCCATATAACTACAGTCCATCTGCCCCATTGTAATCAACTCCATTCAGATGTCCGGCGTCTCTTATTCTCTGGGCTTCCAACCTTTCAATATCATATCCATCGATTCCCAAACCTAATCTTTCAATAGCTTTCTCTCCAAGATGTCCATTTAATTCCTGATACTGTCTGGAGCGCCTCTTCCCAACATCGGGATCAAATGGCCACTGTTGATCTTTATGAAGTACAGGATGCCCAGCTACGTTGAATTGAATCAAATCTTTAAAGAGGTTTGCAATTTGAGCGTACGATGTGGAAAGTGCGAGTAGGCAAATGATTACCTAAAATAGTTCAGAAAAATGTATCATAATAATTATATTTATTAGTCAACATGCTAAACATAACAAAATTATGCGAGGAAGTTATAAGAACTAATACAATTTACTATATGCACAATACTACAGGGTGTCCCATAATTAATTGGACATTAATGCTAATTAAGGCTAATGGGTGATAGCTGACATCAAAATAAAGCGTTTAAGCTCAAATTGCTTAGGCAAAATGTTGCTAGTTTTCGTTCTACAGGGTGATTCATTAATATTTGTTTATATTATTTTTATTAATGTATTGAAACACTATTCAACCGATTTAAGTGAAATTTGGTATCTTGCTATTATTTAGTATGCTTAATATTGCTATTATTTAGTATGCATTGACACAAGGTAGCGCCACCCACTGTAACATTAGTTCATTATCGTGGCCATATAATGGTATTTTTTAGAGACGTGCATAAAATGAAAAAATTTTACAAAAACTTTATTCAAACATTACTCAAAAGGTCTTAAATACCAGTGAATATTAAATGTATTAGTAGTAGATAATGTTTGCAAACAATGTGCATATGATTGAAACAATTATTTTTATCAAAGCTTTTTACACAGTAACAAATTTAATTTAAAAACTGGTTCCAGTATAAATTCGTGATGATCCGAATGTCCTTCTCATCCAATCCTACTCTTTGTAGGGCGGCGAACATCTTCTGGTGCTGACAACGGTCAAATGCCTTGGCGTAGTCAATAAAACAAATATAGACATCACAACTGACATCGCGGCATCTCTGAAGTAGGACTTGTAAGGTGAAAAGTGCTTCACGTGTACCCATGGAATTGCGGAATCCAAATTGCATTTCACCGACATTTTCTTCGCATTTATTGTAAATTTTGGCATGTATGATTTTAAGAAAAAATCTTAAGTGCATGACTCATAAGGCTGATAGTTCGGAAATCTTCACACGTTTTCGCAGATCGTTTTTTTGGTAGTGTTACAAATGTTGACAATATCCATTCCTCTGGGAAATTACCTAAATCGTATATGGCGTTAAACAGTTCAGTTAACTCCTTTGTGCTCATTTCACTCATCACCTTAATAAGTTCAACGGATATTTCGTACGGACCTGTGACCTTATCATTCTTAGACTGACCTTACCATTACATCTCTTACGTTCTGACGAACTACGGGGTCTTTTAGAGTGTCATAATCTAGGTTCTGTTTAGGTTTACTTTTGATGAGTTTCTTTAGTTTGAGTTCTATCTGGTCCACTAATGGGTTGTGGTCTGATGAGACGTCTACTCCTGGGAAGGTCTTCGCCGAAGTCAAGCTGTTCTTGAATCTTTTGTTAATGAGAATAAAGTCTATCTGGTTTCTGATGATATTGTTGGCTGTATCTGCAGGTGACTTTCACGTATAAAGTCGTCTCGGGGAAAGTCTAAACCAGGTATTAGCAGCTCGAGCTGCAGCGTGTATAAGAAAGAGGCACAATCTAGGGCACAAATTTTTGCTGGTATAAATTCTCATTGTACAAATGAGCGCCCGCCCTGCTATATGCGCTTTATTATCAAATAAAAAACAAAAGTTTATTAGTTAGTTACGCACCAAGAGTGTTATTAAGATGATTACCCCTGTAGAGCAACAAAATCCAGAATGAGGGCCTCTGGCCCGAGGGATGGATGTTGCTCGATGGTTATAATCGGCACTAACTTTGAGTGTCGACAAGTTTTGTATTGTGGTACATTTTGTTCACTTTGTCCACTTTTTGTCTTTTGCACAACAGATAAAACTGGTAGCAAAGGTTCCTTATTGGTTTTCTCAGCAGTAAAATAAGCATACAGATTAAAATATAAACGTCTAAAAAACGTTTGAGCATTTTTGGCTTCAATACATAAACACTCTCTTTGAAATTAGAATTAGTACTAAATTATGTCAAACTGACATCCTTTTTATTGGAATAATTATTAGAGCAATTTATATTCGTACTTCTTATGTAGCACAGTAAAATCGAGGGCTGAGAACCACAGGGTTCTAAGCGATGGTTTATACAAAATTTGTTTTTTAACCGAAATCTATTGTTCTTTGAATTCTGCATAGAATGATATTGAAAAATCTGCCATTCGTTGACAGATTGCGCCACAATCAACAGTGAAATATAGTTCCAAGTTTACGAAATGTTGGAACCATATGGTTCCATGTACTACATTGGGAGTATTGGTGAAAGTTAAATGTCAGTTTTATCAATTGGCTTGTGAACAAACTGGATAGTTACCAACCTTGTGAACAGGCTGGGTTCCGCTCCAGATACGAAACAAATGATCATCTGCAAGTTGTAAAAACGCTAATAGAAAAGTGTACAGAGTATAAAAAGCCTATCTTTCTTATATTCGTAGATTATGAAAAGGCGTTCGATACCCTAGATCATCATAAAATACTTCGAGCATTGGCTGACTGCCGCATTGACTACCGATATTGCCCTGATTAAAAGTATTTACGAAACTGGCACCACAGCTTGTGTCCGCCTTCATGAAGATACTAAGAAGTTTCGAATAGAACGTGGAATTAGACAGGGTGATACTATCTCCCCTAAATTGTTTACAGCTGTTCTTGAATACATGTTCAAGCAAATGGAACGAGAGGATAATATGGGAATTAATATAAATGGTAAAGATCTGAACCACCTAAGATTTGCCGATGACATCGTTTTAATATCTGATAGAGTTGATAAAGCTACAAAAATGCTGCACACGCTCTATAAAGTGTCAAAAACAATTGGTCTTAAAATTAACACCTCAAAAACAAAATTTATGACCAACCTTGTAGTCAGCGGTAAAATTCTGATTGAGAGCCATAGCATCGACCAAGTAATAGCTTACAAATATTTAGGGCATGAGATTCGCCTAGGCCGAGATAATCAGAAAACTGAAATACAAAGAAGGATAGGTCTCACATGGGCTGCCTTTGGTAGATTAAATAACATTTTCAAGTCTAGTATCCCAGTTTGTTTAAAAAGAAAGGTGTTTAACCAGTGCGTTTTACCGGTTCTTACATATGGTGCGGAAACACTGACTCTCACAAAAAGAACAATAGATAAAATAAGAGTTACACAACGCGCTATGGAAAGATCAATATTAGGTATTACTATCAGAGATAAAGTACCAAACCTAGAAATAAAAGAACAGGAGTCACAGATGCAGTTGAAAAAATAGCCAGGGCTAAATGGGCTTGGGCCGGACATGTTGCCAGATTAACGGATGACAGATGGACCAAAAAGATTCTGGAATGGCGACCAAGGCAAGATGCATATCGAAGCAGAGGACGACGACGACCACCGACTAGATGGACGGATGATATCAAGCGCATCACCACAAACTGGATGCAAGAAGCTCAAGACAGAAATAGGTGGAAAATTTTACGGGAGGCCTACGTTCAGCAATGGACAAACATATGCTAATTGATGATGATGGGACTACAGTTTCACCTCAAGTTCCGATTCAGAATCTGAAAAAACCCCAATGAAGGAGGTAAATAGGACTCGAAAATGAAATCGGAATCCCCAGATGTCAAAAAAACACAACGGAAGAAGAATTATCAACAAAACCAAGCTACATCAGTTCTAAAGGTATAGCTAGGCCTGCTAAAGTAATGAATACACGGACAGATTTCAACCAAAGTTGTCGTTTCCGTCGTAATAAAAATTGGAGATGAAGAAAGATTGGAGACAAAAAACAGGTATTACTCATCGCACCAAAATGGAACGTATGTATTTATATTAAATGTGACAAAGATAATTTCAGTTAAGAGAAAACGTAGTACTGAAACAAACTACAAGTCTTTTTAATTTGAGTATTACTTCGAGAAAGAAAATGAAAAATTGAGAGTACCTATGCAAGACATTTTTCTTAAATATGCTTTGCATAAGACAAAGGCCCATATATACTGTGCATTTACAGAAAAGTGAATTATAGGCAAACCACACTCTGATAAAAGAGGAAAAAGAACCAAATATCGCATTTCAAGCAAAGAAAAGGAAGTAATATCAAAAGATTCAAAAAGTAGATATCTAGAACCAACACTTAACGTTCAAAAAATATATTATTTATACATTGAAATGTGCAATTCAAATAATATACTTCCACAAACGCTGTCCGTGTAGAGGCACATTTTGAGCATAACCTAGAGTTTTTGCAACCGAAAACGGATAAGTGTGACTTCTGCGAGGACTATAGATTGGCCAAAAAAGAGAACAGGGTACATGCAGAAGAGAGACATATCACCTCACATTACAAAGAAATTGATAATGTACCAAGAACGTGAAAATGACAAAAAAACCAGAAATCAAACTGTGCCATTGTATGTTTTGATCTGGAAAATGTCATAAATTTACCTAAATCTGAAGTCTCTGTGCTGTTTTAAAAACAGAAATTAAATGTATACAATTTGACAGATCACAGTTATGTTTATTCTGAAGTTTACTGTGCGTTATAGCCAAAAACATTATGTGGGAGATCAGGCAATGATTTGTCTAGTGCCCTAATACAAATTTTAGAGAAAGTAGTTTTAAAACATCCGGAAATAAATGAGATAATCACTTGATCACTTCAATCACAGTGATAGTTGTGTTTCTCAGAACAGGAACTCCCTGATGTCGGTAGCAATCACTGACTTCCTGAACAAATATTATAATAAATGAAATGAGGTTGAATGCTCGAATAAATGAACTTTGAAAATAAGGCTATTATCTAGCACAAGTTAATTAAATCTAGCCCAAGTACTTTCGCTTAAAATAGCATCTTCAGGGGCATTTCGTCAAAATATGAACTATCCGGCAAGCGTAGAATGTGGTAACATTAAAAATAACATAAAATTGTACAAAACACTACACTAAAACGAGGACAAACAGTTTAAAATTACTTAAAGATTCTACGCTACATTCTCTGTCAGTATCTGGAGGGAAAATATCCATTATAATATCCATTATATAACTTGTGCTCGATATTAGCCTTATTTTCAAAGTTCAAATATTATAATGTCCAAATGGTAACTATGAAATACTCTATACCTAGTCATTCGTGCATACAGGTTGTCGATAATATCCATTCTCGCATAGAAAAAGCTATGAAGGTTACGGATATTTCGTCTCCACTAGCGTTTGTTTAACAGACAAAAGCCATTCTGTGTGATATGAAACCATCACACTTTAAAAACTTCAAAAAACAGCATAATTATACAAATATAATAAAATACTTTACACTAAAGTTTGTCAACTACGTTTTGTGCAAGGAGACATGTTCACTGTTCAGTATAAGCTGAATGATCATAGCGCCCATGATTTAAAAAATTCTTCCAACACCATTGTATAAGCTATTATTGTTATCAGTGTTACAAAGGCAACAGAGTCTACAATGATGGGATATTTTAAAAACTTCAAACTTATTTAGGGACACAAAGTTTCAAGTATAGCGGTAACAGTGCCATAAAGTTCCAAGTACAATTTTGAAAATACCATGAAATTTGCATTTTATACCACAACGACAGCATTGTTTTATGAATTAATGTATTGCCAAATCCTTAAAAAATAATATTATAACATATCTGGCAAAGTAAAATTTTGTCAAAACCGTTTTATTTGACAGCAAACTTTAAAATTCGATTCCTGAAATTTATTTTCATGAAAATGTCGCTTGGTACTCAGCCCTCGAAATATTCGTTGTCGCGATAATCCAAAACAGTCGTATATTCATGGAATAGACTTGGATTAGATTTTTTGTTTAATTTTTCCCTGTGGTACAAAGTTTACTATGTATTAAGATTTAACAAAAATGAAACAGTTACACTTGAAGAAAAATAAAGACAAAATACTACAAAATTGTTTCACTTACTCACCGACAAAAGTTTCATCCTTAATAACAGAAAACAATCGTATCTTCTATCACGTTAACAACATTTTAGAACATAAATGTAGCACACTACCTATTAATCTTATTAAAAGTGAAAGTATTTAGTACATAGTCCACAGACATACTGTAGACTACGGCAATCGATTAGGAAGAAGTGGAATTATTAAGTAATAATGTAATAATAACTACTTTTGTATACATGGGTAGAACTAAAATATTTTTCTATAAACAAAAGATGCAGTTTTTAAATGAAAATATCTATATTTTTAAAAGTGCTAGAAGTATTATAATAAATATATGTTAATATTATAATATCTTCAAGAAACGTGATAGAATGAGTTATTCAAACTATCGTGGAATTTCCCTTCTCGATTGCATTGGGAGACTACATGAGAAATCTTCGAGATAACTCGAATTGAAAGCCAGTTTGTAGAAACTCAATACCAGAGTTGTTTTATAGTTGGGCGATCCTGCATAGAAAAACTTTTTATTCTACAAATTACAGATAAAAGTCTAGCGCATAATCTAGAAAGTTTTTATCGATTTGAAAATGCGTACGACAGCATATCACTTTCTAGGCTCTGGACTACAATAAAAAGACAAAACATCAGTCACACGTATCGAGGGCTGAGAACCATAGGGTTAAAAGCTATATTTACAAAATTTTTCAGGAAACGATTTTTAAATTTTGTTGTCAAATAAAACGGTTCTGACAAAATTATACTTTGCTAGATATGTTATGTATTATTGTTTAAGGACTTGGTAATATAGTAATTCATAAAACAATGAAAAGTGTGTTGGTTCCATATTAATCGTCTGTTAATTTTTAACAAAAGTCTAACAAGCGCCGATGGAGACCAAATATCAGTAACTTTCATAGTTTTTGCGAGAATGGATATTATCGACAACCTGTATTCACGAATGACCAGGTATGGAGTATTTCATAGTTCCCATTTGGATATTAGGATGTTTATTCAGGAAGTTAGTGATTGCTACTGAGATCAGGGAGTTCCTGTTCTGAGGAACACAACTATCACTCCACGTGATTATCTTATTTACTTCCGGATGTTTCAGAACTACTTTCTCTAAAATTTGTAATATTGCACTAGACAAATCATTGCCTGATCTCCCACATATTGTTTCTGGCCATACTACACAGTAAACTTCTGAATCAACAGAACTGTGAGCTGTCAAATTGTATACATTTAATTTCTGTTTGTCAAACAGCACAGAGACTTCAGATTTAGGTAAATTTTTTAGGTAGTTTTTTTGTAACTTTCATTTTTTTTGGCGCAGTATCAATTTCTTTGTAATGTGGGAGTGATATGTCTGTTAATCTGCTGCATGCACCCTGTTCTCTTTTTTTTAACCAATCTATAGTCCTCTTGGAATACTTAAGAGATTTGTACAGTAAGAATACAAGCTGTGTTAAAATTGGTACATCCTCTTTCGTAAATTTCTGGTGTCTCAAAAGGATTGAGACAAGGATGCTGCATTGCCCAAAACCCTATTCAAAGTATACCTCAATCAGGTTTTAAAAAAATAGAAAAACAAATGTGGCAGAATGGGTAGCGAAGTAAACAACGACATACTGTTTGTTCTCCCTCAGCTTTACCGATGATCAGGTCATTCTAGCAGGTGATGAAGAAGATCCCCACTACAGGTTAAGAAACTTAATCAAGAATATCTCAAATCTTGTTCTTGTATTGTCTATCCGTTTCGACTATTGGCGGCCATCATGGCAATATGTACTTACACACTTCTGCTCTGAAAAGATTTATGGTTGTTGTGTTAAACTGCGTACGTAGATTCTTCAGCTAGAAAATCTTTCGCCTTCCTGGGCCTCATTTTCCTTCTACTTTCCCTATAAAATTAGTTGCAACAACCATATTTTTCGCTGTTCCTCATGATGTGACAAAGGGATTTGATTTTGGCTGTTTTTATTATTGTGGTTAATAGCTGCTTTTCTTTTTGAATTCCTAATAAAACGTCCTGATTCGTAACGTGGTCGGTATAAGATATCTTTAGGATTCGAGGATAAAGTATGGGAAAATAGTCGACTTGATGATAGGAAAACGATCATTAGTAGTCCTATATCGCTTTGTGATAAGGATTCACATGTGTGAATGTGTGTGCACATAGGGTTCTTTTAAATAAATATACCTTTTATAAAAGATTTTTTAATAAATTTTATTGTGATACATGGTATATATTCATACTACTGGTATATGGTATACACATTATACTATAGAAAATTAATTGATTCCTTGTGGACTTCTATTTTAAACCAACTTACCAAACAGTGCATCTCGTGTTCCCAGTCCTTTCCTAAATCCCATTTGTGTATTACTTATGCCTTCATCTAATATCTTATATACTCTATTGTGAATTACTTTTGAAAACAATTTCAAGACATGACTCATTAAGGCTATGGTGCAATGTTCATTGCACTACTTTGCATTGGATTTTTTGGAAAGCAGTATGAATGTTGATTGGAGCCATTCTTTAAGTATTATACCTGTTCTATATATGGTATTGAATAGATCCAAAAGAAGCTCAATAGATTCAGTATTCACAATTTTAAGTAATTCGATAGGAACTTCATCAGGTCAGGGAGATTTACCACCTTTAGTTTGTTTCATTGCATATTCAATTTCTTCTCGTATAATGTCAGGCCCAGTATCATCCTTAAATTCTTTTGCTGCTTCTGTTCTCTCTTTGTCTTTAAAAAGTTGTGCTATACATTGTGTCCATCTCTGCATTTTTTGGTTAACATCTGTTAAAAGTGCACCACTTTCATCTGTTAGTGCCTAGTTTGAAGTGTTTTTCTCATTCCTGTTAATTCTCTAATTCTTTTATGCATTTTAAAAAAGTCATATTTTTTCTCAATTTCTTCTAGTTCTTGGCACTGCTCATGTAACATTCTCTCCTTGGCTTCTTTTATTCTCTTTTTAATTATTCGATCAGTTTCATTATATTTAATTGGATTTTCTGTTTTCAATGAATTTCGTTCATTCATTAATAGTAGTATTTCTTCAGTCATCCATTCTTTATGTTTTCTTTTCTTTAGTTTTAAGTTTTCATTTGCTGTTTTAATTATTGTTACTTTTATATTTTCCCATTTCTGATCAATGTTATAGCTACTTTTATTCAGTTTTTACAGTTTTACAGTTTGTTCCTTTGTTTGTAGTTCAATTAATCTCTTAATATCAATTCTGCTTTATGTGGCTTTTTTAACCAGTTTCAATTTGGTTAGTAATGTGAGTACTATGGGGTTATGGTCTGAACCAATGTCTGCTTCAGGTTAAGTTTTGGCAGACAGTATAGAATTACGAAATCTTTGTCTAATGACGACAAAGTCAATTTGATTTCGGATTATTCTATTCGTTGTATCACCGAGAGGTTTCCATGTACCTATACAATCTTCTTTTTGGTAGCTTAAAAAGTGTATTAGCTAGTAGCCTTTTATTATTGAAATAATATATCTGCAGGAAATTAAATATCGTTAAAATGAAAAATTTTAATTGATAAGGAATGTATATTTATCGACTTGATAGCTACTGAACAATATGTTTAGACGCAATACGATTTTTTATTTTATCTTGATATAAAATAATTAGATAACAATGAATTAAAAGGTGGGACATATTTAATGTATAATTAAATAAAGTATCTTATTTTTTGCCAAATAAAATTAAAATTTATTAAAAAAATTATTATTTATATCAAAATATATCGTAAGAATAAAAATCAGGAAATGAAATTATATTTAGAGAAACTGATTTGCATAATTATTTTAAATTTTATATCTTTGAAGTAAATCATCACTTATACTTAGTGCAGTGTGACCAACTCAAATTGAATCGAATTCCGGAGCAAGCTAAAAAAATACCTGAAATCCGGAACTTTTCAGTGAAAATCGGACCATTTTTTATTTTTTTTAAACAATGACTGTAATACCATCATTTTATTGATTATTTAACATTTTTATGTTGACAATGATATTTTTGATGGGATTAAGCCATAGTTGATTATAATAATCAAATTTTTGTTAGTTTTTGAAAATCAACTGATGTTGGATCTCCATGTTAATGTAACCTTAATTATCTAATGTTAATATTTTGGTATATTAATTTTGTTGTCAATAATAAAAGTGGTATCAAAAATTGCACAGAAATAGCTCTGATGTAAAAAGGTTTGGCAAGCCATGCAATACAAACTTGCATAGCGTGGGACTTGCATTGCCTAGATGTAACGATGCATTTATTTGATCAAGAATGAACAACAACCAAACTTTCAAACATGAGTCCTTGAAAAAATCCTTCAGTAATTTTGAGCTGTTTGAAGTTTCCAGAAAATGTCTTTAATCCATCATAAACTCATGTTTATGATGGAGTAAAAAAATGTGAACATTTTCAAAAAGCGAGTTTTCCCATAACCAAGAATTTCCTGGTATTGAACGTTTGCGGTTAAAAAACAAAACACTTTCAAATATGTGACACGAACAATGAAACGGTAAAATGCGTATAAATTTTCACCAATATTAATTTTACGTCAAATGGTAACATATTGCAGCCACATTGCAAAGTGTTGTTAATAATGTGAGCCGCACAACTGATTTCCATTAAATTTTAATTCACCTGCGATTTTAGTTTGTAGTAAATATTGTTTTGCCCACTTTAGCTTTTACCACCAAAATTATTATTAGTATTATCTTCTTCTTCTTCTTCTCGTGCCACTCCTAGCGGAGATTGGAAATCATCATGGCCACTGCGACTTTGTTAGCAGCGCGCCTAAAAAGTTCAATCTAACTACACCCGAACCATTCACGTAGATTACGAAGCCACGATATTTTTCTTCTTCCCACACTTCTTTTGCCCTTAATTTTACCCTGCATGATGTTTCTTAAAAGTTCGTACTTTTCACCTCTCACAATGTACCCCAAGTGTTAGTATTATCGCCACAGAATAAAACTAACTTTCTTGAGATGTTGACTTTTCAAGAGTGTTCCTCAAGAGATGCACAATAATATCAGATGTTTCCCATCGTCAGCCGTAAAATTCAATATTTTCGTCTTCATGCCTTCTAGTGGAACGAAATATCTCACCACAACCAGGAACATCTTAACGTTTCCATGGTTAGATGCATCGGTAATTATACTGACGTATTTTGCGTTGTTCACTGCATCAACCAATTGATTTTCGATGTACGGATCAAAGACATTTTTAACAATTGCCTCACATTTAGTACAAGCTGACTGAAATTTGTCCAATCCAAAGCAATTTCGAAATATTTTGGATGAGCAATCAGCTGAGCGAAAGTTTTCATTTTTCATCATATGATACGCCCAACACCTTCCCGAGCTGCAGTCTCTAAATCAATATTGCTCGATGTTACTGTTGCCTTGAAAAATTCAGTCAATTTTTTGCTGCTTGCCGCGGAGCTAATACCTCTTTGGTGTTTTTCACTTTTGATGTGACTCACTACATCCGCTCTACCATCGTGGGCGATCGAAAATTCGGATCCACAAGTATCACATTTTACGTCACTGTTACTTTTTTTTCAAAAATGGGAATTCTTCTTGCAATGATTTATTAAAAGTGCAATAGCGTTTTCTCTTTTTACTTTCTTGTTCTTGTCCATATTAATAATAGAATGGTGTAAAAATTTAGTCAACTAAACAATGCTTCGGACCTTTTTCTTTTCTTGCTTTTCAAGAGTATACCGCGAATGAAATCAAGAAGTCTGTTTACCTACTTAGAATGGTTGACAAAACCGAAAAAAAAAACATTTATCAGCAATCATTACATCGTTGAATGCGGCACACCTCGGTCGCATGATTGATGTGTATACAATACATGAATTGTTATCGTTTTTGAATAATCTTTTCGGAAGAGGATAATTAAAATACAGAAACGAAAAAAAGTGCACAGTTTGAGTTTTCCTATAACATAATACCACGATAAAATGCATGCGTTTTGGATGTGGTATTAGTATTACACTCTAGAAATTTTCGACTTTTTTTCGTCCCAACAATTCAATTTGATGTGAATTCTTAGAAGAATAACGTATTTAAAATTTCAAAATAGAATTTTACCAAAAAATTAAAACTTCGGATGGCCCGGAAGCCCTGTCCGGGACGCCGGGACACGAATTCGCAATTCGGGCCATGTCCCGCATTTTTCGGGCTAGTTGGTCACACTACTTATACTGATTTTTTTTTATTGCCTGATAGAACGTTGGTAGTCTTCTTAGATTCTATATTCAAATGTAAGAGATAAAGATAACCCTGCCTCTGATAAGTGATGGATGTGTTGAGCAACTTAGTCACTGTCAGTACCGGTCCCAAGCCCGGATAAAGCTGGTGGGTTAGGCAATAGGCCAATAAAAAAGTACAACTTCAGACAGGCCTCGAAATGAACGGATATCAAGACGGCGACTTTGGCAACGGGATATGAATTTTTTGTTGGGAACGTGAAATAGCAAAACACTAAATAAACTAGACGCACAGAAGATCCTTTTAAACGAACTGAAAGGATATAAAATTGGAATCAGTGCAGTACATGAAATAATATGATTGGTAAAAGGTATCCGCGACACAAAAACACATACTATTCCGTATAAGGGTAAAAATGAAGGAAATAAGGAATTCGGAGTAGCCTTTATAGTGGATGGGAGAAAGTCGAGTAAAATGGTCCCCCTGGGTAAAATGGTCCCTTAACATATTTCTCATAATTTTCATAAAACCGTCATTTAGCTTTCTTTGTTATATTCAGTACTACTAGCACCACCTAAGTACGAAGCTGTGAACTGTGAAGATATGCGAAGCATAATAGGCATAGTTACTTACTTACTCCGTGGCGTTACAACCCTTCGTGGGTTTTAGCCGACTCGACAACATGCCTCCACTGTTTTCTGTCTTGAGCAACCTCCATCCAATTCTCCACGCCCATAGTGCTTAGGTCTCCTGCTATATTATCTCGCCACCGGAGACGAGGGCGTCCGCGTGGTCTCCTTCCAGTTGGGACTTCCTCCCACACCAGTCTTACTGTTCGTTCGTCAGAATGTCTTCTGAGGTGTCCTGCCCATTGGAGTCTTCTGGACTTTATTTCTTTTATGATGTTGGCGTCTGGGTAAAGTTCTTCGAGCTCTTTGTTAGTTCTTATCCTATATTGTCCTGATGCTTCATCCAGCACAGGACCAAAGATCTTCCTTAGGATTTTTCTTTCCCAAACACATAGTCTCTCTTCGTTTGCCTTTGTTATCGTCCACGTTTCGCTTCCATACATCACAACGGGTCGTATGATTGTTTTATAGACCTGTATCTTCGTACGTCGTGTTAGTTGTTTCGATTTTATAAGGTTTTGGAGGGCAAAAAGACATCTGTTGCCGGCCTGAATCCTGTTGTTTATTTCTTGTGATCCGTTATTGTCTTCAGTTATTGTTGTTCCAAGATACTTGAATTCTCTAACGCGCTCAAAGTTAAAGTCATCGATGGTGATGTTCTGACCGATTCTGTCTCTGCTTTGGTTATTGCGGCTCATATACATATATTTCGTCTTGTTTTCGTTGATTTGGAGCCCCATCTTCTCTGCTTCCTTCTCGAACCTCACGAAAGTCTCCTTCATCCTTAATCGTGTGTTTCCTATTAGATCGATATCGTCTGCAAATGCCAGTAGTAAGTTTGGTTCTTCTCGATAAAATACTGTATTGGGTTTTTCGATTCTTGCACTTATGATTATGTGCTCCAGAGCTAAGTTGAAGAGTTGTGGTGAAAGTGCATCTTCCTGTTTTAGTCCATTGTTTATTTCAAATGTCTCCGAGTATTGTTGTCCAACTCTCACCTTACATCGTAACCGTTCTATACACATCCGTATCAACCTGACTAGTTTTTTTGGAAAGCCAAGTTCCTGCATCGCTGTCCACAGTCTGTCCCTGCATACTCTATAAAATGCTTGTTTAAAATCTATGAACATCTGATGAAGCTCACGATCAAACTCCCAGCATTTTTTCATTATCTGTTTTATTGTGAATATCTTATCAATAGTAGAGCGGCCCGGTCTAAATCCGCATTGATAATCTAACATATGTAATATTGCTAATTTTGTGTTCGCAAAAGTTGTGTTTTTAGGCGTTTTAATTAAAGTAAGTAGAATTTTTTGAATGGAGTTTAAAAAGGTATCTTTTCTGTTTATTTCATATCTATTGCAATTTCTTTAATTATCAGAAGTCACTGATGTAAATTAGTTTTTAAATTTGATCAGATTTTGAGGTAAAATGGCCTCTCCATGTTGAGGCAAAATGACTCCGGTGACCATTTTACCCTTCCCAGACAGCACAAGACATTCCTGGGACGTCCATTTTATGCCATTTTGGAAGCGTCCCATTAAGGATGTATTAGGGATGTTTTCTAGATGTTAACTGTGTCATTTTTTTACTTAAGCATATTTTTTACAAAATATAATATCTTCCTACTAAACTTTATTTTAAAAAGTTATATTTAGTTTTAAATACCATTAATTTATACGAAAACAGACATCTCTAAAATTTTGTTCTGTAGTGGAACTGAAATTTAAAAATTAGAAGATGAAAGAAGAATGTGGTTATGTTTTAACGACGCTTAGCTTTAGCTAGCATTTTCGGAATCTTTTATTTCTCGAATTATAATCATTGTGGTTGTGGTTGTAATTAGAGTTAGTTTATTGCATTTCGATACTAGTTTATAGTTTGGTAATTTATTATTATAGACATTAAGTAGGTATATAAGAATTTTATAGGTAATTTTTGTGGTTGTGGTGTGAGTTGCTACATTTGTAAAGTAAGTACTAGTAATGTGCTTAAAAAATACTATAAATTTAAATACATAATATGTTAATATAAGTACACAATAAAAATCCCATTTATTTTTGCTTTTCATTTTATTAGTTTTTTGTAAGTTCCCTTTAGGTCCTGTATACATCCTCATTTAGGTCCTGTATTAGTCCATGTGGACGTACAATGGATGTCCCCAATACATCCTTTTTAGGTCCTATATAAGTCCGTATTAAGTTCTGTATTTGTACTATGTACGTCCCCATGAACATCCCTAGGACGTCCAAGGGACGTACTTTTTGGTAACATTTAGGTCTTATTGGACGTCCCGGGGACGTCCAAATTATGTAAACGGATGTCCGTGGGATGTCCGGACATTTAATGAGGTACATCCTTCGGACGTCCATGGGACGTACTTGTGCTGTCTGGGTTGCTTAGCCTACCAAATAAAGTTTTGAGTTATACTGAAATATTTTTATAACAATCAAATGCAGATATAATATCTTCACGGAAATAATGGTTAGCACTTATGCTCGGAAGACGACAAGACAGCAATGGGATCATTCAAATTCAATGAAATTTGTCTTGGAAATTATTTCTATTGGCATGCTTGTTAAAATCGCTACAAGGCTTTATAATATGCCCTTGAGTTCTTTAAAAAGAAGGGCCAAAAATCAAAATATATTATCAAGTGAACTAAAAGTAGACTACTTTATTCATAACTGAGATGTCTGATAATAATCGGTACTTTCTTTTAGACAACAGATTATTCAAAACCCTGGTTGAATTGACTACAATATTGCCCAACGAATTGGAGACTTCTTTAAAGGAGTATGTTTTAGATATGGAAGATTGACAATTTGGCATAACGAAGAAAAACATTTGTGAAATGGCCTCCGATCTTGCGGCGAGGAATGGTATTAAACACAGGTTTTCTAAAAACAAAAAATCAGCTGGAACGGCTTGGTTTAGAGACTTCCTAAAGAGATATCCAGAGATTTCTGGAATTTGGAATGGAATTCCCTATATAGTATAAATATAACTTGTACGACGAAGATTTCTATTGTTTGGATGTGTCAGCCACACGAAGGGGCACAAGAACATCACCTACCTGGAAAGAAGTCTCATTGAAAAAAAAAATACTCCAAGCAACTGCCAATATCCATGGCCAAGAAAAAAGATCTATTATACTTGTGTAATGTTGGAGTTATACCCAAAGACTACAAAGGTGCTATAGATTCTCTACCTACCAAAGTCAATTTGCAAGACAGAGTTCCAGTAGAAAGCGATTCTGAAAGTGATAAATAGACTGTTGACGTTGTTTATTGTGTTAACATGAATAAATACATTTATATTCTCTTATATCTTAATTTTTATTTCCATAAAACGTCCAATAATTAAATCAAAATAATGATGTACACTTATTATGTCCATACTTTTGTGGCCAACCATTGTATGTCCATACTTTTTAAAAAAGTCTTCTTCTTTAATTTTTTTGTGAGGAAAGGTATTTATTTTTTTTTACTCATTTCAATGTTCATTTAATGACGTTTTATGAAAAAATTATGTAAAGTATAATATTGAATTTAATGCTGTGCTACAAGAGCTTAAACATTCAAAATCGATTTTCTCAAAAAGTACATTAAAGGGCAATAAGTGTGCTGTAAGCCATCGATAATATTGTTTGAAAATTTATATCACGGTTTATTGGAGGTCAGACTAAAGATGAATATGAACAAGACGCAAATAAGTACTAATCTAGTGCTGAATCGAAATATTGCTGTTTATGGATGGGATATTGTGCAGGCTACATCGTATAAGTACCTAGGAGAAGAAATTCGGTTGGAAATTAAAGGAGTATGTTTTAGAGATGGAAAATCGACAATTTGGCATGACGAAGAAAAACATTTGTCAAATGGCCTCCGATCTTAGAGACTTTCTAAAGAGATCTCCAGAGATTTCTGGAATCTGGAATGGAATTCCCCATACAGTATAAATATAACTTGTACGACGAAGATTTCTATTGTTTGGATGTGTCAGCCACACGAAGGGGCACAAGAACATCACCTACCTGGAAAGAAGTCTCATTGAAAAAAAAAATACTCCAAGCAACTGCCAATATCCATGGCCAAGAAAAAAGATCTATTATACTTGTGTAATGTTGGAGTTATACCCAAAGACTACAAAGGTGCTATAGATTCTCTACCTACCAAAGTCAATTTGCAAGACAGAGTTCCAGTAGAAAGCGATTCTGAAAGTGATAAATAGACTGTTGACGTTGTTTATTGTGTTAACATGAATAAATACATTTATATTCTCTTATATCTTAATTTTTATTTCCATAAAACGTCCAATAATTAAATCAAAATAATGATGTACACTTATTGTATGTCCATACTTTTGTGGCCAACCATTGTATGTCCATACTTTTTTTAAAAAAGTCTTCTTTTTAATTTTTTTGTGAGGAAAGGTATTTATTTTTTTTTACTCATTTCAATGTTCATTTAATGACGTTTTATGAAAAAATTATGTAAAGTATAATATTGAATTTAATGCTGTGCTACAAGAGCTTAAACATTCAAAATCGATTTTCTCAAAAAGTACATTAAAGGACATACAATAAGTGTGCTGTAAGACATCGATAATATTGTTTGAAAATTTATATCACGGTTTATTGGAGGTCAGACTAAAGATGAATATGAACAAGACGCAAATAAGTACTAATCTAGTGCTGAATCGAAATATTGCTGTTTATGGATGGGATATTGTGCAGGCTACATCGTATAAGTACCTAGGAGAAGAAATTCGGTTGGGCAGTGATATCCAGACATGTGAGGTCCCATGTCGCATAGGATTAACCTGGGCAGCGTTTGGTAAATTAAACTATGTACATATATAAATCGGACCGACCCATATGCATCAAAACGAAAATCTTTGACCAATGTGTGTTACCTGTACTCACTTATGGAGTGGAAACATTAACACTCGCAAAAAAGGTAGTTAATAAGATTCACGTGACTCAGATGGCTATGGAGCGCCAGATGTTGGGTGTCTCTCTGAGAGACCGAATCCCAAACGAAGAAATACGTCGTAGAACAAAAACAACAGACGCTATCGAAAAAATCGCGTCGTTAAAATGGAATTGGGCAGGACACGTTGCCAGATTATCAGATAACCGATGGCCAAAACGTATTTTAGAGTGGAGACCAAAGCAAGAAGCAATACGGAGCAGAGGACGCCCATCAACTAGATGGACTGACGACCTGAAAATAACTGGAGAGAGATAATCTAAATAACACAAGAGACAGACAGATGGAAAGAGCTGAGGGAGATCTATGTCCAGCAGTGGACGCATACAGGTTGATGATGATGATGATGATGAAACATTAAAAACATTTAGACGTAAATTATAATTTAATTTTCTTCTATCTGCTTTAAGGTACCATCAAGTTTCCTGGGGTTTGTTCATTCTATATCTAAATTCCAAGATAATCTTTTCATTTAAAAATTTCCCAACTTAGTGCTTTTTATTCTTATTATTTTTTTGTACAAATTAACTTGTAGGAATTATCACCTAATTAAGTTCAGAACATTTACGTTAATAATACCAGCTAAAAACATAATTTAAATAGTTAAATACGACAGACAATATATATTTCGGTAACGTATTTGATTATGTCATGAAATACCGACAACACCGAGTAAAGAGGGGAACTTTCTTGGGACTTTCACTTTCAGACATTTCAAGTGGAGTTCAAAGACTACGCTGTTAGTTTTTTAACAACAATAAAAGTGTTCTACAAAGTTTAAAGATGTCGAGAATACTATTTGTAAGTAACTAATAGACAATTATTATTATTTGATGTTTTAGAAGTCTTAAAGAATGATAAATTGTATGTTTTTGATTATGGGAATGGAATTGATTATTTATTGATTGCTTCTAGAAAATATTATTTAATGTGTTTTTAATATTAATCACGTTATATACAGGGCAGCACAAAGTTCTTTAAGTGAATAAACAAGTCCTTTATGTGTCTATATGAGTGTACGTTTATTCTAGTATAGTTTATGGACATAAGTACCTACTATTAAAATCAATGATTGGATAGGCAGAATAAACATAAGAGAAACAGAAAGAGAAACATACCATTTTTTTTTTAATTTTTACAAAATTATTCCACGCTAAACTACAACTCACATTGACTTTCTAATATATGCGGGTAATTATTTTTGCAGTTCTTTGGCTTGATACTGGGACTAATACTTATGACAGACTCATCTTTACAACCAAGAGCTCCCAATTTTCAATATTACGAAAGGTAAGTTGTTTTGGAACTAAGTATATTAGATTATAGATCGTCTTTAAATAATAAAGAAATATTTTAACATTATATTGCTACAAACTTTAAATATATAAAAAATAAATCTTTATTTAGATTAAATAAAATTTAAAAAAATATAGCATAAAGTACAAAGTTATTGGCACTTTTAGCAAAAAGTTTTAGTTAACTGTATTTTAAAATCAGTATTCTAAACATTGTTTGGGTTTATTCGCTATTTTTTTTCATTTTATCTTGTTCTTTTCTTAACTTATTTTCTTCTTTTTTACTATATTTTCTGTTTTTTTCATTCTTTTTCTGTCGAATCCCTCTGCTTTTCTTCATATTTTTTTTTCGAACCACTTGATATGATAACAAAAAGAAGTCTTTCAGTCTGAAGCTTGCGTTTTCTTTCAGGAGTTTTTGGCCATATCGAGTAATCTTTAAATTCTATGCTCGAGCTAGTATTTGACACACAGTTTGGTTGATTATTATTATTCTTATTAGAATGCTCTACTACAAAATCAGTCTCATTTGTATCAGTAATATCTTCAAAATTACTACAATCAAGTAAACTTTCATATGGGTAAGCTTGAGCTGAAGTTCCGGGAATAGCAATATCATCATCCATCATTATTGGTGTACTAACTATACCAATTTCGTCTGTGATCTGAGGTATTATAATATTATCGTCAAATATTGGAACGTCAGGTAAATCAATTTCCTCTATAGTAATCATAGAGGTATCTGCGACAAAATCCAAATTGTTTTCGAAATCCAAATTATTTTCTTCCGTGTTCGCAATTAGAAATTTTTTCCATATTTTTAGGAGTAGTTGAAAATGTTCATCAGTTTTTGCATTAGTATAATCTTTCAATTCTTGCAGTTTTTCTGAACAACTATTTCGCAAAAATCCGCATAAAATAAATCACACTCTTCTTTAAGCGGTGAAGTCTGTTTTTCGGCCTTTTGTTGTTTTCCTAAACACTTGGAAAAATAGGAAAAGGCCGAATCCTTTGAATCCACTAGAAATTGTGGAAGTTTTTAATTTCTTTATAGCTCTTGTAAAATAGGCGCAAACTCTTGTTTTGTAATTGTACAATGGTTTTTCTCTTCGCCATTCTAAAATAGCCTTCTTCCAACTATTCTTTAATGGTTTAAAACATGATACGTCGGCAGGCTGTAAAATCCTTGTTGAGTTAGGATACAACGAAATAAGAATAATTTGTAGATTGGTACACTACTGACTCAATTCATAAGTGAGGTGAGTTTTGTGGCCATAAACAAATAAAATAATAGGTTTTTTAATATTGTTTTGGGTCAAAAACTTATTAAAAATATTAGACACATACTCATAGAGTATGTTCGGCCTTAAGTTCGGATAAATAATCATAATTTGAATTATTAAATCAGAAGCCGAAAAAGTAAATAAAACGGTTAAATTTGCTTTTGCAGCTCCTTGGTCTACTTGGTAAACATTTTTTGTTACTCGAGTCGAGGTGCAATTACTTTGTCTGCCTTTGGACCAAATAAGAAGAACGTCTCATCTGCATTGAATATCCTTGATGGGTCATTAAGTATTTCGAAATATGATTTTTCTTTTAGATAAGACTCTATACTTGAAAACCACTTCCTTATGTCAGATTCTAATACATTTGCGCTGGCACTGGTAATTACTTCAGGAACACGAGATACTAAACAAGGATGCCTTTTCATAAAACACTGATACCAGTGATTTCCAGAAATGTTATTCTGAAAGGGAGTTTGTCATGATTCTTGTCTAAAAATGATTTTACAGCATCCTGGATATCTTCTCGCCTACGAGGAAAACCTTTTTTTATGACTTTTTAGAATCCACTTTGTCAAAATATTTTCTTCTTCCGAGGTCAGGTAAGAAGTTAGTTCGTGTCCTGGCTTTTTGAATTTATTGCTTAGACGATACTGCAAAGTTTGTCTTGGTATATTAAACTTTTCGGTTGCTTGCTTTTTAGACATTCCATTATTAATGGCTTTAATGTACCTTCATCATATGATTTAACATATTTACTATTTGCCTGTACCTTGAGCATTGTCGAACAATCTATAAGAGAAAAGATAAGTTCTCTGAAACGTTAATTAAAATTTACTTCACTTCAGACCAAAAATTGGCCTTGATGCCAATTACTAGATATAGACAAATTTTCAAACCCAGTAATCGGCACTACCAAAATTTTGTTTTTTACAGATGTAATGTTTACCATATCTTATAACGGTTTAGTTTGTAAAGAACACACACATCCAATGATCACTCAATTCGTGGTCTCTGTTACACTGTCAGCTGACAATATTATTCAGATAATTTGGCGCTATAAAAAATCATGGCTTCAATATTACAGAAATTCTTATAAATCACAAATAATTGCACTGATGTCAATAACTGAGTACATGCCAGAAACTGGGTATCTTACCCTATGTGATTTAATATCCAATTTTAACAAAAATCTTCTTGATAATTCTATATCTCGTTTGCTGTAATAATAATTTTGTATTTCAAAGATTTTTCATTCTTTATTCTCGTACAAGTACCTTTGAATAGTACGTCTTAGGACATATGAATTGCTCAATTAACTGCCAATCTGATCGCAATTGGCTCTGACCAATTAGATGTTCTGAACTCTCTAGAATATACGTTCTGTGTTTTATATCAGATGTTTATTATTAAGTTATTGACTTGATAATTCGTTTTTTTTTTCATACTATTAATTAACGTTATCTCTCACAATTTTCTATATATATTTTTTTTAATAATATTTTAAAATTATATTGTAGGCAATAATTTAAAAAGAGTAATAGTACAAATTAAAAATCCGTCTAAAATAATTCATAAAAATGTTAAACTCTTATTTTATTCATAAATATTAACCCTTAAATGCCCGTGATATGAAAATAACCATAAATGCCCATGTGGGGTCTCCTAGGGACCCCACTAAAATTTTCAATTTAGTAACGTCATTTAGCACTGACTAAAAGGAAAACACGGTTAAAAATAATTTTAAGCATATTTGAATAATTTTTATTTATTTTTCATACAAAATTAACGGCTTTTCTAGAAACAAATTCTTTTCAATTCGAACAAAATTAAAATTAAATAATAATATAAGCATATAACTTTTAGTTGCAATTTTTACATACAATAGTTTTTTCTTCTTTTCTGTGCACCTGGCATATAAATTTTTTGCAAAAAGAGCAAACGGTATTCACTTTTCTGTCACAGTTTCGCGGACACTGGTAACAACGAGCACGTTTCTTAGCTGAATGGACGGATTGAGTTGCAACTTCGGTAGTTGGGTTTACCATTGGTATGCCACAATCTTTTAGAGCAGATTTTACATAGGCTTTATGTTTTATATATTTCGCTCTTTTTTCCATGTTGTTTCGAGCAAGCTCAGCCCCTAATTGTAACAGGAAAATACGTCTTCGTGAAAAATTATTTTTCTTCCAATCAGGATTTTTTTCAATGTATAAAATATAGGCATTTAGTGCACATATGTCTATAATATTCATAAAGAGCCTGAATGGCCAACGAGCAGTTCTTCTTTTACAGGAATATTCCCTAATCAGTTTGTCGGCATTATCAACACCACCCTTGGTATTATTATAGTCTAAAATCATCAAGGGTTTGTTTTGAGAGTCTTGACAAATTATATCACTATCGTGTTGACTTGAAAGAAGATGTACCATCCTGTGTATTTTAGGTATGTACGAAACCATAGCTAATTCTTTAGTAAAAGCAAATATTGACGACTCCGCAGGTCTTTTTGTCAAACTTAGTTGTGGTGGTGTATCAGGTTTATTTTTGCGGACGGTCCCAAGTAAAGTAAGGTTTTTAGATAAAAGATATTGAGCAAGAGGAACACTGGTAAAAAAGTTGTCAGTTGTAATTCCTCTCCAACTGCCATGATATGGTTCCACCAGATCTTTCACAACACGAAATCCCTGATTTTTCTCTATTCTACCACCTGGTAGTTTTCCAAGGTACACCTGAAGTTTTGATAAATAAGATGTTTTAACATCCGCGGCAGCCCAAATTTTTATCCCATAGCGGCAAGGTTTTGATTTTATATATTGTCTAAAAGGACACTTTCCTCTAAAACTCACTAACTGTTCGTCAACGGTTATATGTTCGTATGGTTCAAAGGCTTTGTCACAGTTAGAGACGAACATGTCCCAAATTACTCGTATCGCCGCTAACTTATCCTGTTCCTTCCGCTCCACCCTGGTCACTTTGTCATCAAACCTCAAGAAACTCGATAATTCTTCAAATCGGTTCCTAGCTAATGCGGCTGTAAAAAATGACCGGCGTATTGAGGTGTCTGTAGACCATATCTCTCGTGTCGATTCTTTCCCACACCTTAAAGCACCAGCTTTGATAAGTGCTCCTAAAAAGCTATCCAGTTCATTGTTGGTAAGTACCGTCCACTCTTTTTTGTTATTCGGATGTTTTTCGTTCCACTCTTGATAACGCCTAACAGCTTCTTCATTAGTATGAAGGCATATGACATTCTTCATCTCTTCGGTCAAAAATAAATTGAAATAGTCTAAAAACGTGTTGGAATTTTTACTATAGTTTGTTAAGCCTGGATGTACATTTATAATATTTTTTTGTTGCCTCTTGGATCTCACGAAAGGTAGGCTATTCCACTGCATTCCAGATTTGGATGTATATGTTGGACCACTAACCTCACTAATATTATCGTCCACTTCGGTAGGTTCTGCATCTGATTCCTCGTCACTGTTGACTTCTAAATTGTCCTCAGTTTCCGAAACATTTTCCTCAAAAACATCTTGCTCTTCGCTATCTGATTCGTCGGTAATCTCATAGTCGAAATCGGAGTCTGATATCCCTTCTTCTATATTTCGGATAATTTTTTCATGTTCTTGGTCGCTTATTGTCATTTTCATTCTCTTACGGTCCATTTTTCAATGTAAACTGACGAAAAATGTTAAAAATAATAAAAATATTCTGGTGCCTCTAAATGCCCAATCGGGTCACAGCGAGACCCCACTTATCTAAATCTCTCTTACAGACCACTGCACCTCACGAATGTTCGTGGTATACTAACAGAAAACGTAGGAGACACGTCCACACAAATACCTGATTGCGCGGTTGCCAAATGTTTCAAATAAAGATATTATAGCCAAAAATGTATGTCTGGGGTCCCATAGTGACCCCGATTGGGCATTTAAGGGTTAAAGTATACTGAATAATAAAACTAGAATCACATTCTTCTGTTTAAAGACGACATTTTTTAAATTCATCTACAACTAAATCAAGATCTAAATTATCAGCAAGTTTTTTTCTATGAACATCATAAGATTTTCTAATCTGTATTTTTTGTTGTTAACCGAAAATTTTGTTTTTACAATGCTTAATTTGAAGAAACATCGTTCGGAAGTGCAGCTTGTAGCATTTGCTTGGAAGTGCATTTATACACTGTACGTTACATTTTCTTCTAATGTCTTCACTTCTCTGTCGATCTCTCAGCGAATATCCTGTAATTCTTCTCAGTGCTCTCATCTCTGACGTTTCCAGTAGCCTTTGCCTTGTAGCTGTGTCGGGTCTTGTTGCTGAAGCATATGTCATTATTGGTCTTACACTGGCTTTATAAATTCTTGATCTCATCTCAGTCTTAATGTGTCTGTTTCGCCATAAGTGTTATTAAGGCATCCTGCCAGTCTATTTGCTTTTTGTAGTTGATCTCTTACTTCTTTGTCCAGGTCTCCATAGCTAGACAGTGTAATTCCCAGGTATTTTATTTCCATTACTTGTTCAATACGATGCCATCAATTTCTATTTTACATCTGGTTGATTCTTTGCTGACTACTATTATTTTAGTTTTCTGAGATGATATTGTCATATTAAATTCTTTTGCTCTTATGTTAAATCTGTGAACCAATCTTTGCAGACTATCTTCATCTTGGGCTATCAATATTGCGTCGTGTACGTAACAGAGTATTTTGATTTCTTTGTTTCCCATTCTGTATATCAACTCAATTGTTTATATTGGTAATACAATACACATTTTTTTAATGGCATAGACTAGGTGTCAATCATCCAGTCACATAAAAAAATTAAAATTAATAAACATATTTTTTATTTTCAGACCAAAGTATAGATACCCTTATTATGATGAAAATGGTGTTGGAAGACTTTTATATGGATATGGGGATGATAAACTGTACCAATATAAAGTATTTTCTCCTTTGGAAGGAATTCACTAGTTGATTTAGTTATGTGTTATTGTTTAAATAGTTTTAATATTACAAAAGAAAATTTACAGTAGAATTAATGTATAATATAATTATAAAATGATTATTTATTTAAACATTTCTTAATTAGTATAAATAAAAAATTAGTTATTTATTTTTCATTGTTTTTCTTCCTGGGATTTCCGAATTACAATATGCATATAATATATATATATATATATATATATATATATATATATATATATATATATATATATATCTTTCAAGATTGTCTAAGATAGGGGATTATTTAAAAATATTCATTCTTCAACGAATATCGAAGACATAAAACAAAGTTTAAAATACCAAAAACAACTCTCAATGTACTTTATAGATTTAAAAGAAAATGGGAACAATGGTGCTATTTCCGAAGCGTCTACTACTAGAGAGATAACACAGTGCTTACGATATGGAGGATAACGAATACAAGAGATTTTTTTAAAAACATTACTGCGTTGTAGAGGATAGAAATCCACCTTCACATACGTCACAATCACATACGCGTAAAGAACCTAATCATAGATATCACAAATAAATAATCAAACCAACTCTAATATAGCTATATTGGTATAATATAGCACAACAAATTAACAACATGACAAAATTAAAAGTCATAATAGACGACCTCTTAAATGTGATTTTATGCATCTGATATCTATACTCATTAACAAAATATCATATAATGATGGGTCATTAATTACAATTTCGGAATTGCACCCAAAGTCATATATCATCGATCATAAAAAAAATCTGTGCTTTAATATATGTGCTGTGATATATGTTTGCAAATTGAAACACATTGTACAAAAAAGAGTTACTTCAAGATACCAGATTATACCTACTACATATCATACCGAATACCCCGATGGTGCAACAATTTTTGTTACATGTTCGCTACCAAGAGGGTACTTAACCTTCTACCACTGACGTGTACTTTCTGGAACATAACTACGGATGTGGTGCCATATAGACCCCATGTAATTTCTATTTAGGTCTAACTGGTAAGCAGGTTTTGTATGTTTTCAATAAAATTGATAGTGTGTAAAATAATTTATTAATTAAGCTGAGTATACTGAGTATAAAAGAGTTTTTCCAGCTGTTCTCCGTGCGTACAGGTTTTCTCCCCGACTCTGGAACTCAAAAAAAAAATTGTTTGCAATGTATGTTACCTGAAGTCATATTTAATTTAATAATGAACATCACAGTTTTTTAACAACAAGATGTATAATCTTTTATAACTATAAGTAATTTAAAGGGTTTTTACCCATGTATTTTTGGTGGCTCAGGCATTTTAACCTAGCAGATTTTAAACCTGATGATGGACTGTTTAGTCCGAAAACGTTTGTTTTTTTGATGTAGCCCTTTTAAGGGTTTTTAAATAAATATACCCACTTACAAAGACTAACCTCTTTTTTGTGATACGTGGTATACAGGAATTGTTTTCCTTGTGAAATTTGAATTATCTTCCTATTTTTATAAATCCGCGAAAGAAATCGAGTAGCTACCATTGCCTATTTTCAGTTTAGACACAGCTGCATTTTTTGCGTAAAGTTTTTCTCGGCAAGATATTCGGTGTGAGTTTGGGTTAGGCAGGCAAAATTTTTATAAATCAAATCTTTTAATTGAAATGTTTCTTTGATACTAAGTGGGCTAAGCCAATCCTGTAAATCAAACTATTTGAAGCGAGTATACCAACTGTAGTCTTAAATCAAACTTTAAATTATTCTGAACTTCCAATTTCCAGTAACAAATCACATAAAATTAGTGTTAAATTTAATAAGAATTAAAATTAAAAAAGATAACAGAGTAACATGCAGCCATCTAAATCATATTTTTAATTCTAAAATTAAGATCTTAAGTTGGCAATAATTTTCTTGTTAACTCGTGTCAGGACGTCAGGGAAATGTCAACAACAGTAAAAAGTAATGTCAGTTGTGTTTATTTTATTTTTGTAGTGTCTTGACTTTTTGCCTTTGGATTTATCTGGGGTATATTTAAATTATAAATATGTATTAGGAACTGAAGATCTTATAGAAACATCTTTATTGATATGTGATGCAGTTATTGTAGTTTTCAATTAACTTTGTGTAATGGAAAAATAACATGTATTTTCCAATTGGTTGGCCAAAAGTGATCAAAACACCCGAATTGGGTGACTCTACAATTAAACATATAACTTCTAACAGGGACAGAATATTATTTGCTATTATTACAGACGACTGTTTAGGAATATGGTTTTGCAGAGTAAGTAGATTTATTGATTTAATCATGTGAAAGTAAGAAACCTCATTATATTTGAATACACACAATAGACAATGAAAGTTTAAATTGAATTAACTGTTCAATATCTGAAGCCAGTGAATTACTGCTAATCTATTTAATAGTGAGCTAAGTTAATGATGTACAATGAAAAATAGTGTACAGTTAATATTGTTTTTTTAACACAATATTTTAAAAATTAATAAAAGACTAATATATCCATACTAAAACTGTTTTTAACTATAAAGTAAATGTATAGACAACATTTTTTCATATTTTAGCAACCATTACATCTTGTTTTTGTTCGGACCGACCAAGTGGCAAATTCCTATGCTATATAAATTTTTTTAATGTTGACAATTATTATTGGCATAATCTACACTTTATTTACTGCTGCTCAGAATAGTGAAAGTCTTTAACCATCAAGCTTTCTTCTGCTTAGACCATGATTACATTAAGTTTTGCCTTTAATTATTAACTTTTGTTGTTTATATATTACATATTAACCTGTGCTATCAATACCCGCCCAATTAGGTTCAGTATTAATTTCTCATATGATGACCCAAAATATTATATTGTTCTCTTATTGATGCAGTCTGTTTATTCTTTAAACATATTTAAATAACTTATATAATTTCTGACCATCATTCTCATATGGATGCATATTTTGATAGGTTCTTGTATGTTAACCACATCAGTTACATGTTCTGGGCTTATTCAACTCATTGTAATGGTATACTGTTGAATGTTAATATATAGAGTCTAGAGGGTTAAAACTATGTGAAAAAGTGAGCATACCATATTTAAGTTTATGTCAAGAACTTTAAAATGTGCCACATACAGAAGCTATAAAATATAGATAATGTAATGATCTTGCAATGAGATCTTGGACTATAAGACAAAACATAACAAAACAACAACAAAAACAAATAAGTCAAATTAGAAATAAAGAGAATTTCGGACTGATTTGTTAACATAGCCCCATAGAAGAAAATCAGTTTAGGCAAGAACAAGATGGCCACTGAATAATTTTGATCATCAATATTATCAGCTAAGGAATAGTTACATTAAGAAAAGTCATAACAATAACTTTTCTTATAATGAATTTTGTAAATAATAACCAAATGTTATTACATTAGATACTATCAAAGTTTTCGAGGACAGAAAAACATTATTCTTTAGTAAAAAAAAGTATTATTGCAACCAAATTTGCTTCATAGCAAAAATGAACTGACCATATTATGTGGCCAGATGAAACCTTACTAGACAGTTAATTTCCGAGGAAATTTTATTTTATTTACTTATTAATGGAATCCATTTACAAAAGTTTTAACAAAGCTACACCTTACTTAAAAACAATGAATTTTTAAAATATAAACATCTCAGAACAGTTAACTATAACAAACTTTAATGAAACTATCAAGGGTAGACTAGTATTGACATGTAAAAGAGATCACTTATTATAAGATTCCTTTTTGTTGTTTTCAGTTGTTTTTTAAATAAACTAATTTTGGAGTCAAAAATATTTATTTGTCTGGGCAGGCTGTTAGAACTCTGGACCAATCATGTAGTTGGTTCATTGATACCATAATTAGTGAGTAAAATGAGGTAAAGTGAGGTAAAATGGCACTGAAAATATTTCTGATTGCCTGTTGTTTCTACTGGGTACTTTAAGACTCATGGGTGATAACAATTGAGGACAATAAATCTAACATTGTTCTCCTTGTCTCAAGTGTTGGTAAATCAATACTGTCACTTATCCACTGATAGTCATATTCCTCTTCCTGGTATCCACTCTTAAAAACTGCTATCCTCAATTGTGGATGTAAAGGATACTATGTTAAATATTTATTCTTCCTATACCCATAAATTATAACCTGCTCAGAGATGAGGAAAAAAATTTGGTCTGTGAAAAAAAGAATTGGATGCTGATCAAATGACTTTCTCATGATCAAGATCCCATTATTATCAATTTCTTTGTAGATTATACATTCCTGTTTCCTTTTCTGTTTGACTACTAGAACATAGTTTAATCATTTCAATAGTGGTATAAATTGCAATATCTGTTTTAAAAGTTTTTTTAAAACAGTCTTCAGTCGTCATGGAGTAGGGATTATAACAACCAAAATTTTTGAATTCTATTATTTTACTAATGGCTAATTTGCCTCATATCACTGAAAATGGTTCAGTTTTTACACAAAAACGTAAAACACTAAGTAATAGTTCGTGGATTGACCAACTGAAATAACTTTTCATGATAAAATATCTTCTTTCCACAATAGAATACCATATTTTTCGAGAATGTTAACTTTTTAAAAAGTTGGGCAAAACTCGGCGAAATTGATAAAAAGCTTCTTATCGTATCTGCTGTTCTTTCAAGTAATGTAGCGCTGTTGGCAGTCTAAAATATACATTCTGTCTGTTCAATCTTTGTTTAGCTCTTCGAGTTCCTACCATATCTATCTATATATAAAAGGCTATAATGACAAGTCACACTGTTTGTCCAGTAAGGTAACGAAGCCATCTAGGAAAGAAATCTAAACTACCACCATTTGACATTTCAATCATATTTTGTTCTTGAAACTATACAGTTGATTTATTGCTAATACATTCTTCAAATTGATGATTCAGATATTGTTAATCAGAAATTTTACTACTTCACAGTAATTATTTTTTTCGCAAAATTGGTAAAAAATATAGGTTACTGTAATTGTAAGGTAAGATCAATGACATATAATATATTTTTCTACTCTCTTACTAGTAAATTGTATATTACCTATTATTTGGATGCTAAGTAAATGTATCATAATAGATACTGACACGTAATGACTAACACGTAATAAAAAAAATTACGCTTCAGTTTTATAAAAATGTGTAATATCACATAAGCCTCGTAAGTCAGTTGGTCGAGTTACCATGGAAACGAATTAACAGACGTTATTTTGACAGATTAAAAATTATTAATCTGTCAGTGTAAATATAGTGGTAATTTAATTTTTATTTTTATAAACGAAAATAATCGTAGAAAAAGTATAGTACACAACTTGAGTTGTAAGCTTATTACATGCTTGTAAAATTACTGCGCTCGCCGCTACGCTGCTCGCGCGCAACTTTTTTACTCGCATGTAATAAGCTTCTTACAACTCTCGTTATGTAATATACTAATTTGTATACCTATGTCATTGAGTAAGATAAATATAATAAAATATAATAGAAATTGAAATTAATAAGATTAAATAAAATTAAATAAAAATAAATAAAGGTAAATAGAATTTAATAAAATTAAATTAAGTTAAACATAATTAAACAGAAATAAACTTAACTAAAAGCTATACATGTAAAAACGCTGCTATACCTTTTCTGCTCCATTTCTCATGTAAAATCCTATAAGAAAATGCTAAGGTTCATTCCACAATTGGAAAGAAGGGTGGGGGTAGCGAATATGTGAAGACAAAAAAAACACACATTGCGGCATTGCTAAGAGGGCTATATAACATATCTCCTTTGTTATTGGTTCAAGTGGAGCTTGTGATACGTTAAATGAAAGGGAAGGATATCACGAATATATAATTAAGATAGAAAAAACAAACAAGGCGACTACCAAAAGGACGTTCAGAGTGTCTTCATTATTAATGAACATATAGTTACATAAGGTCACCCGGAGCAGACAACCTACCTGCAGAAATATTTAAATGTGGCGGTCAAACATTTGTAACCCTCCTTCACAAACTACTAATACAGGTATGGCAAGAACGCGCGTTACCAGAAGATTGGAATACTGGAATTATATGCCCCATACACAAAAAAGGAAACATTCTTGAATGTTCCAACTTTAGAGGGATTTCCCTTCTTTATACAGCATACAGAATTGTGTCCCTGATACTTAACGAACGCCTGGCACGGTATACTGACAATATAATAGGATCCTACCAAAGAGGCTTCTTGAAAAACAAATCTACCATTGATCACATATCATCCATCAGACAAATATTAGAAAAAACGACGGAGTACGACATAGACTGCCATTACATCTTCGTAGACTTTAAGGCAGCTTACGATACTATTGACAGGTCCCAATTATATTCGGCGATGATCGAATTAGGAATACCAAAAGGTTTGGTAGAATTAATTAAAATGACAATGATGAAAGTCGAATGTAAAGTGCGCGTACAAGGGATGTTTCAAAACCATTTAAAACCAACAGAGGACTGCGCCAGGGAGATCCGATATCGTGCACGCTGTTCAACCTAGCGTTAGAAAAAATTATGAGAGATTCGGGAATAAACTTAAAAGGTACGATATATACCTGTAGTATACAAATAATGGCATAAGCTGATGATATCGTCATAATTGGAAGAACCCAAAATGAAGCAGTGGAGGCTTTGACACGTATCAAAAATGCCGCAGAAAACATCGGACTTCTGATTAACATCCAGAAAACTAAATATATGCCGGCCATATCAAGAATTCAACAAAATAACTTAGAGGTGCAACACGAAACGATAGAAATGGTAGAAGAATTCTGCTACTTAGGATCACTGGTAGACTACAAAAATAACACATCCAACGAGATAAAAAAAGAATATGCGTGGCTAACCGCTGTTATTTTGGCCTGGGCCCTCAACTAAGAGCGTGAAGTATGTCAATAGCAACAAAGTGCAAACTTTATAAAACAATAATACGCCCAGTGCTCACATACGGATCGGAAACATGGGCAATGACGACCCGAGGTGAAGAGTTACTACGAGTCTTTGAAAGAAAAGTATTGAGGACCATATATGGCGGAGTAAACGAACAGGGTCTGTGGAGAAGGCGATATAACTTTGAACTCTATAGACTTTTTGGTGATGCAGATATTGTGAAGACCATCAAAATAAACCGCCTAAGGTGGGTGGGCCACGTTATGCGGATGGATGAGAGTGATACCACTAAAATAACTATGCTAAACAGGCCGGTCGGAAGAAGAAGAAGGGGGCGACCTAAACTCAGATATCTGGACGATGTACAGGAAGATCTGAGGGAGATTGGAGTGAGGGGCTGGAGAAGACAGACACTCGATAGGGAAGGATGGAAGAATGTTTTGAAGCAGGCCAAGGCTCACGAAGGGCTGTA
Source organism: Diabrotica balteata (assembly GCA_918026665.1). Taxonomy (NCBI): domain Eukaryota; kingdom Metazoa; phylum Arthropoda; class Insecta; order Coleoptera; family Chrysomelidae; genus Diabrotica; species Diabrotica balteata. Next base: position 147,332,340 of record OU898277.1, on the reverse strand, counting down.
GCGCCAACTGATGATGATAGTTACATACGAGATGTCATAGATGGATAGAGATTACTATAGATAAAAATAGTTTAACTATAAGACAAATTTTGATTTATTGACTTAAAGAAGGCCTCTGGCTGTATACAAAATAAACAACTGATCGAATCCTAACATGCGACATATTAAATGAAAGGGGTAGATATAACGAATATATTTAGATAGAAAAAACAATCAAAAATACTACCAAAAGGGCACTACACATCGTCTTCGTTTTTAATGAACATATAGCAACATACGACATATCACATGACACAATAGATGACGATAGATATATTCGCTTTATTGACCTGAAAAAGGCCTCTGACTGATTACAAAATAAACAACTAGAATAATACTAGCATATGGCACATCAAATAAAACGACGTGAGACATATAGTACACAAAATGTATGTAGCTCGCCATGGTCTGTATATTTAGGGTCTGTTCCTTATATTTAGGGTGTTCCAATATAGAAGGCAAATTTTTAACAGTTAAACACATGTAAATATAAGAATCTATATAATTTTTAGTGTATAGGTGATACGTGACATTGCAATTTATGCGCTATCTACATCATTAACATTATTTTTGTATTTGTTCAAATAACAAATGTTTTATGAGTTTTCTGTACTGTTGTAGGTTTAAAATAACTGCTAAGGTTTTATTAGATGCTATTACATAAGTTTGAATTAAAATTATATCTATGTTTACATATAATTAAATATTTTTTTACCTAATCAAGTTAAATGTACTTTGGTCTGGCCTTTTTCTTAAATATGTAGTTTTACATTAGTTGCTTGTTTTTCTTCATATTGAAAAATACCAGATCTTGTGGAACTGATGCCATTCTAGGGTTTATCACAAAATTTGTAATTAATGCAATACTTTCATCCCTTATACATGTAATCAAGTTAATGTTCTGTGAAGTTAAATTAAAAGTGGTCAAGATTATTGATATTTATAAGAAGGTTAATAGAAATGATTTGGTAAATTATAGAACTGTGACATTCGTCAGTTTCCTCCAAAAGTTTTGGATATCCATTCCTAAATAGATTGTTGGAATTTGTAAATAGTAACTCCATGCTCAAACAATAAGCATGAATTTCGATTTGATAAGTCTAACATAACCGTAGTTCATTCATTTTGTAGTAAAACATTTATTAATTTAATTTCATCTTTGTTATTCTTCTGATGATAAAATATATATGAATAAATTCAAGTATGTACAATTCCCTGGCGCACGCCCTGGTTACAACGCCAAGACAACAGGGGTCCAACTAAGTCATAGTAAATTGTTCCGCTTATAATGACTACTAAATAATACAGTATGTTGCTAATTACTAGTGTCGCGGATAGCGTATGCTACGATGTCTGTTAATATAGTTTATGAGGTAGATATGTATGTTTATACATTGTTAAAATCATGATTAGTTAGTGCTCCTCGTAACCTTCATAATGTATTGGTTTGTTTATTCCTAGCGCATCTTTATTGTGTATCTAGTTTAAAATGTGTCTGAATTGTCAATATCAATGAGTCAGATAAAATTAAATTATTAGAAGATTTTTTTTACCAAGTAACAAAAACAAAATTTGTTTTGTTACTTGGTAAAAAAATCTCTAATAATTAGGACACTTCAAAAGGACATCGAAACATCAAATAAACTTATTTTAACGTAAAATTCTGGCTTATTTCCAATGAAAATAGTAAATTGCGATAATATGCCACAAGAAAATAGCTTCAGAACAATATTAAATATCTATAATGTCAAGTTTTCCTTCAATTCTACAAATTCCTTTATTTGTTTCATTGTTTTCTTATACTCGCCAATATTTTATTGTAAAAAATATGTCATGTAAATTTATTATAAATATTTTCTAGCCTTCCTGGTGTATATCGATTATCAAGAACGCTGCGTGTATGAATGCGAGTGATGCATCACATTTTTTTAACATTATGTTATGATAGTTTCGACACACCGTATATTATTCACTTTCATGCAACTAGTACATACTGTTTCAATTATGTCATGTTGTATGTTATGTCTGCTGTACAGGGTTTCTCATTATATTTTGACCCCCCAATTATTTTCCTTAATTTCGGGAATACAAAAAAGTTTAAAATAAAAGTTGTATTATTTTATCTGTACCGACCAACAGTGTAGCATCAGACCAAATTTTGTATACAGGGAGTGCGCAATAAAATGCATTCATTCAAGGACACCCTGTATTTTTTTATAGTTTTGGGTAGCCCTGCATTTCTTTATTACAAATATATAACATAGTGTAGCATTAGTTTTGTTCTATAATGGCGTATGGTACTACTATACTATAGTAAGATAAAAAAAAAATATATTTAGAAAGTCAACAAAATTAATGACTTACAATACTACATTTAAGATTACAATAGATGCTCAAAGTGCCATTGTTATCAATGTACAAGTAATATCTTCGTCTCAAATTTTCTAATGTTTCAGATATTGTGTTATTATGACCCCTTAAATTTTCAATTTCCGCACGAACTTTTGTCATGATAGTGTTAATATTTGTTTTGAATGAAAATACACTTTTTCTTTTAAAAACCGCCATAAAAAGCTATCACATGGTGTTAAGTCGGGACTATTTGGTGGCCATGTAAGGGTAATCCTTATTTCCGATCCAGGCATTAAATTGATTATTTAAATATTCTTGAACGGCTACATTATGTGGCGGTGCTCCATCTTGTTGCCATATCATACTATTTCATTGATTTTGTGTATAATTTTGATTTAATAACTCATCTACTTCTGTAATGACTGTGTCCAAATATGATTCCCCAGTTAATTTAGAATCAACCATTCATTTTAATTCATATTTAGGTCAAACTATTTTGTTTTGAAATATTGCGCACCACACATTTATTGATTTTCTTCGTGACTTTTTTATTTGCTTAATTTTTCTTTTCCTATTATTTTTCTGTTCCCACGAATACCTATGTCTTCTATTAAAAATGCCTGAAGTTGAAAAATTTAATTCATCTGTCCATAAAATGTTATAAAAATAATTAGGATCATTGTTCAAATTTGTAAGCATGTCTTGGCAGAACTGTAAACGCTTTCTCTTATGAACATCGGTAAGTTTTTGTACCGGTAATATTTTGTACGGCTTATAGTTGTGCTTTTTAAAAACTCTATGTATCATCGCACGGCTTTTCTCTAATCCATTAGTAGAATTGTTTAGACTAGTTTCGGAATTTTCTAAAATAAAAATGTTATGAATTTAATCTATTATTTAGGTATTTAATTTTTACCTTCAAAGTAAATCAAAGTATTAAGATCTTCATCATCATTTCCTACGATAGTACATTTCTTCCATTCAAACATTTTTTTTATTTATGACATGACGATAATTATATTAAAATGTATTTGCAGTAGTCTGTCGATCTGGATAAATCAGCCTATATTCTCTTCTTGCCGCTTGCTTGTTTTTATTATTTTTACATAAATTGAGAATATATCTACTTTTTCATCTGCAGTATAACCAATTTCGGTATGAGGACTGACAATTAATAATTGTTTAATTTTGAAATGTCAGTTGCGTAGCCACCTATGGTTACCCTTTTGTAGTACCATATGCCATTATAGAACAAACCTAATGCTACTCAAAGCTATAAAAAAAATACAGGTTGTCCCATTTGAAATGTTAAAGATGCATTTTATTGGGCAATCGCTGTATACAAAATTTGGTCTGTTGCTACACTGTTGGTCGGTATAGATAAAACAATACAACTTTTATTTGAAACTTTTTTTTTGTATTCCCGAAAGGAAAATAAGTGGGGGTCAAAATATAATGAAAAACCCGGTACATACCTAACTAAACCATTTGATATTAGTTTTGTCTTAAGTTAATTGAACATTATTTATATATTCGGTAATATATTACCATCAATGGCGTTACAGCTGTATAAAATACAAATCCTTCTTGAGAATAATTCTCCATTCTGTCCTGTCCTTCCTCTTCTTGATCCTTTAACTCCGATAAATTTTATGTTGTCGTCCAATTGTCTTCCTTCTAGCTCGTCGCCGACTGTTTTTTTTTGTCAAAATATATCAGCCGTCAAATATATTATTGGGAATAAATCGCAATAAAATCTAAAATTAACTGTTTAGTTGAAATTTCTTTCTTTGACGTAGGAACCCGTTTTCAAATTACGTTTTTCGCTGTATCCACCGTACAAAAATAAATGATGAAAATACATCGGAAATGATTTAATGATTTAATGCATTTATTTTAATTGCAGCCATGTGTACCAATCGTTTTTCACCGCCGTTCACAAGTATCTATCGAAAAATTTGGGACAAATGTTATTGCAGAATGGAAACCAGATTCAAGCATGATTGTCATTGCGGTAAGTTATCACTAATTTGATGACCTGACTTAATAAACAAATAATTACTTTTGGTAAAGGTCATTTTAATATTTCTGTTAAACAATTTTTTTTGCTATTTTATGACTAATCAATTGATTAGATAGAACTGATTAAACTGCATCAATCTTAAAACAAAAATGGAATATTCAGTTGTATACTTTCTGCGATCGCTTAAATTGATATAATTTTGTTAAGGCGGCTAACATTTAAATCAAAATTTTTATTAACATCGCAACCTGTTCACTGATATAACAATGAGTAACTTATTTGTCACATATCCTAACTAAACTTAAAACATAAAATATTGCTCAGCAATATTTCTTCAGTTCCTATGAGGCATCGCCTATTTACATAATGTCCACATGTTCATAACTATACTTCAAGGAGCATCAATGATATTCCTTCGTAACTTGTTACCTTGTTGTTCTCTGTATGTTACTTTCGCTGACTCAACCCTATAGTTGTATGTCATAACTCAAAATAGGCTTGACGACTTGATTCTCTTCTTCTTACGGTGCCTTATCCTTAAGGACGTTGGCCATTACATTTGCCCATTTAATCTTATTTGTAGCAGCCCTGAATAGTTCTATGGAGGTCATGTTCGTCCATTGCCGTAGGTTTTTAAGCCAAGAGTTGCGTCTTGTTCCTGGTCCTCTTTTGCTACTGCCTTCGATAATAAGTTGGAGCAGTTCATACTTTTGATTTCTTATGATGTGACCAAAATATTGTGTTTTCCGTTCTTTTATTATAAGCATAAGCTCTCTTTCCTTATTCATCCTCCGCAAGACTTCCGCATTTGTCGTATGGCTCATGTAGGATATTCTGAGCATTTTACGGTAACACCAGAGTTCGAATGCTTGGATTCTTTTTTGTGTTGCTTCTGTCATTGTCCAGGCTTCAACACCATAGAGCAAGGTGGTGAAAACATAGCACTTAAGTATTCTAGTTCTCAATGAGATGCCCAGCTGGCGGTTGCATAGAACTTTTTGCATTTTGTACAACATTGTACGTGCCTTTTCCAGGCGTATTCTTATCTCTAGTGAGTGGTCCCAAGTTTCATCAAGATTACTTCCAAGGTACGTTGTTCTTGTTACTCTTTCCAGATCTGTTCCGTCGACATTGACCTTCACCCTTCTGTTTTGGTGCTTGCTGATGACCATCGTTTTTGTCTTCTTTGTATTCAATTTCATTCCAAATTCTCTACAGGCTGTCGTTACTCGGTCCATTAAGCGTTGCAGGGCTTCAGCATTATCTGCCAGTATGACAGTGTCATCAGCAGATCGCAGGTTATTTATACATTGCCCGTTTATAATTATACCAACCGAGGTGCCTTCCAAAGCTTTCTGAAATATCTTCTCAGAGTAAACATTGAACAGCAAAGGTGATAGGACACATCCCTGTCTTACTCCCTTCTCGATATTGATTTTTCCAGATGTTTCGCTTTCTATTCTGATTTTAGCCTTTTGTTCTTGGTAGAGGTTTGAAATGATCCTTAATTCTTTATCGTCGATATTACATGACCTTAAAATATCTACGACGACTTGCAACTAAGCAACCAATACATTTTTTTATACCTGATTTTAAGTTCTTGTCTTTTCTTTTTAACATGTGCTCTCCACCTGAGTCTTGCATCAAGAGTGATGCCCAGATATTTTGCAGTGTGCACCTGGACCTCATTTATTCGTTTATTTGGAATCTATTTGGTTTGGTTCATCTTAATTTCTCATTCTTTACTCCAATTGATCATTTGATTTAGGAGTTAGTTCTGCAGAATATGCACTCATTCATAATTTAGTTTAAAGGTATATTTGGTGTATCAAATGTATAGAACTATATAATACAAAGATGCTTCTTTCTGGGGCAACTCTTATCTGTCTCAAATCAGAGTATACTTCCATCTGCTTGATTATGAAGCATATTTATCATTTTAGGAGTAGAAAGCATTGCTTTTGTACGTAAATTTTTATATATTTTATGTATAAATCCTTTATGGCACACCTTGTCAAAAGCTTGGGCCATATCCAGGAAGTCGATGGTGCATACTTTTTTTCTTCCGGTGTTGTTTTAATGATGTTAGTAAGTTTGTTAATAGTAGAATGGCTTTCTCTAAATCCAGATTGGCGTGATAATTAGATATCCTTCTTCAATTATGGGTTTTAGTTTATGAGGAGCATTTTTTCATTTAGCTTTGAAATATCAGGAATGAGCGATGTAGGTTTATATAACGACACCTCGTGTGATGGTTTGCTAGGTTTAGTTATGATACTTACTTTCGCCACTTTTCACAATTTTCCAACATATTTGATTCTTATGAGACATAAGAAGGTAATTTAATTTTATAACAGTTTTCTTCGACAACTGGTTTAAAATCTCAACATTAATAAGATCAAAGAGAGGTGCTTTATTAGGCTTAACTTTTTTTTTGTTTCTAGTTCTTTGGGAGTAATATTCATGTCTCCGAGGAAAGATTCACTGAAATGGAAACTGAAATGAATAAAATAAAATGGGATGTCATAGGTATTAGCGAAGTTAGAATGAGAGGTGAAACTTTGAAAACACTCAAATCAGGGCATATATTCTATCAGATTGGTCCTGAAAATACATCAGTTGGAGGCATCGGTTTCTTTGTCCATAAAAATCACGCGAACAAGATAATAAACATCAAAAGTATATCATCTAGAGTGGCATATCTTATTCTGAAGCTGAACAGTAGGTATCAACTCAAAATTATCCAAGTATACGCTCCAACAACAGACCATACAGACGAAGAAATTGAAATGTTTTATGACGATGTATCCACTGCGCTTGATGATTCTCGTACTCAATTCACAATTTTATGTGGCGATTTCAACGCAAAAATAGGGGTAAAAGAAGCAGATCTAGAAACATCTTTAGGACAATTCGGTTCCCCAGGAAGAAATGATCGAGGAGAAAAGCTACTAGGATTCCTACTCCAGAATAACTTATTCAACATGAACAGCTTCTTTCACAAAAAGATGCACAGAAGATGGACTTGGGAAAGTCCAAACGGTAGAACAAGGAACGAAATCGACTACATCATAAGTGATCAAAAACAAATAATTAAAGATGTAACAGTACTCAACAAGTTCACCACAAACAGCGACCACAGGATGATACGAGCGAAAGTTCAAATCAATATAAAAAGAGAAAGGAATATAATGATTAAAAATAAATTTCATGGTATCTGGACACCCCCATTAGATATCAACCAATATCAGACACATATCAATAATAAGCTTCTATTGCAGGAAACCTCCGCTAACGATATTAACGACTTGAATAACTGCATCATAAACGCCTTACAAGAAAGTCACCGAGTGCACTGTCCTAAAAGAAAATCAGATAGTAAAATAAGTCCATATACTGAAACGCTCTTGGATCAAAGAAGACAAATGAGAAGCGATAAGAATGTAGATAGCAACACTTTAAGAAAAATGAACAAAACTGTTTCGAAAGCAATTAGGAGAGATTTAAGGAAATTTAATACCGATTATATTAAACGCACTATAGAGGAAAATAACAGCCTAAAAGTTCTACGTAGAAAGCTAACGAATGGGAAATGCGAAATTCATAAATTAAGAAACAAGCAAAATGAAATAATATCACGTAGAGACGAGTTAATACAGGTCGTCGAAGAGTTTTACGAGGACTTATATAGAAGTAGACGAGAAGATAAAACAGGAATACAAACAGCCATTTCAAAGAAGATCAAGAATCAAGGTTCCGAACTAATGCCAGAGATAAAGCTAGATGAGATTCGACAAGCATTAAGAAAAATGAAAAATAACAAAGCCCCAGGAGAGGATGGAATCGTAATAGAAGCTATCGTAAATGGAGGAGATATGCTATTAAATAAATTAAAGAAACTATTCAATCTATGTTTGCAGCAAAGAGAGGTGCCCAAAGAGTGGAACAATGCTACAACCATCCTTTTGCATAAAAAAGGAGATAGAACGGACCTAGAAAATTATAGACCTATTAGCCTGTTGAACCACATATACAAGCTCTTCACTAGGGTAGTGACATCAAGATTGGAGAAAAAATTAGATTTCTACCAACCGAGAGAGCAGGCAGGATTCCGCTCAAACTATGGTACCAATGATCACCTCCACACAGTAAAGACACTCATTGAAAAATCTATAGAATATAACAAACCTCTTGTTCTCACTTTCATAGATTTTCATAAAGCGTTCGACACGATCGAATTAGACAGCCTTATAGAAGCAATGAATGACAGCAGGATTGACCATAGGTATAGTGAGCTTATTTATAATATTTACAAAAATGCCACTATGACTGTTAAAATAGACAATAAAACCCGACCAATAAAAATAAATCGTGGAATAAGGCAAGGAGATACATTGTCGCCGAAATTATTCATAACGGCATTAGAATATGCCTTTAAGATGATCAATTGGGACCACAGAGGAGTAACGATAGACGGCGAAAAGCTTAACCATCTCCGTTTCGCAGATGACATTGTCCTTATCACAGATAATTTAGGAGAAGCTACAGATATGTTAAACGAATTGGATTTTGCATGTTCGAAGGTGGGCCTGAGAATGAACTTGACCAAAACTAAGTTTATGACAAATTTGGTCCCCAATAACCATTTGACAATTCAAGACAAAGTGGTAGAACTGGTGGAGAAATATACGTATTTGGGTCATGAAATAAGAATCAGCAGGGATAACCAAACATGTGAGATCCAAAGACGAATTACTTTAACATGGGCAGCCTTTGGAAAACTGCGAGACACACTTAGGGCCAACATACCAATCAGCCTCAAAAGAAAAGTGTTTGACCAATGCGTATTACCGGTCATGACCTATGGGGCGGAAACTATGACTTTAACCAAGACCACGGCTTCGAAACTGAGAGTGGCACAGAGACGAATGGAACGGTCTATGCTGGGAGTGACGTTGAGGGACCGAATAAGAAACGAAGATCTGCGAAGAAGGACGAGCATTACTGATGTTGTGGAACGCATAGCGGAACTAAAATGGAACTGGGCAGGCCATGTAGCGAGAATGCACGATTCACGATGGACGAGCAAAATTACAAATTGGAGACCAAGAGCAGACAAACGCAGTAGAGGAAGACCACCTACACGTTGGGCCGACGACATCAGGCGTATCACTAAAAATTGGCAACAAAGAGCACAAAATCGTGAGGAATGGAGGAGTTTAAGGGAGGCCTATGTCCAGCAGTGGACGTGATAAATAGAGGCTGGATGATGATGATGATGAATATTCATGTCATCGTTGGTTTCAATCTGTACTTTAAGTTCTTTATCAGGTCATAGAAATATATAATTTTCTAGAGTCTTCAAACCTTGTCGCTTTTTGTTCATTATTGCGCCTCCATTAGGTGCCGTCGCTACTCTTAATAGGAGGATTATGAATAATTGGCATTTTGAGACGTCTTCTCAGAATGTAATTCAACAAGATACTCTCCTACAGCTTCTTGTTGAATACACTTGATTTTTATCCAGCTTTCATCACAGTTTTCTTTTTTCGGCTATCATATCCCGCTTTTTTCGGATATCATATTCTTTTGGATAATTGTTGCTTTTATTTCTTTGGACAATAGTTGGTGTATGATACCGAGCTGCTTATTGGATCTCATTGGCAATTTTTTCTACAGCTTTATTTAATTCTTCAGGGTTTTTAATGAGCCAGTGAAGTCAGTAATACTTTTTAGTGGTAATCGGAGGCTAGCCCAATCTGTTCCTTTGTTGGTTAGTCTTGGTGAATTTTCTTTCCGTATAAAAAGTCACTGAGGCTAAGGAGGATAGGGAGATGATCCGAATTCATATCGGATGCTTCTTCCATGTATATATAGTTAGATGCAATGCCTTTTACAACATAAAAGTCAATCAATTATCTTGGGATTTGCCTGGAAGATATTATAACAAATACTGATAACAAAGGTTGTAACGATTCAAAAAACTTTATTAAGTTTTAATTCACTTATTTCAAATTCTATTTAATTCAAAAAGCAGTAACTTTTATTCGACCCTGTATAAGGTTTTTCTAATTCGGCGTCTTCCATTTATATAAAAGTTTTATTTAAAAATCCTTTATTTAAGGTATATAATTAAAAAGATCCTTTCGAGCTTTATCACAACAGAACGTTTTCGGAATAAAAAGTCCATCGTCAGTGCATTTACAAGGTGTACATGAGTCAAGCCACTAAATATTTGAATAAAATCACTTTAAATGGTACAACATTCGTTGTATTTTAATTATTACATTTTTGTTAATAATTTGGTGTGATGTTAAAATTTTTAACAGATACCCTGCATGGGAATTGCTATCCTATATTTTTGGTTTAGATCTAGTAGCTAATTTTTTCGAATTTATCTTTTGCCTATGTGCTAGATTTTGAAAAACGCATTTGGTACATAAAAAGCTTGTAGATACATTAAAAAGCAAAAATATTGTACTACTATCATCATCGCCATCAACCTGTATGTGTCCATTGCTGGACTTAGGTCTCCCTCAGCTCTTTCCATCTGTCTCTGTCTTGTGTGGTTAGCATCCAGTTATTGCTAATACTCTTCAAGTCATCAATACATCTAGATGGTGGGAGTCCTCTGCTGGCTATTGCTTCTTGTCTTGGTCTCCACTCGAAAATACGTTTTGTCTATCGGTTGTCAATGTCTAGAGTTAAGCGGTATTTAAAGAAGCACTTTCAGATTTAATAGAAGGTATATCTATCAATGAAGAACTTTTGAATAACTTGCTGTTTGCAGACGATACAGTAATAATGACGGATGACAAATTATTTACAGAACGTAGTGCACCGACTTAATGAATTCTGTCATGAATAAGGACTAAAGATGAATTTGAAAAAAACTAAATGCATGATCATGTCCAAATCAGCAGATGCAAACATCCAATTGATTGTTGAGGATACTGTAATTGAGAATGTGGATACCTACAAATACTTAGGAACATGGATAACATCAAATGTAGAATAAACGAAAGAAATTAAGACACGTATTGAACTATAGCACGTGTATCATTCGTTAAACTTAAGTTTCTTTGTTGTCGGGATTTAAGGGTAGGACTACGCCTAAGAATGCTTCGGTGTTACGTATTCACTACTCTTCTTTGTGGCTTGGAAGTATGGCCATTAAAGCAAGTGCATCTGATTAAGTTGGCCGCCTTTGAATTTTGGTGTTAGAGAAGAATCCTACGAATATCATGGACTGAAAGAATATCAAACGCAGAAGTTATTAGAAGAATAGGAACTGAAGCTGAAATAATATTAACTATCAAAAGAAGATTACTTGAGTACTTAGGCCATGTTATGAAAGGGCAAAGGTACTCATTATTACAGCTTATTATGCAAGGCAAAATTCGAGGAAAGCGAAATGTGGGAAGACGAAAAATATCGTGGCTTAAGAACTTAAGCGAATGGTTTGGATGCATTAGTGCAGAACTATTTAGAGCGAAAGTTAGCAGGGTCCGCATAGCCATGATGATTTCAAACCTTCGATAGAAGATGGAACTTAAAGAAAAATAAGTATGTGCTAGTACGAATGATCCAAAGAACCACGCTCACATCTCCTCTGATTCTGATCAACGTATCCTCGTTCATTTTGTATGCCTCAAACACTCCATCGTTTGTAGTGCTACAAGGTTAATGAATATAAAAGAATCTAATTTTACCGTAATAAAAAGTATACGTCATGAATGACCTCATACCATTGTATCATACCGTACAGAGTAACTACGACATATAATTGAAATCACAGTGTATGTATTGTATATATAATCTTTAAAAAATCGCTCTTAATCTGAAATTTTGTATTTTTTCAAAGAGTGGCAATATAAGAGTGGCCATATTTCCCAATGAACCTGATGGTCTTTAAAAATCATAAAATTGCCTGTAGGTTAAGTAATAGTATAATAAATAATTATTGTTAATGTATATGACTAAATTTAACTTTAGGTAGTGTGGCAAAGAGTTTACCATATTTTCTTATTTAAAATATCTTACTTTAAACTCATTCTATGTTTTTAGACTTCCGAGGGTCATCTACTTTTTTACAAAATAGAAGTCCCACCTGATCATAAAGGCCTCTATCACCAAACTGATTCACCCCACGTAAATCTTCGAAGAGATAGTGCTGAATTATTTATAAAAGAAACGATACCACCTTTAAAATTAGTTTTGGTAAGAATTTTTTTATATAGGTAAAGTAGTTCCTACATATGCCCATTCCATTTAGTGAAAGTTAGTACAGCTAATCTATAATTAGTAGTAAACTGTACCATAAGTGTCAACTGTATATAGAACACCAAAATGAAAAATGCTTATTTACAATGCTATAAAACTTCATGTTGTACACTGCTTACTTACAGTATTCAAACATAATTACAATGTTCAGACTTCTAGCATTCCTAATATTTTGTTTTAATGTATTTTAGAGCGAAGAAATTACGGTATGGGATGGAAAAATTACTGGCGTTGTGTGTATCACAATGATGGAAATAATGTTATCGACCACTAATAACCACGTTCTGAGGTATCGATGGGATGGAACACAAAACAGAGATTATGCATTAGATTTAAGAAGGATACCATTCTGTATTAACCAACAAGTTGCTAAAGCGGTACCCATAGTCGAAGAAAACATTTATATCACCGACATTGAATACTCGCCTCTAGTGGGTGGGTTTTCAATAGTTCTGAACGATGGAAGAGCGGCATTCTTGACAGCGCCCTCTTTGAAATTCGATCCAAATCAAGTTCAGGGCATTTGGGCTCAGGGAATGGATGATGCTACGTGTACAAATATTAATCATAAGTTTAGGCTGATAACTTTTGGTCGTTTGAATTCGGAATGTGTTGTTTATACTATTGATGAAAGTACAGGTGGTTTAGAGATATCACATACTTGTGTTCTTAGCAGTAAAGATTATCCTGGTGATCCAGGTAAGTTTAATTAAACTAGTTTATTAGTATTATTACCCACAGTAATAAGATTTGAGCAATGATGATGTATATGGCAAAATATTTTCATTGACGTCTAATTACGGTCTGAAAAATATATGAGGACGGTCCGATACGTACTTAACCTACAAACACGGGATCTGTCACTCTTGGAGTGACTGAGGAGTAATTTATTTTATTGTATTTTATTTTAATTTAATTAAATATATATATATATATATATATATATATATATATATATATTTATTTATTTTATTTTTTTGTCTTTTTTCATTTTAATTTAATTAATTTATTTATTTCTATTTTATTTTATTTTAATTTATTTTGTAGTAGTTTATTTTGCTTTATTGTATTTTATTTTAATTTATTTTATTTTATTATATTTTAATTTAATTTATTTTTCACGACGACAAAAGCTAATGAAAAAAAGAAAAACAAGGAACGGAATTTGACAAAATATAAGCTGATGAGTAGGGATATTAGATATAAAATAACTGAGGCAAGGGAAAGACTGACTGAATGCAAATGCAAAGAAATAAAAGACTGCTAGAGCGAATTATTACTTTAGTTTGTACGGAATAGTTGAAGGATTTACATCTAACAGCAATAACTATTTACAAATCTCGCTGGTAGACATAAACAAGGCAATTAATCCACAACGCGGAAGAGTTAATAAAGGAGTGTGAAAATTACAAACATTATTTAACAGCGATAAGGAGTATAGGGAGCATATTACACTAAGAGCCGGTCTGAGCTCTACAGTACACCATGAAGGCTAGACAGAGTACAGAGGTTCTTATCTCAAACACGGTGCATTCCAATGGCTAATAAAAACATCCTATGAGTCTGTAGTATGTAAATACACGCCCACACATATCCCTAAACACAAAATACACATACACATACATATCTACACCATGCTTAATGGGCAATTCAGGGAGATCTGTTCTGTGGCTAATGCGCTCCCCAATCCCGAGATGTAAAACCATCGTGCTGATTAGACGTATCGTAAAAGGGAAAAAGTTTTGCCTAAGCAATATCCCAGAGAACTAGCGAACTCTGTGAGATTGTAGCATTGGTACGGCTAAGGCGCAGTTTTGTACCTTGCAACATATCCTTCAGACTCGTGGAAATAGAATAAACACGAGACAAAAAGATATAAAAGATATAATTGGAATAGATGGTTACTTAACAACAGACATTGACAGGAAACAGTTGATTTGGTATGGTCATGTTCAAAGCATGGAAGACACAAGACTACCCAAGAAGATTATGCAGTGGGTACCACCAAACCGCAAAAAACGAGGAAGACCCAAAAAGACATGGAAAGAAGAGGTAACTAAAGCAATGAGTACAAGAGATCTTAGAGACGGCCAATGGGATGATAGAAGGACGTGGAAGTTAGGCATCGGACAACGTCGAAAGACGTTCTAAAACCGATATATATATATATATATATATATATACAAAAAGATATGGTTTAGAAGAGGAAGTTAAGTCCACAAATAAAAATATTGAGAGAACGAGCGATCCCTCTATATTTTTCGCGAACACTCTCTATCCTAAATAGGTCTCAATTAACCCCAATTAGAATCCTACAGGTGAATCTTCCTGCACCGTAAGGCAGCGTTCACAGAACTTATTTTTGCTGTGGGATGGTTCGATATTAAAAAAAAATGGTTTCGAAAAAAATCGACCTTAATAAACTAAAAGATCCCGACATTGCAAGTGTATACAGACAGCAAATAGAAGATCAAATAAGAACAGGAAACTTAGAAGAAGTAGAAGACATTATAAAGAAGGCAGCATATCAAAAAACTGTCGACGCAGGTTGTACACGGAGAAAAAAGAAGAGTATAGACGTCTTAGAAGTGAGGAAAAACATATCCATTGAGATAAAATTTTATTCGATAAAAATGAAACGAGGAAATACTATAAATCCTTAAATAATAGCCGTCGAGAATTTAAAATACGATTAAAAATTTGTAAAGACACTAACGGTGAGATTCTACTTGATAAAAACTCAGTTCTTAACAGATGGCACACCATTTCAGCGAACATCTAAATATAAACGATATTGAAGAAGGTTACAACATACAATCAACAAAAACTGCAACTTCAACAACACAGTGAAGACCAAACGAGAGAAGTGTCAAATGCCATCCTAAAACTCAAAGACAATAAAACCACAGGAATCGATGAAATCTGTTCGGAAATGTATAAAAAAGGTGGTGATCAACTTTTTGCAGTAATTTTTTTGAAAGGCATAAACATTTTACAAAGGATATTGTTGGTCAATATCAATGTGGATTTACTGCTGGAAAGTCAACTACACATCAAATTTAAGCACATAGGCAAATTCTAGAAAAGTCACTAGAATATAAAATAGATACACACCATCTCTTCGTCGACTTCAAAGCAGTCTATGGCAGTGTCAAAAGAACTGCATTATATAATGCAATGATAGTCTTTGAGATTCCACCTAAGTTAGTTAAGTTGACCCAACTAACAATGCAAAACGTAAGCTCATGCATTAGAATTGAAGGAGAAAACTCTACGTTCTTTGACAATAATAATGGTCTAAGAAAGGGGGACGCGCTGGCGTGTTTCCTCTTTAATATTGCCTCGTAAAAGGCAATCAGACAGTTAAATATTAGAATGAATGGAACTATTTTTAATCAATCGACGCAAATTCTCGCATTTGCTGACGATATAGTTATAGTGGGAAAGTATGGGAGACATGGTGCAGTGTTTTACAATGCTTGCGGACGTGGCAAGTGAATTAGGACTTGTGGTAAACGGGGAAAAAAACAATTATATGTTGGTTTCTAAAAACCCCCGAAATATCCAATAGAGAATAAACAACTATACCTTTAACAAGTCAAACAATTCACATATCTTGGATCGCTAGTAAATGCAACAAACACGACAAGCGCCGAAATAAAAAGACGAATAGCAATAGCAAACAGAACTGTTCACGGTCTCGCAGAAACATTAAAAAAATAAAAATATAAAACGTGCAGTAAAGCTCAGTATATACAAGACCTTAATAAGACCGGTTTTGATATGTGGGGCTGAAATGTGGACCTTATCTCAAAATGATGATAGACTTCTTGGTATTTTTGAGAGAAAAATTCTTAGAAATATTTTTGGGGCCTTAAATGGAAATGGGCTATGGCGTCGAAGATACAACTTTGAACTATATCAGTTATACACCGATCCAGATATTGTGAAATTCGTTAAAGTGCAGAGATTTAGATGGGCTGGACACATTGCTAGGATGTCAGATCGCGAATACACGAAGATATTAACATTTTCAAAACCAGAGGGCACAAGAAGTAGAGGACGACCACGAAGGAGATGGATTGATGATGTGGAAGAAGACCTACAGATTCTAAGGGTCAGAAGATCCATGAATCGACAGGAGTGGCGACTTCTTTGTGAGCAGGCCAAGATCCACAACGGATTGTCGAGTCACTTATGATGATGATGATGGTTTGATAGCGTCTTGATACAAAAGTCTTTGGTATACCAGGGCCACGTAGAAAGTCTATCTAGCAGGGGTCCCGAGGATTTGCGTAATAGTCAAACAAAGATGTCATCATCATCATTCAGCCCATACTCGTCCACTGCTGAACATAGGCCTCCCGTAGTTCACCCCACAAATTTCTGTCCTGAGCCGCCTGCATCCAATTTTGATGTGTCCGTTTCAGGTCATCCGTCCATCTTGTTGGTGGTCGTCCTCTATTCCTAAAGGCATCTTGTCTGGGTCTCCACTCAAGAATGCGTTTTGTCCATCTGCCGTCCTTCGTTCTCGCGACGTGCCCTGCCCAGTTCCATTTTAAGGTTGATATTCTTTTGATTGCGTCGGTTACTCCCGATCTACGGCGCAATTCTGTGTTGGGTATTCGGTCTCTCAGGGTTAATCCCAACATGGACCGTTCCATTGCCCTCTGTGTTGTTCGAATTTTGTTTGCGGACGTCTTAGTAAGTGTTAGCGTCTCCGCACCATAGGTTAGAACCGGCAGCACACATTGATCGAAGACTTTTCTCTTTAAGCAGATGGGAAGAGCTGATTAGAAAACATCTCTTAGCTTTCCATAAGCTGCCCATGTCAACCCTATTCTACGTATTAGTTCATTGGTCTGGTTATCTCTACTTAAGCGAATTTCGTGTCCCAGATATTTGTATGCTGATGTTTGTTCTGTACTTGTTCCAGCTATGTTGATGTTCTCACTCACAACAAGGTTTGTTGTCGTGTTTTTGAGTTATTGATCTTTAAACCCACTTGTGTAGAGGCATGGTAGAGTCTTTCGCACATTTCGATGGCATGATCTATGCGGTCTGTTATCAGGACTATATCGTCCGCGAACCTGAGGTGACTAAGCTGCTCTCCATTTATGTTTATGCCCTTTTCGTCTAGGTTTGCACGCTTACACATGTATTCCAATAATGTTGTAAACAGTTTTGGTGAAATGGTGTCGCCCTGGCGAACTCCACGATGAATGTTGAACTTGTGTGTATCTTCATGGAGTCTGACGCATGCCGTGGCATTATCATAGATATTTTTGATGACAGTGGTGTAGCGGTGATCTATTCGGCACTCTTTTAAAGCTTCTAGCATTTTCTGGTGGTTTACTGTGTCGAATGCTTTCTCATAATCCACAAATATTAGGACGAGGGGTTTATTGTACTCTATACATTTTTCGATGAGGCTTTTAATAACTTGTAGATGGTCGTTTGTGCCGAAGCCTGACCTGAATCCTGCCTGTTCGCATGATTGGTAAAAGTCCATTTTGTTCGAAAGTCTGTTTGTTATGACTTTTGTAAAAAGCTTGTATATGTGTGAGATGAGGCTGATTGGTCTATAGTTTACGAGATTTGTTAAATCTCCTTTCTTAAACATTAGAATGATCACTGCATTTTGCCATTGTGATGGTGTTGTTCCTCTATCAAGACATTCTGTGAAAAGTATGGAAAGCATTTGTATCAGTTTCTCGCCTCCTAATTTTATGGCTTCGGCAACGACCCCGTCGTCGCCAGGTGACTTATTATTTTTCATTTGTAAGAAAGCTTTTTTAATTTCATCAACAGTAACATCTGGTATGTCTTCCGAGCCCTGGTTTAGAACCTTTGGTATGTTGTCAGTTAAAGCATTTTCTTCTGTTTTGCTGTAGAGTTCGCTGTAAAATTGTCCGACAGTTTGTAGAATTTCCTGTTTATCTGTTATTCTTTCGCCCTTTGTGTTTTTCAGTTTGTAAATATTTTTCTTTCCTATTTGCTGTTTCCTTCTGAAGACTTTTAAACTTTTGTTCTCTTCTATGACTTTTGATATCTCTCTGGTGTTGTAGTCTCTTATATCTTTTCTGATGTTCTTGGTTCTGTATTTATCTGTTAGTTGTCTTCTTTCCTCTAATAGAGTTTTCGTGCTTAGACTTAGTTTTTCTTCGTCTTTTTGGTTTTTTGGGCAACAGTTTTCTTGTGCTTGTTTCAGAGCTTTGACTATTTTCTGGTTTAGTTGTTCGATGTTTATGTTTTCTGTTTCTTCGTTTTGTAATTTTTCTTCAACCGTACGTTCAAACAGTTTTGCATTTTCAGGTGGTACCCGTCTTCTAACATTTGGTTTAGGAACAAGCTTCATTCTTTCTTTTTTAACGTTAAGCATTACTTTTGTTCTTATCATCCTATGGTCGCTGCCAGCAGAGAACTTGTTGAGTACTTCCACGTCTTGTATTATATATTTTTTATCTGTAATTATAAAGTCGATTTCGTTTTTGACGGCGCCATCAGGGCTTATCCAAGTCCATTTGTTTTGGGGTTTCTTTTTAAAGAAAGAGTTCATTTGAAACATGCATTGATGATGTAGAAAGTTTAAAAGCATGTCCCCTCTTGCGTTTCTTGCCCAGTATCCGTACTTTCCTAACGCGATCTCCGCTTGGTCTTGTTTGAATCCGAGTTTTGCGTTGAAGTCGCCCATGAGAACAGTATAGTGTGTTCGTGTTCTAACAAAGATGTACAGTAAACCAATTGGCTGAAGTATGAGCAGTGCAAAACAGACTGCTCCTAAAAAACCCGAAGAAATAGAACTGGCCATTAGGCAGTTAAAAATTAACAAGAGTTCCAGACCAGAAAAAACAGAACCAGAACTACAAAAACTAATACAGTAAAGAGACATTTATAACCAGGACAAATCTCAAAATAATATACTTTATATAGATATGTAATAGAATAACCAAACTCGAAGAAATATAGTCTTTTAAAATTGTATCTAAGGTAATTCACAAGAGACTGTATAAAAATACGAAGATCAGTCCGAAATTGAAAGAATACAATATTGAAGCATCATCTTTATTGTCAATTATTGAATATTACATAAAAAACAATTTAAACCATTTCAGGTGCTGTTGAAAGGGTCCTTTGGACACCCGACGGTTGTGCCTTAGTTGCATCTTGGTCAAAAGGCGGTATAGCCATGTGGTCAACTTTTGGAGCGCTTTTGATGTGTTCTTTAGGATGGGATTATGGTTTAAATATTGACTTAGAGAGAAGCAATCCTTTACAAGTTGCTTGCATGGAATTTTCAACAGAAGGTTATCAGCTGTGGATGGTAAGGAAGCATTCTGGAAATAAAGATTCTGAGGGCAATGTCACTACCCCGACCAGTTTAATTCAGCTAGATTTTGTTAAAAGTGCCTTGGCGATTAATCCTTGCATGGTAAGTTAATATCTTAGTTATTTACTAGGTATTTGGGGGTTTATATTAGAATAATTTATATTTTATTAAATTTAACCTTTTATACTATTTTCTCGCTCTACGTTTGTAAAGTGCTTGTCCATTCTAATCTAATAGAACTTAGAGAGAAAGAAAGGGACAACATAGTTTGCAACTCGATATTATGCTCAGAATAGCAATTTTTGTTTAATCTAATTTTTAATGGGTTTTGGAGTCAAGGAAACATTTATCGATACTTTCATTACTATAAAACCGTTTTTCTGAGAAATTATTAATTACACCACATATTATAATAATGCAATTAGTGAGTGACATTATCATTCACCGTCAATGAGATACCATCAAGTTTGGTTTATTTTTTATAGAGCCATCAAAGTCATCTCTACCTTCAAGGTGAAGATAAACTGTATGTCAATTCAGCCAATACATTCATCAGGGTTTTTTCGGGAAGATCAAAGAAGGAAGACTTGTTTGGTGATAACAGTTTCTCTCTTTCTACAACACTAGCTGAGGGACGCCAGTGGCTTGTCATTCCTGTTCCATCCACGTATTATTCTACTAACTGGCCTATCAGATACTCAGCTATCGATGCAGAAGGTCTCAGTATTGCTATAGCAGGTAATTTGTAACATATTTAGAAACAAATGAAGTGCGTATTACACAAAGGTTTTTAAATATTAAAATTATGGACAGAACAAGAAATGTTGTATGGGACAGATGAGTTGAAAGATAACGGTAATAATCAATTAATTCCAAAATTAAATGTTGAAATCTTCATTTTAACCTGGCAACGCCCCCCTTAATTTTTTTGTGTATATTTGCGTTTTTTCTAAACTAAAAATGGTTTAAAAAACACTAGAAAAATATTAAAAAAATTTTTTGACAATGCTAAATATTGAATTTACCCCTATCCATATGAACCCCGTGGGCATTAAAAGAATAAACCTATTAAATCACAGAACAAATACGACAAAAAAATTAATGCATTTTTATTGGATAAAAAACCTATAAATACAAGTATAAAAAGTACAAACTAAGTATAAAATCTAAATTCATTTTTGAGTGTAATAGCTTATAAAACATCTTACTGTTATATTTTTATTATAGTTCTAATTTATTGTCTTTATTCTAATTTATTAAAACTCACGATAATTTATTATCAATTTATTAAATAACTGTACAACTATATATTACGTTCGTACATTTAAATACGCGGCACGAATTTATCTTCTTACTGACTTCTTCAATGAAAATCCCCGTTATTTATATCCAACCAGCTGGTAAATAGAATGTTGTCGAAAATACGATGCCTTTCTCGATGTAGACAGAGCGGCAATGATCTAAAAACTGGTATCGGTGCAGTTCCAGAAAGCTCTTATTTGTCGTTTTATAGCGAAGGGGAACCCAACGGGTGTCAGGTAGATTTTGACCTAGAAATTACGAGAATCAATAAAAAAGAATTAGTCATAAAATATTTACAGTTCTATACGCCATAACATTTAAAATCGTAACAGTACACATAATCAAACATTACATTTGATGCATATTGTTTTCACTTTACTTTTACAACTTTCTAACCCACATCTTCGTCTTTTACCATCTTTAGTAGAATCTACCAAATGTCCAATGTTATCGTATCGTATGTCAGGTATTACTTTTCTCGAGTTAGCTTAGGGGATTAGATTTGGTCCTGGTCGTAAAGTAATAGTTTGGTATTTTGTCAAATATCCTTGTACTAAAGTGCGACTAAATGTTAACTGAGACATTTTTGGGTCTTGATGGCGATACATGACCCAAGCATTAATGACACACAAATCAATAAGATATGCAAAGGGATTCGACCACCACTTTTTTCCTCGTATGTTTATCCCATACTCAGTTAAATTTCGGTCCATCTGTTCTGTTCCCCCATATACTCATTATATTTTCCTATCACAAACGGCCGCGGTACTTGAATATTTTTATGTTGCTGCTTGGAATATCTCTTTACAGGGCGTACAGGTTGCGTTCGTTTATAACTAAGGCAAAGAATGGTTAAGTGTTATGTTTGGTCTGTACTTTTGTATAGTGCAGAAGTGTGGACGCTAAAAGTATCGATCATGAACAAAATTGAAGCATTGGAAATGTGGGTTCATAGACGAATGCTGAAGATACCTTGGACAGCAAGAAAAACTAATGAAGAAGTACTAAGGAGCGTCATCAAAGACAGAGAACTGCTAAAGACTGGTAAACACCGAAAAATGTCTTATCTGGGACATATAGTAAGGGGAAGTCGATATAAAATTTTACAACTGATCTTTACAGGCAAAATAGAGGGCCGTAGAGGTGTAGGAAGAAAACAAGTTTCTTGGTTAAAAAACATTCGTGAATGGACTCAGATACCAAATGCAGGACAATTATTCCATATTGCAGAAGATCGAGAAGCCTTCGAAATGGTGATCGCCAACGTCGGATAGTTCTGATATGGCACGCGAAGAAGAAGAACAGGTTGAAGACCATTACATGTTAAAACTACTGACACAACGTCGTTGTCTTCCCATCTAACAAAAAATATACCTGATTTTCTTTCTATGGCGCTACATAATTGTCCTCTGATTTTTAATAATTGTGGATCAAGTACCCGTGGAAAGATTTTTTTTAATTTTTGATTTGGTTTGTTTGTTTCCGCTTTATTTAACCAGCTGCTTAGATATTTTAACAGGGGCATTCGATTTTCTTACTTCTAGTTTTAGAATTCTGTTACTTCTCATTGCTCCAGTAGCGGGGTAGCCTCTGAATCAGAGGAAGATGAATAGATTTACTGAAGTAAAGAGATTGTGAAAGTAAAAATGATATAGTAACTTCCTTTTTTGTGCAGGAAATTCGCTTAAAAGTTTAACAAAGGGAGAAACAGCCTTTCCAAAACTTGTGCTATAAGCATCAGGAATTGTAGCATTTTTCCTTGATACATATCAAATGTCACACAATAACCTTCTTTTGTGTTAATACACCAAGCCTTATAGCCAAACCGGATCGGTTTTCCTTTAATGAATTGTTTGGCGCTATGTGTTCCAAAATACTTTATTATACTTTCGTCGAAGTTTAAATTTTCTTCCGGCACAAACAGTTCCAGAAATCTTTTTTTTTATCATATTCATTAGAGATCTAATTTTCGCAAAATTGTCGGTCATATCCAGTTTAGTGTTGAGGAACAGTGAATGAACTTCATGATGGACAGGAATCTATTTTTTCTCATAGCTTTCGATACCAAGTCATTTCTAATATCTTCGGACTTCTCCCAATAGTGACGTTTAAATGGGACTGAATTGTAACCACTCAAAATAAGGATTCCTATGTAGCATTTTATTTCATCATGTGTAATATTTAGATTCTCTTGATTTTTAAAAGCTTTATATTTAGTAGTTTCTGAGCCAAGTGTTCAATAATTTCATTGGTAAAAAACATTTTAAATACTTTGATGGTTTTATTTTTGAAAAGTTCATAACTCGATGTAGGAAAATAACCTTTTACATATTTCAATATATCACCTTCAATATATTCTACGTTTTCTACATTATCTCTTTGATAGTCCAATCAAGAACCAATAAATTCTGGAATTTCATTTACATTTAGTTGGTCAAAGTTTTCTGAATAATTATTAGTATTGTCGTTTGCAACTGAAGAGCTACTGGGGCCTGGCGTAAACTGATGAGAAACACATTAAAAAATGGTTGAAAGTTCTTGAATAGCATCATCTGAATTACCACCAATGCGGCCGTTAGTAAAAACGAGCTCTGCAGGTGCTAAAAGTTGCTTGCCAGGTAAATGTAGAAAAGTTTCGCCTTCATCCTCGTCTCCAGATTCTTCATCACTAAGTACATTACTTGGTGGAGGTTCAACCAAGATTTTTTCTAGGGCTATATTATCATCGTTTTTTAAAATAAGCTCTATAGCTTCCTGTAGCGAAATTCCAGGACTGAAACAAAAAAAAAGTTTAGGTGCCACGGGATCCATATGGGTACGGCATGAAAAAGTTTCCAATAAATGTAACTTGCACAAATATAAATTTATCAAATTGAATATTCTTATAAACTTTCAGCTGTTAGTAACGTAATAAAACAAAATTAAAGTAATAACTCAGAGCCTATCTCAAATAATTCTTAATAACAACTATATAATATACATACATACTAACAAGAATTTACATTTCCTAGAAACGTACTACACTGATATCTCCTCCATTTAAAAACGATAAGATGTGAGAGGCTTGAAAATATAGCGTACCCATGTGAACCCCAGGGGTGGTCCCAGGTTAAATTAAATGGTAGAGATAAAATAAAAATGTATTTTCTAGACGTCTGTGAAATTAATATTTGATTCCTTCTCTTATACATAAAGTCATTTACACGTTCATTCCGGTTGAGAGTGTAACATTTTCTAGCCATCACATTTTTTGGGCCTAATAGCTGAATTATTTTAAATATATCCAAGCTATCCTACCTTTTGATATGTAAGGGTTTTTCTACCCTTTCTATATCTTCTCGTCTCTAATTTTAAGTTGTTAAATGAAAATTATGAAACATATTCACACGATGAAGTCTAAACTTATTCCAATTTATTAAATGAATGTAAAATGGAGCAGATTTCGTTCAAATCACAATATTTCTTACACAGTAAGAGCACATATGAAACCCCAGTTTCTTTACGTTACATAATAAACCTTAGAATAAACAGTTTATACAATATACATTTTGATAACCTTTAAGAAGTTATTATTAAAAGTAATTTTTATGTTTTAGGAAGAACGGGATTAGCTCATTATTCTGTCATATCAAGAAGATGGAAGTTATTCGGCAACGAAACGCAGGAAAAAGATTTTATTATTGCTGGTGGATTACTTTGGTGGCGGGAGTATATGGTTATGGGTTGTTATAGTATTTTAGATAATGGAGAAGAACTACGGTTTTATCCACGCGAATCAAAATTAGACAATAAATTTGCAAGAATTGTTCGAGTACCTGCCCCCATATTGCTCATAAACATCTTACAAGATCAACTGATTACTCTAGGATCTAATGCTCAAGTATGCATATGGCAGTTGCAATTAAATGATAATGGTAAGCATTAACATCATCACTTAAATGAGTTAGTCCTCATTATTTGGACTATTAAACCCAATATTTTGTATATAGGCCTGTATTCAATATAGGTTTGTTTTGAATTACTATATATTTTTTAAATTTCTGTGCAGTGACGTAGTACTATAAAATTAATAGAACATTTGAGTCTTCCGAAAAAAAAATTACAACAGACATTTAATTCCGTGAAAGTTTTTAAAAAGTTTTTGTGATGTAAATGTAAACCAATCTACATGCTATTGCACGGCATTTGTAAAAGAATATAGAGCGACTAAATAATTTTATGGTCGAGTGTATTCGTTCCAATTTTTTTTCGGGAAGTACCTTCTGGGTTGGTTTCTCCACAAACTTTCACAGTTTGTCTCAGGACCATTTAAACTATGTAGAGTCATACGTCGCCATGTTACCAATTCCAACGGTAACTTGAACATCTTAATTTGTAATAACATATAATTTAACAAAATTTTAAATTAACAACATTTAACATAAATATATGGGTTTTTACCCATATATTTTAGTGGCTCATAGCATGTATACTTCGTTACACTGATGATGGAATTTTCATTCCGAAAACGTTCTGTAATGTATTTGTGATATAGCCCGTTTGGGTATTTGATTATGTACCTTTTATAAAGGATTTAAAATAAAAAGTTTTTTTTTTGTTTTATTTCCATTTTTAGTTCCTTTATATCTGATTTTTTAACTTTGTCGAATCATCTAGTTTATTATTTTTCTCAAATATAACTTTTTGCTGAATCCGAATCAGTCATCAGTTTTTCTATAATGCAGTTTTAGCTGGTGATAGAGCTAATCACTGGAAGGATAGAGAGACCATAACTACACAAAACTATTGGGTCGAAAAGTTTGTTTTCCATTTTTATTTCCATCCAAGTATAATGAGAACTTACAAATTGCGTTGTGCGTTGTTTTATTTTGATTTAAAGTTTTCCAAATTAAAACTAATATAGATATAATTTTCAGTTGGAGATGTGGATGTAATAAAATCTCAAGTAGTTGACATCTCAGCATTAGCAATACATCCTGCTTGTATAGCATCTGTAACTTTGACTTCGTTAAGGACAGAAACCGTTAGAGGTCAGCATTCTGTCAATGAAAGTATATTATTAAATGTTAGCGGCCGTCTATTGTTAGTGCAAAGGGAATTGAGAAATGGAGAAAAATACGCTTGTTTGTTACCGACTGTTCTTGCCAGCTGCGTGGAGAATGTTTGGGTTCCTAGACAAAGACGACTAGAAAAGGTATTTTTCCAATATTTTATATATCTATCGTGATGTATAATACAATATTTATATAATAAATTATCAAATCACTACAAAGAATCAAAGTTTAAATGGGATACGTATATCTAGAGCATGAAACTTATTTTATTCATGAATCAGCTATTAACCTTCCGATAGGCGCGCGTATGTGGTATTTGTGGGAGTAGGGGCTCGTGCTTTTATCTATTTGTGTTTTATTAATGCTAAACCATTCTCGCTTGAGGTCAGTGTATTTAAGTAGTTATAACCTTTATCGTATGTAGTAGGTACATACGTGCGACCTTTTATGGAAGTTTTTATACATTTATTGTTTCAAACGATATTATTACGAATATATTTTAAATGGTATAAGATGGTAAAAACTGCACTCTTCTGGATTCTAATTTGGGATTGGGTACTCGAAAGTACACTTCATCTAATTAGATAACGACTTACGTCATTATCTAAGTCAGAGATCGAAGTTGACATAGTTGCCAAAGTATAAAAAAATCCTGACTCCATTTTAAATCAAATAGATTACATAATTATTGCAAAAGTATTACCATCTCTTTACAACGACTATTTAAATTCTTACGTGACATTTTTGAAATAAAACACACTAATTTTGTTCTAAAAAGAACAGATTTTATTAGATAGTTAAAAATATAAAACAAGAGATATTCACTTTAAAATTCAAAATAATGAAGTACAAAAAGTGTCAACACCGCAACTGTCAAATAAGTGTTACCAATTTATGCCAAAATTTTACCTTCGTTCGATTACAGTTACAGTGTGTTCCGAACAAATGTTCTTGATAAAAACGCTTTATAATGCATTTATACAAATTAAATGAAACATATTATTGTGTATTTCTTCAAGTTAACATTAATAGAAATTTTTAAATATGATTTCTACGCGTATATAATAAAATATGTCTAGTGGCTGTAATGTCAGTGTACTCGGTAAAGTGGTTCTAAAAAAGAACACACCTACACCCTAAATATTTTGTGTTGGTATCATGTGACGCCACAGGCTATGACGCCGATGACGTGCATCGTTATATAAATTAGATGAAGTGTACATAACTAGGAACCGTTTAGCCAAATGTTTAACTCTTTAGATGACCCTAGAGGTCCCCTATCACAAAACTGTGTTTAAAAAAAAATTCCTTTACAAAAAAATAAATTTAACTTATAAATGATAATATTTAAATAATAATCAACATGCTCGAAAAGAGAGGGGTAACAAAAATCGTTATTTGTCACATTTAAATGAGATTATCTGCTTAATGTTCAATCACAAATTAGTCCATTCATTTGTAATCTCACATTCATCTTAATTTCCTGAATTTGTGTAATTTCACCATATAATTGTGAAACATATCGATTAGTTGCTTAGTTACAGTTTGTTCAACTTCCTGCAAACTATTGCCAAATATTTTGTTGAGGAAATGCCTGCAATCATTTTCTCGGTTCAAATTATATTTGCTAGCTTTCAAAAGTCAAAGGTTTTGTTCTATGCAGAGGACAATACACTTATTTGATGAATCGTGGCATTTTTGTGAGATTATAAATAGCTTCGGGACTAGTTTGGGACGCAGTCTATTATAAATTTTTACCGCAACAATAACTAGAGTGTAATCATTCAGTAGCTGTTAATAAAACTATATTTTACTCCACGACAACATTTTATTTTATCATCGTCGATCGAGAAGAATCCGATATAAATAATATATATAAATATATATATCTATATAAATAAGGGAATTTTGAAACAATTCGAACTTATAATTATATTCGAATTTGTCCACTTAACATATAAAAAAAATAAAAAATTTCCGAATTTAAAGTCTGTTTCAGTCTTAGAATGTTGAGGGTACATGCTAAAAACATGGAAAAAATGTAAAAATAGAGGAATTTTCGTATTTTGAGCATATTCTGATCTAAAAATGGCAAACCTGATCCCGCTATTAGATAAATTTTTTTTAAATACATTTCTTGCGATCGAGCACCTCTGGGATCATCTAGGAAGCTACACATTTAGCTAAACAAGTGGGTTTCTAATTATGTACTTTTGAGTGCCCAATTCCAAATTAGAATACAGCCGAGTACAGAAAATTTTATAGATGACAGTTAACATCGATAACGCGGAGGCTGTCCAGAAATGTGAAATGGATTCTGAGTCATAACGATATGCATAGAATCTGGGGGCGAATATGACATTGAAAACATACAATCTTGGCTTTATGAAGCATTTCATAGAAAAAAAGGTTGAAACAAATTATCAATATTAATAATTTATCACCGTTTTGTTATAAAGCTTTTTTGAGAAAATGTAATTCTTTTCCCAAATTTGACGATCACATATTTGAGTAGCACGATCCGTTAAGGTTAATGTAATCAGGTAATCCATGCTTAAGTTTTCCATTCGATTTCCTTCTACTGTAATATCAAAAAATGTGATCTGCTTCTTTTTCTTCTAACAAAGATGTTTGAAGTGCACCCTTCAAATGGCTTCAGATCTAGATCTTTATAGAAACGGGGGTTTGATCTTATCTTTTGACGGTGATTTGTTTGAAAATGGGTAACCAACATGGTTGCTGACTGAATTTTACTATTAGCTAAAACATTAGTGGCGTACCCTAAACTAAAATATTGATTTCTTAATTCGAGAGGTAATACGTCTACTAAACACAGTAAGCTGTGCAGAAGTAGTAAAAAAATCTCCTAAAACTATTCTTATAGCAGCATTTCGGATTATTTGTAACTTTGTAAATTTCTTTATATTATGTATTTTTGAATTAAAAAATTTAACTAATACATAACCTATTTACTTATATAATATAGGCACATTTAACGGAAGCTCTGTGGCTGTTTTGCGGATCACATGGTATGAGAGTTTGGCTTCCTCTGTATCCAAGAGATGGAGACAAAACACACACTTTTATGTCAAAAAGAATAATGTTACCATTTCATTTACGAATTTATCCCTTGGGTGAGTACACATATATAAATATAATATAAACTTATCAGAAGTAATATAGACTTAATATTTTATTCCAAATATATCTATATATTTATTTCACACATTTGAGTATAGTGTTTAATTAAAGCTAACTCATCAAAATCCAATCGTACATATACAATTTAGCATCCAAAAACTTGGATGAACAAAAAAAGGTACAATGAGTTTGTACATATTTGCGCATGTCTGAGAATAGACAAGAAGCTTGAATCGCGATAAAGTGATAGTGTTTACTAATTCAAATATATAGACAGACATAGACACTAGCTCAATGGACAGAAGACAATAATAATTATTAAATTGTTTTCAATCATGTCAGAATAGGTAGCATCATTGGTAGAAGGCCACCTTTGTAGTAAAATATAAAAATAGGTCTTGTTGGTCTCAGGATATGAGTTTATACACACTTACGATTTTACCGAAACTACTTTTAACATTAATTACTATCTAACCCTGAATAAGCCACAATTAAAGATAAAAATACGTTTATTGACGTTTCAATTTCAATTTTATCTTTAATTATGGCTTATTCCCAGTTAAATAGTAATTAATTTAAAATGCCACAAGAAAATAGCTTCAGAACAATACTTTTAACATTATAATAAAATTTTATACGAATATGTTTTGGAAGTTGATTCATCATAGGAATTGGTTTTTATATCTGACTCTCATAGATGGCGCTCGTTATATGGTTCGTACCAAGTATTATTCAAGATAACTTTTGTAAGGGTAGAATTATTAATCAAAATTCCAAGTGAACTTAAAAACCATACAATTTTTCACCAAAAAGGTACTATTGCTAAAACACGATACTGTTTACCGTTTTCAGAATCTTTTGAAGTTTGTCATGGGAAACTGACATTTATTGATTGTTAGGACGATGCAGTCAACAATAATTAGATTTTTGTAACCTTGTTATTTGTAAAATTAAATATTGTTAATCAAAATGTGCTGAAATATTAAATAAACCGACATCTTAATAACTTAGGCGAGTGTTTAGGAAACTCTACTGCAGCTTTTAAACGTTATGCAGAAAAGTTTTCTAGTCCAGACATTTATTTTCTTTTTTCCTATTCTGTACCTTTTGAGTATCTTGAGGCTTTTTCTGCATTATGTCTATAAGTTTTTGGGCTAACTCCTTTAATTCTTCTCTTTGTGTTGCACTGCCGCCTTAACCTTTCAATGTAAAGCCATTGTTATAATATTGTTGTCAACTCAAGCCGAATAAAATGAACACTTTCAGGTAAAACCAGGAAACATACCAGAAACATTTTGGTTGCAGAAATCAACATATCCTGTTAATATTTGAAGGGTACAGGGGAAAAAGGAGGAATGTCACTTTTGTTTAATTTTTCAGGAGAGCATTTTCAAAGTTATAAGACTAATATTAATGATATTCCCTCCTTTCTTCCCTGTACACTTCATTAGATACTATCTGTTTTTTTTTTATAAAAAAAAGTCCCACAAAATGTTGTTTTTATAGTGTTTCTGAATACCCTGGTATCTATATTGAGTTAACATTGTTGGGGTAGACATTATTTATATGTTTTGATCTGTTTAGCAATTACTAGTAGCACACTATAAAATAATCTATTATTTTTTATTTTAGCAATATTATTTGAAGATGCGGTCATATTGGGCGCTGAAACTGATACAGTTCTCTATTCTTCTGACTCCAATTCACCATTTTCATTACCATTATGTGTTTTACAAAGAACTGTAAGTAAATTTTTGACTACTATATTTTTTTCAATAACGTCAATTAATTATTGTATTTTAGTTAGTCTTTTCTTTTCTTATTTAAGTATTACATATATTCTTGTCTTATATTACAGAGTCAAGTATATTTACACCAAATATTAAGGCAACTAATAAGAAGAAACTTGGGCTATCATGCTTGGGAAATAGCCAGAAGTTGTATGGGTTTACCGTACTTTCCACATTCATTAGAACTATTATTACATGAGGTATGTACAAAGTTTTAATTGAAGCTCTTTCAAAGTGCTAATCATTCGAACTTAACATAATATCAAGCCTATACAAGGAAGCATCGAAGAACGCGACAGCGAATTACGCATGAACCTACTTATTTCTAAGGTACAGAATACTAGCAGTTTACACTTCTTCTTTTCTTCGTGCTACTAGGATGACTCCTGCTTGTCTGCCTCTTATTCTGTTTCAGTCGTTGTTGACTGTACATTATCTTTCCACCTTTTTGGCGGCCTTCCAACGGGTCTTCTGCTATACGGCTTGTTGTTTTTACAGATGTTCGCTAATCTATCTGGTCCCATTCGGTTTACATGTTCGTTCCAGTTTTTTTTTCTTGTTTTTATCCACCTGTTAATATATTCAATTTTGCATTGTTTGCGTATACTTCTGTTGGTTTGTCTGTCTCTTAATGATATGCCCGCTATTGATCTTAATACTTTCATTTCGATATTGTTGATTTGTTGTTTCGTCTTTCTTGTATCGGTCCTTGTCTCCGCTGCATATGTTAGGATTGGTCTTACTGTTGTCTTGTATACTTTCATTTTGCTTTCCGTGATCAGATATTTGTTTCTCCATATGGTTTCTCGGAGGCAACCACTTACTCTTGCCGCTTTTGATGCTTGCCTTGTGGTCTCTGTTCTTATATCCCTGTCACTAGTGATCTATACTCCTAGGTAATTGAATTTCATTACTTGTTCTACAATTTTGCCATCTATTTCTAGTTTGCATCTACGCGGCTCTTTACTGATCACTATAAATTTAGTTTTTTCTACTGATATTCTCATATTAAGTTTATTTGCTGTGATATTGAAGGTGTGGAGCTGCCTTTGTAGGTCATCTTTGTTATCAGCAATTAGTACTGCATCATCGGCATATCATAGTATCGTGATTTTATGCGCTGCCATGTGGTATCCTTGTCGTTTTCTTACCATATTCTTACCATCACCATATTGAATAACAATGGCTGAGCGAGTCTCCTTGGCGGATTCCTCCTTTTAGTTCTATGCATTCTGTTGCTCCTGTTGGCATTATAACTCTGGTCTTGTTGTTCTTGTTAATCAATCAATTGTCCTTATTATCTGATGGTCTACTTGTTCAGCTTGTAATAAACTTAAGATGTCATTTCGCTTCACATTTCGCTTCATCTGCCATGTTCGCTTTTTCCTCGATTTTATCTTTTATGACTGCCGTTATCAATTTTAATGTACTATTCATCAGACTAATGCCTCTATAATTTTCAGGATTTATCGAGTAGCTCTTTTTAAGTATCGGTAGCAGGAGACTTTCCTTCCATTCCGCTGGTACTACTCCGGTATTTATTATATCGACGAATAATTTTAGGAGCCATTAGCGTAGTGTTCTTCCTCCATATTTTAGCAGTTCATTGTTTATCTTGGCTATGGAAATCAGATGTATATTTTCGATATTTTTTTTCTCATTTGACCCAAAATTTGACACACCGTGTGTTTATTTTAAATTTTGTGTTGTACAGGATGTGTTCAAAATATACCCGGAATTTTTTAATTTCACGTGTTGAAACAATCAGTAAAAATTTTTTATTATGTTGGTATACATGCTCCTAAAGTATAAAAAAAATGAAGCTACATTCATTGTTTACCCTATCGGTGGCAGCTGGTAAGGTTAGAAGGTTTTTTGTTCTTTCGAAGTTCGGCGATTTCCATTTGTTTAAAAAATGGATCAAAGAATTTGTTTTAAATTTTGCGTAAAAAATTAAATAAAGCGTAACAAATTGTGTGCAATGTTAACAAAGGTCTATGGTAAACATGCTAAGAAAAACAAGGGTTTTCAAGACGGCCATGAAAGACCTTGAAGATGATGAACGCCCCTGATGACCCAGCACATTAAGAACCGATGAAAACGTAAAAAAAGTGATCAAAATGGATATGAACGACCTCCAAATCACAATAGACAAGTCGCTGATGAAGTTGGCTCATGCCATGACATTTTTTCAAACGTTTTGGGTATGGAACACGTGTCAGCAAAATTTGTTGCCCATAAGTTGCCCAGGAGTCACTAAATAACGTAAACGACGATCCAGATTTACTCAAAAGGTTATAATAGGTAACAAAATATGGGTTTATGGATATGACGTCGAAACTAAGGTTCAATCGTCCCAGTGGAGGCATTCAGATTCGCCAAGACCAAAAAAACTCGACAAATGTGTCGAACGTGAAGGATATGCTCATTATGTTCTTTGATTTTAATGGCATAGTGCACCATGAAATTTTGCCACGAGGTCAAACTGTCAATAAAGAGTACTCCCAACAAGTTTAAGGCTGTTGTGCTGCGTGAAGCAATCTGAAATAAAAGACTAATCACGATAATGCACCAGCACATACTTCATTGCTTTTTCGTAAATTTTTTACCAAAAATAATACTGTAATGATACCCCAGCCTCCATATTCGCCAGACACGGCCACTTTATCAAAAATAAAGAAAACTTTAAAGAGCTGTCGTTTCACAAGCATAGATGACATTTAAAGCGCATCCCAAAGTGTATCCCAAAGATCGAGTTTCAAAGATTGGGACAAGTGCATAATATGTTTTAGGGACTACTTTGAAGGAGACAACATTATTGTAGATGAATACAACATATTTTTTTCAAAAAACGAAAATTCTATATATGCGATTTATGTATAACCTTTATTGAATTTTTGAAATTATGGAACTCTTCTTCCTGGGACCACGTTTCAAGACTCTAGGATTTTTCCTTCAAAAGTTATCGCTCAGACAGGCGGGCATACAATGAACGATTTCACAAAGGCTCTGTTGGACAATATCTTAAATAGTAACATAATAAACTCTAGATAACATAAACATAATGGATCTAAATAATGCTGTGCTTTTGTTGTATATGGCTCAGTGTGACCTGATCTGTCTTAACTCTGAATTAAAAGCAATATAAAAAAAAACTAGTATCGAACTTATTACCCAGTTTGTTAGTTGAGACTCGTCTGATTTGGCTATGTCGATTTACTATTTTTGTTGGGAATAAGCCACAATTTTATTTTAAAATAAGTTTATTTGGCGTTTCGTTTTCCACTTCTCGAAATCGTTCTAAAAATACAAAAGTTTTTTGTAAATAGCATTGAGATGCCACAAGAAAATAGTTTCAGAACAATATGCCTATTTCGAGTTTTCGAATCCCTTTCTGGAGTATTCGTCAAGAAATATTCTAGGACCTCATTGTCCTGAGTCCCCTGCTTAGTTCACTATTACATTCTTCGCATTAAACACTGCGCTATTGCTGCAGTTTAATGACGTGGACGGTGTTTTATTATGATCGAGAAGATCTTGGAACATTACGATTTTTTCTTGTATAATTTATAAATCAAATATTTAAATTTAAATTATTTTTAGGTTCTCGAGGAAGAAGCCACTAGTAAAGAACCCATTCCCGATGCTCAATTACCTAGTGTTTTGGAATTTATAATGGAGTATCCAGTTTATTTACAAACTGTAGTACAATGTGCACGTAAAACAGAGATAGCGTTATGGCCGTATCTGTTTTCTGTAGCAGGAAAACCAAAAGATCTTTTTCAAGAGTGCCTCGGAAAAGGACAGCTTGAAACAGCTGCATCGTACCTTATTATTTTACAAGTAAGTACTTTTTAATAGTTGACAGTTTTTGATAAAAATAAAATTCTCGGTCATGCTACTATACTGAGTCTCTATTCTATATACTAACTAACTCTGTTCTTGTGATAACGTATCAGTCTATGGAAAATGTGACAACTCTTAAAAACTAAATTAATGGCTATGTTGTGCCAATGTCAATTTAATTTATTTCCCGTCGCGTCAAAAACTACATTAAAACGAAATTTGCAATATTAATCAGAAATATTATTAAATGTAACTTATATAAATTAAATTAAAATTAATAAATATTAGGAAAAGACAGTTAAGATTTGATTTCACGTATAGTGCGTTTGTGTATCCGCTTATACGTATTTCGCCCTAAAAGGGCTCTTCGGAACGGCTATTCACTGTCGCTCTGAACTTGAAAATAAATCTCTTCTGTCTTAGGAAGCAACTCTAACATGGCTTCGAATGGACGCAAATAGCGACATCTGATATCAAATCCGTAAACTAATTTTCGAAACAAAATACGAAACCAATAAAAACTTGATTTTCTTATCCTTTCTCTCAAATACTATAGACTATAATACATACAACTCTTGACATTTCCCATTAGTTTTGTGGCAGCAAACAAAATAGCGCCATCTCATGGTATGAGTTGATAACTACAAACTTATGCATTTAACAGCCTGTTATTTAATAAGTGTAATTTATTAGTTTATTTATAGATTAAATCAAAATACAAATTTAATTATGAGTTATTTTCTTTAATTTGATATTTTTACATTTTAATTTATATAATTTTTCCTTATTACTGTCGTTAATTTTATTTACATAAGCTTTTATTAACACATTAAAATATTTATCTATAAAAGTCTTGTAACAATTTGTACATACATTTTGGAGAGTTTCTTGAAAGTCACATTTTAATTTCAATTTATATTTAACATTTTCAACGCTTTCTTTTATATAATTTTGAAAATACCTTTTAAATATTTCATTAATTTTATCTGAAGCTGCCTTGGCTTCATCATTTGGAAATTTAAAATTAGATGATTTCTCATATTTTTTTAACTCTATTAAGGTATTTTCTAAAGAATAATTATTAAAAGAGTTACATACTGCATTTCTACATTGTTCGTGAGGCAATTGACTGCAAACCCATCCTAACACATAAGTCTCAGAATTTTTTTCGATCATATCGTAATTGTCATTACTTATGTCGTTTTCGGTGCAATGCTCGATAGGATTATTAAGCAATACTTTAATTGGATTTTTGAGCATTTCATCTTTTTGAATTAAAAATGAACAAGCATCAATGTCGCTGTTGCTGTCCGCTGATGGTTGCAGTAACTGATTTGCCATGACAGATCGCAAGTTGCACCTAAATTTCACACTGTCAGGTGTATTATTATTAAAACCCTTAGCCCTAATAATAGAAAATAAATTTTCTATACAGTCTTGGGTTAGCCTTCTTGTAAAAAGAAATTGAAACCCATAATTGCTCTTTAAATCATTCCAAAGCAACTTCAGAGAATTAATATTTGATATCCATCCATTGATACATGTTGGATTAACTCTTCTTCTGTTCAATACTCTGATATTACTTAGAAATTCTTTTAAATCATCCAATTTATCAATATGATGATTTTTTATTGAAATTGGCTTTCTGAATTTCTTGTCATTATATTTTGAGGAATTGAAAATGTCAAATAAAGTGTCCACTTTCTCAATAAAGTTAGCTGTGTATGCTGCACTCGCTGGTAATTTATTTAATGTAACATGACATAGGATCCCCACGTGTACTGCATGACTTAAAACCTTTGTAGCTAAACATACTCTCATCGGGGTGAATGGGGGCAAAGTAATACACTTTTTAGTTAATTTTGGTGCCATCCTAGGTATTTGCTGGGAATCGGCATTATAAAAGTCTACAATATGAGACCATGAATAAATTTCATTTTTATATTGAAAATCATATTTTTTTAAATTGTTGCGGATACATTTCAATAGATGTGGTGGATCAAAAAAAAAGTAAATTTTTTCTTCATTCATTGTAATGTATGGATCAGTAACAGTAACAGTCAATAATTTCCTTAATTTTACATTATTAGATCCTAGATCGCAAACTATAGCTTTAACGATAAAACCAGTTTCTTGCAGTTTTTTAATGGTTTCTAAAAATAAAGTTTTGAAAACATTTGCTGATATGCACTCCTTACTTAAAAAATATCCCACTACTTGTTTGAAATCTAGGTATAAACCTTTAATCATTATAACCATTGCGTGGTTGCATGCTTTCAAAGAATTAGCTCTTCTATCACCAAAGTCCTCAAAACCTTCAAAAATATCTTTCCGAGCATCATAATTAATATTTTCTTGTAAAGCCATTTCATCAAATACAATAGAAATTACTTTTTCATGTGGTAGGAGTTTTTTGCTTTTAATTTTCAACAATTCTAATACAGATTCATTTATACCACAACATACATGCAAATTATTTAGCCAAGATCGTAAAGAGTTTAAACTTGGAAGACAGAAAAATTTTTGAAGTAGCGTGTACGACTTTGTCGAACTATAGAATAAAGCTAAAGCAAACTCTTTATCAAAACTTTCGTACCTTCTTCCTCTTTTATGTCTTTGCGACAACCTTAATTGACTATTAATGAATTGGTTACCAACTTTATTCATTTTTAATTTTTCACCGACTAAGTTTAATGATCTTTGTTTTTTATATTGTTGTTTAAGTTTACGCTTTAAAATTTCATTTTGCTTCTTGTATTTAGATAATAAACTGGTTTTGTTCTTTAATTTTTTTCTTTCCATGGCAATAGATACTTTTAAATTTCTATTTTCTTTTTGTAAATTTTCAATTAGATCATTAATTGATGCATCATTAGTTGTTGTAGCACAAGTTAAGGCGTTTGTGAAATCCATCGGCATTTCTGCTAATTTAATTTTCTTATGACTAAAAATTATAATAAATGTTGCATAAAATATTACAGAATAAATTATATGTTAATAGCTAACCTTTCGTGCGTTACTGGTGTATCTCGAATCTTCCTTTTTGGAGCATTTTGAATTTGATATAAATTAATAGTTGGTACCGATCCACGAAACAAGCTGCAAAATGGATAGTAAAAGAGTAACATACTTTACAATTTATTAATAACTACTTTATCATAAAGTAAAGAACATACCCTTGGCTGAATAAGTTTTTGTTTCTAAAACACTGTATTTCGAAGTGATCTGAACACACCACATAGCTTTTATTAAAATGTTCAGGTTCTTTTTCTTTAAATAGCAAGTCAAGGTCTTGTCGCTTGCAAGCTACAATCCATTGTTTTAAACTGAAATTTAGTCATATTTAAAATACATACCGCTAAATACTTAAAAAAAACAAAATTTTAACTTTTCAATCAATATTTCTACTTACACATTTTTATCTTTTGGCATTCTAAAAAATGATTTGTGTTCCTTTTGCTGTTTATAATTGTTACAGCCGTACATAGCGCACACCGAACCCATTTTGTGTGACATTTTGTGTAAAAGTAGAAACGAAATTTAGCGAGATTAGCTAATAATACAAAAATTTGAAAAAGAAAATTTGTATGTTTATGTTGACAAAACGTAGTTATCAACTCAAGCCGCCGTGGCGCTAGAAGCAACGTGCTGCCAGTTTTGTGTCGGAGTTGGATGTATTATAGTCTATAGTATTTGTTTCTCTCTAATCGATCTTTTTAAGGGTTAAAAATAATGTTTACTTTTTG
Organism: Diabrotica balteata; assembly: GCA_918026665.1. Lineage (NCBI taxonomy): Eukaryota > Metazoa > Arthropoda > Insecta > Coleoptera > Chrysomelidae > Diabrotica > Diabrotica balteata. The sequence goes on along the minus strand of OU898277.1, from coordinate 147,293,434 downwards.
TTTAGAATTTAGAAACATCTTCAGTGTCTAGACAATACGCTACATTATTGTTAAATACTGCATTGGATAAGTCTAAATGGAAGCTTGCTAAAGATTTAGTACGTTTTCTGAGAGCAATAGGTAAGTGTTTAAAATTATATAAATATTTCTAATTAACATCTTGATATTGAAATTTCCTGTCAAAATAGTTTGCGTATGACTAAAATAAATTTCTTTAAAAATAAAGATACCCTATTGTAGTACAGTGCGCATCAACATCTTCGATTAAGACAAATGTGACTAAGGTTTTCTTTTTTTTTGATTAAGGTTTTCTTTCAACAAGTTTGAGCCCTTCTTTTCCCACAGACACACATTTTGAATTTTCTTCTATTTAAGGGCAACAGAACTGGGCAGCACAACACAACAGCACTAGAGGTTATAACAAATTACTAACGACTAACAAAAAATGTGTCCAACAGTTCGAACATTGCAAGATCCACGACAGGGTAATTACTTACAACAACAGATGACAAAGTAGAGAGATGAAGGGAGGCAGCATTTTCTGGATAGGTACGCTCAGGGATAACTTAGATGAAATAGTCGAACACTCAAATATAGATTTGCATGTATCTTGCAAAGCTGCTTTCAAAATGGAGATAGTAATGCATATTAAATAAAAAGGCAGAGATAGTAAAGTTTCCGGAGACCGGGAAATGCTGTCGAATTTACAATAGCTGATTCACATCTAAACAGAACTTCTGCTCCCCATAATCAGAGGGGTATGGGAAATACACCGCATTCCAGGAAAAAAGATAAAAGATAACATATCAAACTTTCTAAAAAAAGTGACCTCACACTGTGCAGAAACTGGAGAGGAATAACCTTACTTACCGTTATAAATAATATTGTCACGACCATCACACTGGATTAACAAGGATTAACAAACATAGTTAAATTTCGATCCAAAAAGCAGTCTTTAGACCAGAATCCTTCTGCTTATACTACATCAATACTGTGAGGGTAATAATGGAACAATGAAAGTCGAAACAAGAGTCATACAATGAACATTAACCATACGTCCAAACGATCTAAAATAAGCCGTTGATATCTGCCTCTTAGGATAAAAGTATCAAGATGTGACTGACCAATTGGCAACACTTTTCGTGAAGCCAATACAATAGGTTTGAAAATCAATATTAATAAAACCAAATCCATAAGAATCAATGCAAGAAATAACATACATAAGGTGATTTGTATATATCGATTTGTACTATTCCGCTATGTTTGTTTAATTTGTTTAGTTAATTTTCTTAATTGCGGAGCATATACAAAAGTGTTCAGAAAAATGTATCTGGCAGGTCGAGTCTATTTTGGACTAAAAAAGATTTTAACAGCATAGTCACAAAAGTAACGAAACTACCGATATACAAAACTTTTATTAAACCTATCATCAAGTACACGTCATAAATACGGACGATGAAGAAAGACGGCGAAGAACGCCTATCTGCTTTGAACGTAAAATACACTGGTACATGTAAAAGATTTGCAAGAGAACGAAATATGCCGCGGGTGCTCTAATCTTAAGCGTCTACAGTGAATCTGATATTAACTGAAAATCAAAATAAAATATTTAAAGACCAAGTGGAGGAAAACCTGAGAACATTCTGAGTACCACACTGCAAAGCACGGCAAATAATACGAAGTAATGGACACTAAGCTTGGAACAGGCCTAAACTCACAAATAGTTGTGGATCCAAGATTGACAATAAGGCCTGGTGCATATTAAACTCAGCACACGCCCGCGAAATGCGCGGACAGTTTTGTGAAGCACGGTTAGAAGCGAGGTACCGTAAATTGAACCCGCTCTACGACCAGCTCATGCACACGTCGAAAGGTTTATCATCAGAATACAGTTTTGGTGAAGAATCAGAATCATCCCGTGGTATATGATACTAGCCACGAGGACTATATGAGGATATATTTTATTTTCAATTAAATTACACATAATCATAACGTCTTCATCTTCCGATTCCAGAAAATTTATTAACAATTGCTTCCCGATTTAAGTCATTTTAGCAACTGGCCACGGCCACAGCCCACTGATGGGTTTAATATGCACTGCGATAAGAAAAATAAATGCACGGGTCGCCAGTGGCCTCGGCTGGGTTCAATATGCGCCAGGCCTAATAATAGTATTTTTTCCTTGATATGACGATTGCACAATTTTTAAATAAAATTATGTTTCGTGATTGCTATATCTACAACATGAATACTGCGGGAATTATGGCCATATATAATACTACTCGTACAATGTAGGTTTGTTGTTAAAAAAGAAAGTAAAGTGATATAAGGTTGAATGCTCGAATAAATGAATTTTAATCAAATAAAACGCAGATATCGAGCACTAGTTTTTACTAAATCTTGCTTAAGTACTTTCGCTCCTAGAACATCTTCAGGGGCATTGGATAGTCTAATTTTGACGAAATGCCCCTGAAGATGCTCTAGGAGCGAAAGTACTTGGACAAGATTTAATAAAAATTGGCTCGATATCTGCCTTTTATTTGATTAAAGTTAATTTAGATTTAGACATCACTAACCGTCAGGGATAGAAATTTGCATGAAAATAACCAATTTTTTCATATCATTTACTATTTTTTCAAGCTCTACACAGTTGAAGGCTTTACAAAAATTTTGTAAGGACAAACATGTGAGTTTGATTAAAAATTTATTTGATTAAAAAAAAAGTGATTTGGATTTATGTTTGGAACATTAAAACAAAAAACTGTGTTTTTCTTTTAGATCCCAACGATGTCGAATCAGAATCTCCTCGAACGTCTTTTATTTTACCTCCAAAACTAGGAATGCCTCCAACTACAACATCTGTTAGCCCTAACGCGGAAGATCTATCGCTTATTTTGGGTAATGTCCAAGGACCAAGAGTTAGAAGCTACAGTACTACTATTTCACCAAAACTAGTAGAGAGATCGAACAGTACGTCCGGACACACTGGTACTACGGCAGAACCTGATGCTAGGAAAAAATCAGTGACTACCTCAGTAGGATATTCTAAAACCGAAAAGTAAGTATTTCATCTATTTCGATAACTATCAGAACTTCATAGAAATAGCAAAAATGATTTTCTTAGCAAGAAAATATTACAAGTTCAAACTGTACCAAAACTAGCACAATGGTGAGTTGGAAGATGATATATGTTTCGCTGTGAAACGTAACATATTGGACCAATATTCGTTTGAAATATAGAAACAGCTTACAGCTGTTGTTACTCTTGCTGATATTACACACTAATAAAATAACTGTACATATTTAAAATATATATAGTGACCGGTTGAATGACAAGTCTATTAAATATAGACCATATAACAATCTAACAACATTTAAAGAGAAAATCGAAAATGTTTCAATCACAAAACTAATCAAGATTTGTGTACCTTAAGCATAGACATTTGTACAACTTTCCATGGATCTCTTTAAGTTGAAAAGTATTTAATACATTTAATTAAGTATTCCTGAATTGATATAGGCAATATAGATGTCAAAAGTTTGCATGGCATTAACCCTAAGCTTACATATGTTTGCATTGAGCGTGTTGCTCGATGCAGTATTAGGAGTTCATAATTTTTTACATTCAAAAATTGCATATACAACCAAACTAACAATATGTAGAACGCTTATCCTACTACCAGTGCTGATATATGAGTCAGAAACATGGACCATCTCCAAAATAGACGCCAATCTTCTGCTCGTCTTCGAAAGAAAGATACTACGCAGAATAATGGGTACAATCTGTGAGAATAGTTTACGGAAAAAAAGCGATATAATCTCGAACTGTACGAAAAGTATAAAGAAATAGATAATGGTAGAGATGTAATATCCTTCCTAAAAATAGGTATACTTAGTATACTTAAAGGGGTGGTGTGGACGATAGCGCAAGGAAAGCTCAATTATTGCTGTAGAACCACTGTTAATGGTGATACATATACATAATTTTAGGTCCATAAGGCATACGGTTCGACTTATTATGGATAAATGCAATAATTGATAAAAATGTAACTTGTGTTCCCTTATTTTGTTTTAGAACTTCAAAAACCAGTACCTCAGAAGAATTTTTCATTGATGTAATTTTGCAAAAACACGCCAGGCGACTGCTATCTGCTCGTCGTCTAACAGATTTGGGCTATTTTGCAGCATACCTCGATTTTCATTTAGTTTCCTGGTTAGTTAAAGAACGGGATCGAGCCGCGAGAGTGGACGATTTTGTAAAAACGTTAAAGCAAGTTCACGAAGACTTTAATTGGCCTTATCCTAGTTCTAATCTACCTATTGCGAAGAAAATCAGTGTTTCAAGTAAGTATAAAATATGCAAGTGTTTTTTAAGCAAAATGCCCAGCTCTGCCTGTACAGGGTTGAAATTTCAAAAAATTAATATAGAGTAATCATTTGAAAAGATTTCTTCGCTACGATTGAATTCCTTACCATAAAATATCAATGAAGAGTAAGCATCATGTTATAATAACTTCTCACAGCTGCATTCCTTCTGTATATCACGTTGTTTTGAGGCAACGTGTATCAGTTTGCGATATATGCTCCCTCATACTTCTGCCTACGCGCAGGAATATATCCTAACTATGTTATAAATTCGCACAAAATTGATCTACATGTTTCGAAATGTATTATTTATTTATAAATGCTAAAAAATTAACTAAGTTTTTACTAAAGCGAAGCTTCTATACTGGCGTTGAATTATTTTTTCTCTGTAGTAAAATACTGAGGCGATCGTCACGGAAGAAGCGCCACGAGTAGACTCACGAAATAACGATTCACATCAGTCTTCACATCGATTAACTACTTTTCATTAATTCGTTTCTAGAACTTCTGCTTTTTTTGAAGGTTACAAAGATACTGGTTTTGAAGACAAATATTTATACAAAAATAGTATACGTAGCAACTTATTATAATGTGTCTTATTAAAACAAGAAAGACACATTGAAGGTTTTCCAATCAAATCATCACAAAATGTGGTGATTGGTGATCAAAACTTTTGATATTTTACTTAGAATCTCACCCAATTTTGTTTGTAGCAACCTCGACAATATTTACGGCCCACTCTTGAACTTCCTTCTTTTTTTGCAAATTTGTGATTAGATAAATATCGACTTTTTTTATAGTTCAGGATTTTGAGGCGTATTTGGTGGTAAATTCTCATCAGCAGTGTTCAAGAGTTCTGATACAATATGTTCTCTGAATGCATGAACAGTTATATTTTTCATTGTAATTTCTTTGTACAAAAAGCGAGCATTGACAATACATATACCTAACAACAACTCTATGGCTAGTTTTCTATACCACTTCAGGCTGCGTTGTAATGCTAAGAGCCATGTAGCCTTTAAGTCGTATAAATCTTTTCATTTCAAAAATAGTTACGAGGAACCTGAGATATCATTTGCTGTTGTTGTGAGAAATTGTGTAGCATATAAATTTGTTTGCTGGACAATATGCTCAAATATGTTATTATCCACACAAGTGGAATAAAAGTCAAACGGAATACCACTTGAAAGTTGAGCCACAACCGCGTCATTAGGACCACATTCATCTATAAAAGAAACATTTTTCTGTCGTTCGGTAGGTTCAGACCAACCATCACTGATTTCTGTAACTAGTCGGTTCACTTGGGAGACTGCTATGTTGTAATTTCTCAATGTGGTATCACTCGAATCGGAATCTGATGATTCACTTTCTGTCTGCGTTTTTCCATCTCAGACTTTGGTGGCACCTGAGCAGCAGGTTCAGAATCTGACTATCTTTGAACATAAGCTGGATCGTTTATGGAATCTGAGGAACTGAATTCTCTTTGTACGATCACTAATGTTATCCATGATGTATAATTTTTAAGAAAAATCACCAATATAGGTATTTAATACGTTATAAAACAAAAGAATAACTCAACAAACTACTAAAGCACGTGTAAGTCTTGGAGGTTAGGTTTGAACGACAGCGGACAGTGTCTGCTATATGTATCTGCAGAATTAATAAAAGGAAAATGTTGCCACCAGTGCCGCAGCAGACACCGGCGTCTGCATATGAAAAATGACGATATACTTGAAAAAAATGGTCGGATTGAAAAAATAACGACTCCATTTTTCCTAAAAATTTATAAGCATTCTAGAAATAATAAAAAACAAAAAAATTGAAAATCCACTCATTTATTCAGTTTCTGACTGGCACTCAACCTGTTAAACTTAGTCTTAACAAACGTCTATCCTTAAAATTGTCTATGTAAAATTTTTATTCAATTATGGATTAGTGATACCGAATTTAACCAAATATGCCTACCAAATACGATTAATTATTTCAACTCTCATTTCAAGTATTTAATGCAAAACATATTAACTACTAAAACGTACTTTTATTAAAAAACTATACTTAATCTCAAATATCTTCGTAATTATCGTAATCGTGTAATTTTGAATTATGACTTTTACTAAAATTCTATCCATGTTAGTGGGAGCGCCCACCAAAGTGGCGTGGCACGTAGCAAGTGGCAAGTAGCACGCGTCTAGCATGTTTCTTAAAATGTAACCAATGAAAACGAATGATTCAGCGTACACCAAAATGTCAGTGACGTCATTCATTCTAATCATTCGTTTTCATTGGTTACATTTTAAGAAACATGCTAGACGCGTGCTACTTGCCACGCCACTTTGGTGGGCGCTCGCCCTTAAAGATATATAAGATAGCAATCTATTATGTTACACCAGAAACAAATATTAGTGAAAGGTATCCACTGCGAAATGTACAAAATTCTTTTGATGTTTTCGTATTATGTAGCATATTTACATACAGTGAAAGCCAAATAAAGTTGCGTTCACGTCATCATTGTGAACATTTGCAGCGTTGTCAGATGGTTTATGAAGTATGAAAATTAACAGAAAAGAACTGAAGTAAACAAAAAAGGTGAAGGTAGCAAATTTCACACTATATTGTTACACTTCTTGAAAATTAGCTTTATTCAACACCAATATAACAATACTTTTAATTAACTGAAACTATAAACTACATTCAAAATACATCTGTTCCCCAACTATCAAAAACATCTGTTATATACATATTTTCTGACGTTCCAAACTTCACTAGACATTTCAAGAATTTTCGATGTCATCTTGAATGTTCTCGAACTACTTCTTCTTTTTCGTCAATGGACTTTTCCTATGTGGGATAAATCTTTCGTAACAATATTAAGTGGAATTTAAAAATGAGTGTTTTTTTTTCATTTATTTTTTTGTTAATTACATTCATGAATAGATTTCACAAAAAAGGTAATTTCACAATAAAAGTGGTAAAGTTATTACTGAGTTACCAAACAATAAATATAATCAAAATAAAACCACAAGTAATAAAATAAAATATTTTTTAATAATTAACTTATTTTCAAAGACAAAACAAGACATTAAAAAAACAACATCAACAAACTAAACATTTTCTGAATCTGATTCCACATTAGTGTCACTCTCTCCACTATTAACATTTATTACTATTGGACTAATTTCTTGACGATCAAATATTCTTTCTCTCTCATACCATTTAAATATTTCTCTTTCAGTATGATTGATAGAGTTTTTCCACATATCAGGAGTAATCATGGAAAGTGCCTCATGCCACATGTTTAGGCAGTTGTTAGCGCTGTTACCATCTCTACCAATGTGCCTATTGTAATAATTTTTTGCTATGCCCCAAATTAATTCAATAGGGTTAAAGATACAATGGTAAGGAGGAAGACGTAAAACTTTGTGTCCATACCGTTCTGCCATATCGTCCACTATATACTTGGTTTGTGGTTTATTTCTAAAAAAATGTTTAAAATAAATGACATTTATATGTAAGATGATATCTATATATTTACTGAGAAACGATGCGCAACAGTTCTGTTTTGAACATCATATGGGAATAAGGAATGTTTTTTTCTGTCAACCACTCCTCGATAGCCCTTTTTGACCATCCTGTATTCGGAGTTTTATGCAATAACATACTGTGATAAGGTGCATTATCAAGTACAATTAGAGAAGGATTCTCTAAGTTTTGCAGTAACTGATATTCAAACCATTTCAAGAAATTTGCCTGGTTCATTTCCCCATGATAATCACTAAGTTGAGTTTTTGAACAAAATATTGCTTCAGCACCCTCTATAAATCCAGTTTCATTTCCAGCATGGAGTATAATATACCTGCAATGATATTATTTAAATGTTCATCTAACAACTTAGCTAATGCAACAAACCTTTTGCCATCCGTTTTAGTGGTTTTAACACTCTTTATATTTTCATTTTGCCAAGAATGACCAATTATCCCATTTTGAAATATCCAAGTTTCATCGAGGAACACGAATTGGTATATACCTTCATCCTTCGCTTCTTTATAGGTTCTTAAGAATTGTACTCTTTTACAAACAACGTTAGGTAATTCCATAAGTCCTCGTCGTGGATTATCCTTCATCCACTCAAACCCAAGTTCTTTGAGCAATCTTTTTAAAGAAGTCGTACTACCATTAAATAATTCTTTATCTTTCAGTTGGGACCACAATGATTGAACCGTTACGTGCTGTTCTAAAAGCATACAGAAATAAAATTATGTTAAATGTATATTTGTTATAATCATACTTACTTCTCTGGTACATATTGTAAATGGTATCACGAATAGAGCTTGTATTTAAAGTTGTTGTATTTGTTACTCGTTTATTAGTGCAACGCTTTTTCTTTGGTGACTCGAACTGTTCACCTTTTTTCTGCATTTGACATATGCTGCTTACTGTTCTTACGCTGATTTTTAAAGCAGCAGCTACACGCTAAAATAATACAAATTTTTGTAAAGTAAAGTAATGATATTTTATTCGCATATTACCTCTTGCACAGCGTTTAAGGGTAACAAAGGGCCATTATTAATCCTTTCTTCTTCAAAATAGTTAACTAATGAAGCCACAAGTTCTTTGCATCGACTATTTAGCTGTTTGGGCATTTTGACAAGTAAATAAATGTAAAAATGACAAGTAAATAAGATAACCTCAAAAATCGACGATACCACGAGTACAAAAGTCACAGGCCACTGATTGAAAACTCAACAAACGACGCGGCAACATGACAATATTTCTGGTAGTGACTAATACTCCGTCAATAATTGGTGGTTTCTTTATGAACATTTCAACACAAAATTTTACAATGACGGACGTCTAAATCCAAACAAGCTATATATACATAGCTGTATATACATTATTTTGTTACAAAAGTTTTTTTATTGATCGGGTTATTTTTAAAAGTGATTGTTTAGCAAACTAAAGTAACATACACTTTTCTATAGAAATGTAGCCACACATACAATAGAATTACGACATTGGTGACGTGCACGCAACTTTATTTGGCTTTTAGTGTACCTGTTTCACACGTATTATTTTTTACAGCTCCCCAATCACCTCTAGAAAGCCCCATGTCGAATATGGAAGATCAATTACGATCGTTAAAAGGAGAAGTTTTTAATTATCCTGCCACTTCTAGTCGGATTGGGGACAGTGGTTACATGTCACTTCAAGGTCTACCGTATACGGGTTTGGTGACGCCTGTTAATACTCTTGATCAAACTAGTCAGATGGCCGAAACAGATATAGACGAACAAAGTATGTGTAGTACTCATGTAGATAGAAATAAAAACGAATCTATTGAACATTCTGAGAAGAAGATGACAGACAGTTTTGGCACAAGTTTCAACTTAAAGTCTACTGTATTAAGTTCTGCGATAGATGAGTCTCTCATGAGCACTGTAAGCTCTATGTGGGGAGATGAAAGAGATTTAGGCTTACCTGGTATCGATAACTGGGAGGTTCCGTCCACTAAGATATTAGAACAGTTTTCTAACTCTGATAACAAAGGATCCCAAAGATCTGAAGTACAATTAAGGTGAGTTATGCTGTTTTAAGTGATAATAATAATAATTTTAAATTTATTATTATTTAGTTTAGTACCTACAAATATTTTGTACTTTGGGTGACATAAACTCTGCTTTGGCTCGATATAATTGTATAATAATAATAAAACAAAAACAAAAACTAATTGAACCTAGCTGCTTTCTGTTCTACGGTCAATAGACGCTTTATTCAACGGGAAGTTACTTTTTATTATAAGTTTCTCATTTCTAAATTATATTTCTCTAAATTTGTTAAATTAAGGTCTTTGCAATTCCCAACAATGCCTGGCATTGGCCTCTCTATATTACATAAGATGGCATCAATATAACGTTTTTTATTAGGTTTTAAAATACGATGCTATTTTGACCACGAGAAATTGAACTGTTGGAACAGAAAACAATTTAATCTTACTAGTGGCAACAGTGCCGTAATTGTTGTATTAGTATTAGAACAAAGTTGTTCTTTTGCTTACACGAAACTCAATAACAAATAAATCTATTTTCTTTTCAGGTATCTATTGCAATTATTTATGGAAGCAAATTGTTTAGAATGGTCTTTAGTTTTTTCAATTTTGTTGAGAGATGCTATGGCTGTATTACGTATTATAAATGCCGCGAAATCTCATGATCAGACAGTCGAAACTGTGTCAAGGTTACGACAAGGTCTTCTCATAATTAATTATTGGACTAATAGTGAATGGTAAGGTTCTCTTAAATTGATATTATGTACAAAATATGATATGTGGAAATTAAATTTTTAGTTCAATATTCACTAAAAATGTTTTTTAGCTTGGGATATTCTACATTCATGTTGGCAATACATAATCAAATTTCCGTCCTTACAAGAATTTTGGAAGTAAAAGTCCAACAAGTTCAACAACAGGGTGTAGCTTCTAATAATGTAACAACTCCAAAACCGGTGCGTTCCCGCAAATCCAGTTCGAATCAAGATGGGGGTAATTTACAAACAACGATAAAAGAAAAAGTGATCCCTACTGGCAATCATCTTCAGAATGACGTTTTAGATGACAGCAGCTCAGGAAATGTAGATAAGATAGAAAATAAAGAAATGATAGATATTAATTCTGCACCTAAGAGCACAGGGTGTGTCATTTCCTAATGTTTTAAACAATTTTCAAAGTGTTATAAGATTTCATCACTGGAATTCAGAAATTTTAGGAGAGGTAATGGTCTTAGATATTACTTAAATATTTTAATAGAAACATTATGACCGTTTGTGGATAATATTTGAATGAGGGAGGTATTTTACGATTTTTTAACTTGATTTTTGATTGTTTGATCGATAGATTGTTAGATCGACAGACTTGATAGTTCACCTTGAAACTAATTGAATAAAAGTGTACTTGTATAGGTATTAACTGTTTTATAATAAAAGTTAAAATCTTCATAGTACTGTTAACCACGCATCGTTTGAAAATATATAGTATATCTTCATCTATTAATTGAATCGTTTATTTCAGAAACCACCTAAGTGCTCTTTTTTCAACTTTTGGAAAACTAAAAAAACTGATTTGCAGCTTAAGTATAAGTCTAATCTCCTTCAAATATTTTTTTACTGAATCAAAAACATGCTATTGGAATAATATATTTTAAAAAAATATATTTTCCTTTGAGTTTTGAGTTATAAATTTTTGAAAAAATTGCACTTAGGTGGTTTCTGCAATAAATGAGTGTATCCAAAGTGATTTTTTTTAAATTATTATTGAAATTAAGTCAAACCATTAATTTTTACCTGTTTTGATGTCAAAGGTAAGTAACATATACAATTAAGTATAAAAAATATTTTTACTAGGCCTAAATCGAAAAATACAAGTACACTACACCCACAGTATGTCTATATACAAAGATCTGGACTTATTCAGCTTCTGGCAAGTCTTCTGGCAACTCCATGTCAGTCGTTGGCCATTGGATGATAGTGTCATAGAAGGCTTCATATCCAACAGTGTATTCCATCAATTTTTTTATATCATCTATCTTTTTTTTGTTGATTGGGACCTAAAACCAAAAATCTCACTGTGCAAAACCCGATAAAATTTTAAAATTTGTTATAGACTACAAAAATGTTTAGCTAAAAGGAAAAAAACGTTTAAAATAACTTTGGCGAAATAAAAGTAAACATACCTTCCCAAAGGATAAGCTTTCTCTGTTGGTAGTTCCGGAGGGCTGGAAGCTTTTAGCAATGTGAAGGTAGATGTTGTTAATCCTGCAATGAAGTCGCGTGCGACCACTTTTCCCTGAGTATCCTTGTTGTAGAGAAACTGCTTGTACTAGGACACTTTGAATGGCTGTTTATTTTCTTTGGATACTTTCCTGCCTGATGTTTCGTCCGAATTTGGCATTTTCTTATATGATTTGGGCCACCACTTTTTGAAACTGAGAACATCGTCTGACGTAAGGTGATATACAGTAAATCTGTCAGACTTAATATGCTTCCAAAATCTCTGTCACATGGGAAAATAAGTGGCCACGTACAGGGTAGTTGTGAGTTATTGTTTCAAACCTACCTGAGTCACAGAGGTTTAGTAAAAAACGCACAACTGTATGATTCTTATTTTGGCCTGATGGCCCATCACAAAACAATATCAGATGCTTCACATTAACTGGAATGTCATTGAAATAGTTCAGTAGCATTGAACATACTTCGTCAGGGCCTTTGTTTGCTTCGCCCTCGTGATAGACGTACAGTTTGGAAGAATTAGTTTTCAAATCGTGTAACGAAAACACATTTACCCAGAGCTGCCTCATGTAAAAAACCTCCTGTACAGGTATGTGCGGCAAGGGTAAGTTTTGCATATAGTCGAAGGCTAGTGCGACCGTGTTGTCATCTTTGTTTTTCCTTGCCTCATCCATAGCTTTGTAAAACTTTTTTGCTCGCCTTAAGTGTATCATTTTCTCAGCAGCTACATTTCTTTTAGCATTATCACTCTAAACACTTATCTTTCAATTTAGCCGACAGTCTTTCGCAAGTTGAACACACATCTACTTGTGGTCTTCCAAAACAGTAAGCAAAGTTCTCTTTAAAGTATTTGTTGTAGAAACTATACTTTACTTTATTTTTTAGGTCAGGGTTGTCTAAAATAAACATTGCATGCATTTTTGCGACATCAAGCCTAGCGTCAAGATATTTTTTAGGTTTTCCCCCATAATGAGTTTCCTTGACATCAAATTTCTCAATGTGCTGCTGAATTCTCACACAAACGTTACCTGGAAGAGCGTTTCCACTTCTAGATTTTCCCCTCATATCTACAGGGGTTTTGTGAAGGTCAGAACATTTATTTATTCTTTTGATTCGATTGTCAGAAATTGCAAACACTTTTAAGAAAACACCTCTACAAACTTGAGTAAGAACACCATTTACTTTCAAGTTATACTTGTATGAATGGGATTTTTTGTTTGGCAAGTCATCAGTAGGCACATCAAGGTTTTCTTGAGCTTGCTCATTATTTACATTAGGCCTGCGGTTTTTGCGTCTACGTTTCACAGGCAAAACCTCCACTAAACCTTGGAGGTACGTGTCTTGGGTGTTTTTATTTTCTAAAGAGTAAAATGTTTCCCATAGTTCTCGTTTTATTTCATCCGTAAGTTTCAAAGAATATTTCAAATTGCACTTACAGTTTATATCATTCATCGGGGCTTTGTTGGGAACTTATTTTCCTTTGTACGAGACGTACTGCAGTCCTTTGAGCCTAGCATTCCGAATAATATTCCGTTTGTATTTTTCTTCGTGCACAACTCCACGCCTACGCTTGGGACTAGGTTCATCATCTGTACTATCTGACATGGCTTAAGAACTATATAACGTAACAATAAACAACAAAATAACACCTAATTTTCATCGAAAACTCACGAAAACTAATCACTCAGTGTTACCTAACCTTTAAATCGAACAAAACAGCGAGTTACAAAATTCACCGCCAATCCAACCGTCACGAGTGAGTGCAATTTATCGCAGAAAGAACCTAAGCGACGGCGTTTAGGTTCTTTCTGAAATAAACGAATTATTTTCAAGGCTGCCAAATAACATTGCTGATATGAAACATAGGTTATTTCTGCACTAAAAGATGTATTTACCTTTAAAATGTACAGTACCATCCAAAACACATTTTTTGATATTTTTTCGCTAGCTGGTTTTTGAAATAAACGATTCAATTCAAAGCATGGTATGTTATCCGTTAAAATGTTATTATATTTATTTTAGAGGTTTTTACGTTTTCATATTCGTTCTTTATGTAAACAGTTATAGGCTAGCATAAGGGATCTTTCTATATTGAACTTGTTAAAGGCATAAATAACGGAATCAATCTAATATACATATAACATATAACAAAAAATGTACATAATAGATACAAAGGACAGAAACATACAGTCAGATAATAAAAGATAGTACTGAAAACTAAGTACGTCAATAAAACAAAATTAAAACTAGTAGATATCTAAGTACATATTTTTTATTTTATAAAGCTAACTTTAAAACAACTTAAAATTAATATGAAATCGTAAAATTTTCTCCGCTTTAACGAAAAACTTTTTATATAAATTTAGTAATTATATCAACTTTCATGAACAATTTACATTATTTTTGGACATTTGTCTTTTCAATCTTGCCAATTATCGATCCTAGTCTGAATTTGCATGGTAACACAGTTAAATTATACTTTGTTATTTAGAACTATTCACGTTTTTGTAGCATTAGTCACATTCCACGACATTTTTAATTGTGCCAAATTTATTTTAAATGGTAAACTACAGTACTAACTCGAATTTAAAATAAGATCATCTTGCAGATATAAATTCATCGATAGTTACATCTATAATATGTTACCTTTATATTTTCCCGATTTATTATGATACAAAACTTTAAAACGAGAACAACGAATTTGTCTAACAATTCTAGAAGTGTTTGGACAAAAACACAAATTAACGTATATTTTTTAAAGCAATAACACAACTGGTACTTCCCTTTTAACTGTCAAAAATATGAATAGGTGTGAATGTACTAAAGTGAGTAATATTTATGGAGTCCATAAGCGTGATTTATCCGTAAAGCTGGCTAATAAATTACAAACCCAATCTTCGTTAAACGTTTTTCCAGAAATCAAAATAAAAACTCCACTAATCTGATTATTTCCTTTTCTATCGCATATGTAAAAGGTTATAATTGAACACCAAGTGTGCCTGAGTTGTTATTTAATTAATAGTATATTACATATCGATCGGGGAAGTACCCTATTACAGCCGATTGTGAAGTTAGAGCAAATCGTTCTCAAAATACAATGTTTGAATTTTGAGAACGATTTCCGAAGTGGAAATTGAAAAGTCAATAAACGTACTTTAACCTTTAATTGTGGCTTATTCCCATTTAAATAGTAATTAGGAATTATTTTATTTAAAGGATGTTTGAAGAATGTCACAGCCTCTTTTGTTTTCCGTTCTAATTATAAAACTAGCATATAAAGTGCTATTCCAATAGTCTGTTTATGGGTGCTACCTTAGTAGACTTGTGATTCCTAGTTGAATAATTTCCGGAGAAAAAAATGCTCTTGCATTTTTTCAAAATTGATATAGATCCGGTAATAACTGAACTCCAGAAGTTTACATCACGAATAATTGCAACAGTAGCTCTTATCCAAGTGAATTATCTGTATTTTTCCACCAAACCAATATGGAAGAATAATTTTTATTCAAAAAGTAAACTTCCTTCAACCCTGAATTAAAATTGAATGCTCTTAATTAGAGCAATCTATAAGTGGAAGGTTAAAGTTTTGTATCAAAATATTTATTAATCGGGTAAATGTAAGGAGTACTTTAAAATAGAGAACATAAAATATGAAATAGTTCCAGTTATCTAAACTTACCACATACTAAGTGAAGTTAAAGTAATCATAGAATTTCTGAAATAAAGTAAAACCGTCGGGTAGAAAAAAGTAACTTATAGTCAAATATTTATTTCGTCAATTAGTTTCTAGACATTTATATTTTTTTTTATTTAACTTAAAGCATATTTATACTAAAACTTCATTTATTGGTACAAAAAGATTAGTTTATAAGTTTGTACGTTTAGTTTAAATATATTTGAATACAAATCACATCCACATATACGACAAAATAATTTCTTTGGAATTGTGTAAAAACTGTTTTTGTCTCCCAATCCGAATTATGAAACACAATTTGGATTGGGTGCTACGTACTGTTTTTAATTTGTGTATCAATTTGATTATAAAAAATCGACAATCACAGTTATCTGTTACATATTTGTTATCATTGTGATAGATTCTGGAAATTTTTGAACCTGAGTGTTTTAAATCAACATTAAATTATATCACTTTATAATGTGATTTCTATACTGAGTCTGTGTTCTTGTAGTCGAGCGGATATTCGTCGCTTGGTCTGTCCTATGTATTTTTGATGACAAATGCCACAGGGCATAAACTTCTTGATTTTCTAGAGCTATTTTTTCTTTTAGGTTTCTTAATGTAGATTTGATTGTTCTTAGGGGTTGTATGCAGTGAAGTCATGTTTACTTAGAAGCCGTTCAATTATGTCTGTGGTTATAATGATGTTCTGTGGCTTTCCTGCTTATTTGTTGATTATATTCGTTTTGGTTTAAAAGTGCGTTTTATACTTTTTAATTCTTCTTCTTGATAAGTGATGGATTCGACCGTTACTTGGTGGAATTTCATTTTATATAATAATAAAACACAGAAAACTTTTGTTTTCGACACTTCTACAAAATTTATTATAATTTATTATCATTACAGCTGTTTCGGCAGAGTTCCCTATTAAAGTGATGTATTTTTAATATGCCTCTACACTTTATAATCTTTAACTGAATAATTTAAGGAGTTAAGAGCTATTTGTCTCCAGTTGGTCATTCAGAGTTATATCTGTATTTATTAATTTCCATAATAAAGAAAGCCCTTTATTTTTAATGTGGAGAATTTGAAATTAGTCATTAAACGAATGATTATGATCTAGAAAGTGAAGTGTGTACGTAGAATCTGTTTTTTTTTAATATTGAAAGTTTTGTGTTCTGCTATACGTTTGTTAAATGTTCTACCAGTTTGACCGATGTTCTTGTTTGTATTCATCGCTTAGTCGTATGAATATTGTTATCAGAGGTTGCCAACTACTTGTATTAGTGTAGGATGGTGGTATGAGAAAGCATTTAGATGTATATCTGTGCGAAAAGTAATTCTTCTTACAAGTTCTTTTTAAAAAAACTATTCTGGTCCTATAAAATAGGTACTAGATAATCTTTAGCAATATTGTCAGCAATATAGTGATTATATATCCGGTGAATCTTTGCACGTAGCAAATTATTTACTAATTGAACAGAAAGACATGACAGATGCCCTGCATTGAAATTAAATCTAAAACCGTCATTCTGTTTTATTTCTTTTCTCGGTTTGGAGTACTAGAAACTAAATTTGAGAACGACATGTCGATGCAAATTGTAGATTTCTTTGTCGACTAATTTATCAATATGTCTGCTTTGCAAGTTTTAGAAAGCGCAGTGGTAAAAATTTGAATTTTGAAGTTCATAATGTAGTTAATCAAACTCACATTTTTCCACGCATTTAAATATTAGGAGAATACTTTGATAATAGGTTGCCAGTCAAAAAGTGGCCGCAAATATTTTTATTTCAACTAATAGTAATTAATTTTTAATCAAGAATTTTATATATAAGATTGAAGTGTCAGTTGTATGAGTTTTAAACATGCGTTGATAGATAGTGTAATAATATGCATATTATAACATCAAACCGGTGTCATTGCGCACTAACTCTATTTTACTTTATCTTTGATACATCGAGTTTTTAACAGCTTGCCACCCTAATTTACGACCATTTTTTTCTCAGGCAAACTTATATCATCATATTAAGAAAAAATTAGTTTACTTTGATTTAAAAAAATATGAGTCATGAGCAGCCTATTTTCTTCAAAAAATTAAATTTTTGTTCAAAAATGAATTACTATTAATTGATTTAAAAATATTTGCTGCCACTTTTTGACTGGCAACCTATTGTCAGTATATTCTCTTAATTTTAACTACATGAAAACATGTGAGTTTGATTAACTGCGTTATGAACATAATGTTCTTGCAGTGGCACCTTGTAGTATAAGAGGTTTATTTATTCACAATTAAATACATTACAGACAGCAGTTGTGGGGGTTTAACAAAATAATGTACTATTACGAATTAATAGTACTAAGATTAATACCAGCTATTCCTTCGATAGCTCTGGCAAGATAAATGAACTTTCACTCATAGGTGCAAATAACAAATAATATAAAATTTAAATGGTTGCAAAAACAATCAAAAAACAAACAAAGGTATTAAACTAGGTGAACTTACCGAACCGCTAATTAGGTACCATAATTCACTACTATAAAACCAACCGATTTCGATGCATCGACGCACTCGCGAGGGTTGTGTCTTGCGTCTATTCTGCTCAACGACTTAAGCGCTTGTGTCCTACGGGATGCATAGCATACCCGAACGGTACGAATAGGGATCGAAGGTATACAGGGGGAGGACAAAATGTCTTGATTAATTTATACAACCATATTTGAATTTAAACATTCTCCCCCCTTTAAAGGCCATAAGGTCTTTAAAAACAAAACGAATTCTAAATACTATCATTACTTAAACAATCAAAACGATAATTACTACAAACAATTCCTATACAAATATTAAACAAATATTCAAAACTTAAACTAAAAAATAAAAAAATTAAAATTAAAATGGTGGTTTTGTCGTGGTTCTATTCATAAAAGCCGAACAAAACAAAATCAGTAAAAAAAAATGCTGACCATTTAATCTTCATCTATCGGCACGGGACAGATTCGGACAAGAGGCCGTTTTAAGGTTCCGGTAATCGTACGCACGGTAGCCACTCGAGCTACACCGTCTTTACCCTCATGTAATTCAACAAGACGCGCGAGAGGCCACTTACACGGAGCCAAATTATCCTCCTTTAAAACAACTAAGGTGCCGATTTTAGGTACAAAACTAGGATCTAACCATTTACACTTTTGTTGCAAGGTGTGCAAATATTCCTTTCGCCATCGAGCCCAAAAGTCTCTATGGATGCGCTGTAACAACTGCCATCTGGACAAACGATTGAAGGATACCTCCGAAAAATCAGGCACAGACAAAGATGTCAAGGGTTCAAGAGTCAGGAAATGTCCTGGGGTCAAAGCATTGAGATCTTCAACATCATTGGTTAAAGGGGTGAGAGGGCGTGAATTTAAGACGGATTCAATTAACGTCAAAACGGTATAAAATTCTTCGTAAGTCAAAATTTGTGCCCCGACTATACGACCAATATGTTCCTTTACAGAACGAATTCCGCGTTCATAAATACCGCCAAAATGTGGAGCAGCAGGAGGAGCAAATGAAAACTTAATATTTTCCTTATCGAGAGCGCTCTCCATAAAGCTACTAAGCTGTCGATAAGCACTGTGGAAATTAGTGCCATTATCACAAAATACTTGCGATACTCGACCTCTCCGAGCGACAAAACGTTGTAAAGCGGCCAAAAAGGCTTCCGCGGTCAAATCACTAGCTAATTCCAGATGTAAAGCCTTTGTAGCGCAACATACAAATAAACACAAATAGGCCTTTTGAGTTCTAACTCCCCTGTAACGAGACATGGTTATCGAAAACGGTCCACCATAATCTAACCCACAAATCGAAAAGGGTTTAATGGCACCGAGACGAAATTTAGGCAAATTACCCATAGGGGGTTGTAAGTTTTTGGGAGATTGTTTCCAACATCTAATACATTTGGACAATACTGAATTAATGGCTTGTTTAGAAGACAGTATCCAAAACCTTTGACTAATCAAAAATTGAGTACTCTTAAATCCAGCATGTAAATACTTCTCATGATAATAACGAACTAGGTTACGAGTATCAATACTACGAATGTAAACGACACAAGCATATCCCTTTTCACTAGCATCGGCAAATCCATGAAGCTCTAAGATGGGACATGAAGAAATATTCAAAAAACGAGGAATTTTGAATTGTGAAATAAGAGATAATTCGCTCTTATATTGTTCCCATACACGAATTATTTCCGAAGGAGGGCGATCATCCCATTTAAGACCGGTTGCCCAAAGTTGTTGGATTAAATGTTTAATGAAAAACGTAATAGGTGTTAGGTAACCACAAGGATCATAAATTCGAGCTAGTTCGGACAAAAACGATCTTTTGGTACAAGGGACGTCTTGCAATTTGACTGAAAATTGAAAGACGTCGGACTGTGCAATCCACTTCAAACCAAGGATTTTTAATGAAGGACCATTTGCTTCTGGATCAAAATTAATGGCATGAGGATTAATATGGGATTCAGGAAATTGCGACAACAATTTGGGTTCATTCGAACACCATTTCCGTAACTCAAAGCCTCCTAACTTTAACAAAGTAACTAATTCGTCAATTAAAGTTTGTGCTTCTTCGAGAGTCGAAGCACCAAAAACAAAATCATCAATATACGAAGCATGACGAATAAGCGAGACGGCTTTAGGAAAACGAGAGCCTTCGTCTAATGCTAATTGTTGAAGGGTTCTTAAAGCAAGATACGGCGAAGATACTATTCCAAAAGTAACAGTTAATAAACGATATTCCTGAATTTCCTCAAGGCTAGAAAATCTCCATAACACGCGTTGATAATCCGTGTGTTCAGGAGCGATTAAAATATTGCGATACATCTGACGAATGTCCGCACACAACGCAAAACGATTAAGTCTAAAATTTAACAAAAGCGAGACTATGTTCTGTTGTAGCTTAGGACCGACCAGTAAATATTCGTTCAAAGATTTGCCAAGACTGGGACTTTTCTGAGACGCATTATACACAACTCGAATTTTATTTGAAACACTATCTGGTTTCACAACGCAATGATGTGGAATGTAATACTTTCCCCTTTTCTTTTCGGCATTAGGGACTAACTGCATATGACCTAAATCAAGATACTCCTGCATATGAAAAGAATATTCTTTTTTCAAACTTGGTTGACGAGATAAACGACGTTCTAATGATAGCAGTCTATTTAAAGCAATATCATAGCTATCTTGCAAACAAGGCGGCGATTCACGAAAAGGCAAAGACACGACATATTTACCTGAGACGTCCCGATTATGTGTTTCCCGATAAATGTTTTCGCACAGAGCGTCTTCTGGTTCTGAAACTGGCTTTTCCGGTATGTTTTCCAGTTCCCAAAATTTCGATAATGAAGAATCTAATGGGTCTTCAATATTTGAAAGACAAACAAGCGAAGTCGACGAAAGATTAGGTGTGCTAGTAGGTCCTAACAAAATATATCCAAAAACGGTATTTAGGGCATCAGGTTGTCCCGCTTTACCTTCAATTTTACCTTCTAACAACACCTTCGAAAATATGCTACAACCAATTAACAAATCAATAGATTGACTACAGTTAAATTCGGGATCGGCTAACTTTAAATTTTTGATATAATTCCACGTCGATATGTCAATTTTGGTGCTCGGCAAATCCGAGCAAACCCGATCTGTAATAACAGCTTCCAAGTGAAACACCGGTGACTCCTGATGACGAGGTTGGATAGAAAAACTTATTTGACCTTGATTCAGCTTCGTTTGCATCGAATTGAGTCCGTTAACTTCAAACGAACAAGGAGTTTTAGGCCAACCTAATCTACTGGCAGCTTTTCGACTAATGAACGAACTCATTGAACCCGAATCTAAAAGACATCTCAAGGGCTGTTTACACCCCTTACTATCAATTGCATGAACCCAAACGGTACCGAGCAAGATTTCCTTTTTTGTTTCGTTTTTCCTCCCTACAAAACTAGCAGCACAATGTGATATTTCAGGCGAATTCTGTTCGACTCCCGATGCCCCTGGATTATTAGTATTTTCTGTGGACGACTGACTATTGGAACGATTTCTATCGAAGTGCAGCAAACTATTATGAAGGTGACTATTACATTTACTACATTTAAAGGACTTTGGACACGACTTGACAGAATGATTAGCCTGATTAAGACATCTAAAACACGAGGAAGATTCTTTACAAAATTGGTATCTCTCTTTTGGAGATTTCTTCAAAAACAACGAGCACTGGTTTAGAAAATGACTTTGCTTACATAAAGCACAGCTTACTAATGACGAATTTGTAACAAAGGATGAACTACGATTATGCCTAGACTCATTCGAATGTTTATAATTACCCTTAGGCTCCGTATAAGTTGGGGCCCGCGACGACTTCTTAGATTCGCTTACGCTACTATTCAAATTATCGTAAGCAATGTACTGAGTTTCAATAAACTCAACTAATTTTTGAAATGACGGGATTTTATTCGATTTATTTTCTAATTCAAATAATTTTACTGAATCCGCGTCTAGTTTCGACAAAAGTAAATTAAACATAATAAAGTCCCAATGTTCTGTCGGAAGGCCTAATGTTTTCAATGCGGCTAAATTTTCTAAAAACGTGTCTACTAATTTAGCCAGATTTTTCGAATTAACTAACGATATTTTCGGCACGCCCATGATCGCATCCCAATGCGCGGTCGCACACCGACGAACATTTGTGTAGCGTTTAACAATTAAATCGTAAGCAATTTGATAATTATCGCTATTTATTGGCAAATTACGAATCAAACTAAGTGGAGTCCCTTCTAAACATCCTTTCAAATACTTAAACTTTTCTACTTCTGCTAGTCCTGCGTTATTATGTACAACCGAATTATATAAATCTAAAAACGAACTAAACTCCTTAAAATCACCGTTAAATTTAGGCAGTTCTATTTTAGGCAAGCGAATGTTAGATTTTGGAACTACTACCGACCTAAACGGTTCTGGAGTTTCACATTGTGGCTCAAATAACTCCGCACTAAATAATTTTATTTTATAAAATTGTTCCAAAAATAATTCCCGAACATTTTCTTCGACCCTCGTATCCGCGTCTGGTACAGCAAGAATATTACTAATTATATTTGTGTGGTGTTTCAAGAATTCATCGCGTATTAAATCTAATTCTTCCACCCTGATTTTAAATAAAGGTCGGATCGAAATATCCGAGAGCGATTTAAAACCCAAATCGAATATTATTTGCATATCGTTTAAAACAGTCTTTCTCATAAATTTGAGCTTTCTGTTTTTCTCTTCTAACTTGTCCATTGCCAATGTCTAATAAATTCCAATAATATACAAACGAAAAATGTACAAAAATGTTGTCTAAAACCCCGAAATGCTCGAAATTAATGATTTGAAATTCGATACTTTATTAAAACGACTATAATCTCCTTTTAAAAAATCCCATATGGTGCACTTTAAAAGGTCATAAATTATTCTCGGGTCTCGAAGTTAATAGCTTTCGACAAGAGACGCAACTTAATCAACCCTCAAAACGATAAAAAAATACGACATAAGACGAAACCAACCATTCAAATTTATAATATAACAAAATATTTTTTTTCAACAAATGAGTTCAAATTCGGCGAGATAGGCCAATGTGGGGGTTTAACAAAATAATGTACTATTACGAATTAATAGTACTAAGATTAATACCAGCTATTCCTTCGATAGCTCTGGCAAGATAAATGAACTTTCACTCATAGGTGCAAATAACAAATAATATAAAATTTAAATGGTTGCAAAAACAATCAAAAAACAAACAAAGGTATTAAACTAGGTGAACTTACCGAACCGCTAATTAGGTACCATAATTCACTACTATAAAACCAACCGATTTCGATGCATCGACGCACTCGCGAGGGTTGTGTCTTGCGTCTATTCTGCTCAACGACTTAAGCGCTTGTGTCCTACGGGATGCATAGCATACCCGAACGGTACGAATAGGGATCGAAGGTATACAGGGGGAGGACAAAATGTCTTGATTAATTTATACAACCATATTTGAATTTAAACAGCAGTATTGTATTTAACCATGGTGATCAATACTGGAGTAACGAGTTTTGATAATGTTGCAGTGAGAGCTTTCTTGTTTATAACTAGTTTTTGTATTATTTTAATTTTGTTTAATGTAATAATGAAGATTATGCAAAAAGTCGCCGGACCAAGTACAACAGCAACTCATTTTTGTTCTATCACCCATAACAAATATACTTTAATGTAGTATAGTTTAAAGACAATAATTATTTTATTGTGTTATGCACTTTCGGGCACAAAAATTTATTGCCAATAATTCTGCATAAAACAGCATTAATACTCAGTCATGTAATTTGTCTCATCCGGATAATTGAGCTATTTCGTTTTGTGTTATGTGTAACTCTTGTATATGATGCCATTTAATTCAAAGGAAGAGTTCGAAATCTTGTTTCGTAGCAAGAATGTCTATGAATTGCATTGTTCTTACACTGAAAATTAAGGAACCCTGAGGGAACCCGCGATTCCTGCTTAATCATGTCTTTGCAACTCGATTATTTTTTGATGCATTGTTTTGTTCTACAAATTTTTTTTTTGTCGGTTTTCTTTTAAAATACATGATGCAAACTGGTATCTGTATTTGTTTCTACAGAAAACTATTTCTTTGTATGAACTATCTACTGTGCGTAATCCAAGTATTTAAAAAAGTATAATATCTACCTGCTTTCGTTCAATACTATCATAACGGACAAATCGATAAAAAATTCAACATGATCTATACTGCTCATAGTGCTTTCACATATTTAACATTCCTTCTTTTTATTTAAATGCCTTGTCCTCCAAGAACATTGACGACCAGTCGCATGATCTTTTCTTTGTCCTCAGTTAATAATTAGTGTCGTAGTGCTGACTTCATACCACTGGTGTAGGTTCTTGGGCCAGGATGTTCTTTATCGTCCAGGACCACGTTTTCCTTCTATTTTCTTTGCATAATTACATCTAGTAATTCATATTTAGTATTGCTCATTACATGGACTCCAATGTTATCTTTTTTATGGTATTCAGATTCAGAACCTCTGTTTCTTTGTTTAGAAGCTGTCGCCCTGCTTCATTCCTCACTCTGTCCATCCACGATATCCTTAATATTTGGCGGTGCGTCGACATCTCGAAAGCCTCAATGATTGTCTCTCTTTACTATTTCCCCATTTATACTGATATCAGTTAGACTTCTAGCTATATTTTTGTTTTTGCTGATGACAAATCCATTTAGTTTTCTTTGTATTAATTTTCAAGCCCATTTATTACCGCTGGTAGAAGTATCCGGAAATCATCTTTTACCGTTGCTAGCAAAACTGTGTCAGTGTCTAAATGACTACTCCGTTGGTAATTATATCTTCTATTCTGTCTTCCACAACTTCTTCGAAAATCCTATCTGCATGTAGATTAAACAAATGCGGAGAGAGCACACATCCCTCAGGCATATCAAATATATAATAGACAACTCAGGCATATATATTAACATTTAAATAACATATCTTTATGAGAACCTGGATGACAAATAACGCGCCTCTTGTACCGAAACCACTCTTGAAGCCAAACTGAGATTTGCCAATGTTTTCTTCACATCTGGTATAACATTCTTTCCAGTCAACAAATCTATCACATGCTTAGGATAAAAGTAGGTGGATGTGGGTTTGTATAATGTATTTTATGAAACTTTGGAACATTTATGTTAAATTACGGCCTACACAAAAGACATATAAGCACTTACAAATCAATTGTGAAATCATATAAAATATAAAATAAAGTGCAACGCTTTAGGTGTAATATATAATTTATTATCGGAATATATTCACATAGTATTTTTTATATTATTATGCATTTATTGGAACCATTTGTGAAGAGAGTAAGAAAAACCTCAAGTGAAATAGTTTTTATTATTAATTGCATTCATCTTGGTTTAATAGATATTTTAATTATTTTATCAAAGTGTAAATATCTGTTAAATATAATTTTTTATGCAAAGTTAAAACACCCGTAAACAATAATATGCATATGATGTCGTTATGGTAATGGCAAAGAACTGTAACTGCGTAAAATAATTAAATGTTGGAAAATATATTATACAATCAAGTATACTACACTTAATAGCAAAATAAGTATAGTCCTCACAGAAGGTCAAGATCTGTGTCAAATGAAAGCTCCTAATTTTGCTAGAATCCGGCTCATGAGAAAGTCGAAAACAGCCACTTAAGTCAATAACAAAATATTAATAATAATAATAATATAATGTGTAAAACATCTCTTTTAAAATCACTAAATTGTAATATTGATTAACTGTTCGACCTTGTCACATCCATTCCATGTGAACTCCACCCTGGATATTAAAGAAACCAATCAAAATCTAATGTTCTAAGAACAAACAACAACTTAGGCAAATATATTAAAAACAACAAGAGCCAAAATAAAAAGCACTTACACAGTGGTGTGTATACAAACTTAAATGTGGCGACTGCCCAAAAACTTACATCGGTCAAACTGGTTAAAAATTTTAATAAACGAATAGCAGAACATAAAAGGACTTTCAATAATAGAAAAACAGATTCTACGTACGCACTTCACCTTAAGCTATCTTTGTTAGAATCCATGGAAAATAACAAATTAAAAAACACAGACATAATTCTGAACGACCAACTTGAGACAAACAGTTTTCCCTCCTCAACCTATTACGTTAAAGACTATAAAGTGTAAACGCATACCAAAAATAGGTCACTTGAGAAAGGCACTCTGTCGAAACAGCTGTAGTGATAATAGTTTAAAATAAATTTTGTGGAAGTTTTGAAAACAAAGTTTTCAGTGTTTTATTGTTACATAAAATGAATTTCCATCAATTGCTCTTTTTGTTATTTTACGCATTTAGGAATAAATTTTTATTCGCTCATATAATTTGAATAGTCGTATTTTATATTGACATACATATATACTTGTGTATTGGTAATTTTAACTTTGCAAACAGAAAGTGTGTTGTGCAATTAACTATCAATCACTTACTTACGTAACCCTAACAAGTTATTTACATATTTATCTAGATGTACAGGATGGATTATTAGTATATTGACTAATATTTTAAACTTATTTAGACGACATACATTGTGACAATTCGATTTTGTTCATTTGTTTATCTTTTAATCAGTAGGATGAGAAAGTCTGTTGTTTCTGCGTACACGTTCGTAGGAATATAAACGTGTACTTGAAATAACAGAATGTTGAATGTCAATTAATACTGAAACACTCATGGACTGTTGAAATCTAAAATTAATGCGATCGAAATTAAGCTGTTATATAGGGTGTTTCCAAAGTAATCTAAAATGTTATGATGATACGACATTCAGAATAGCTACAAACATCATGTGTTAAGTTTTGTCGTTATTAGTATACAAAATACTATTTGTTTCGTGATAAACATGTCCTAAGTGTAAGTGAAATTTTTGGTGAGCCCACTGACTTCCAAAATTAATAAACATTAATATGTTTATGTAATAATTATGACATAAAACTAGTAAATTTTAAATCAAACGTCAAAAATGTTCCGTTATAGTGGACGTCTAATGGATTTCCGAATCGTTCGAATTTGTCAGGAGAGTTGAAAATTATATTGCAGCCTTTTACTATGCGATTTTCAAGATCGACTAAATTGAAAATCAGGGTACTATAGACCAGCGATTACTGAAATCCAGAGGATTGTGTTCAATGTGACTTTGAGCATGGGTGTAGAGATCATAGTTCTATCCAAAGGTCTTTACAAACAATATTTAAAAACTAATTTACTACTTATGGCATCTGATGTAGCTGATTCTAAATACTTTCATGTTTGTATCTTCAGGTGGTCATTGAGGTCTGAATAGCAGCTTCATTATAAGTTTAAAAGAAACATCTTTGGAGGAGATTATATCTTTATACAAAATAAAATAAGCAAAAGGCAATGTAAAAACTAGTATAATTCACCTCTACAAATGACAGATATACGGTCTATTGAAGTGTGGCATAGAATTTGTACGTTCTGTCTGTGACGTAGAACAACTGGAGTCAAATACGGAAACTATAACTGAAATAAATGAGCGCCGACTATTTTTAAAATAAAAATAGTAAAATAAAAAATAGTTAAATAGTTAAAAAGTTAATAGATGAATAAAATCAAAGGAAATGGAAATCAATATTATTTGAAGAAAAAAACAAACATGTGACGTTTATACCCTTACAAAATATACCATTATAAAAGACCGAGAACGAAATCCTGTACACTACTTAATGTTCTTTGCTAATAATTTTTAATGGCAGTGGCGGTAGCAATAAAGCATATACATTTAGGCTAGTTTATTACAAAAATATCCAATATCCTGTATCTCAATTACGACGAAACTTATCAACGTGTTTACTACAGGCTTAAAATTTAACTGACGAATCATCCACAACAATATATCACATTACTTTTGAGACATCGTGTATCTTTAGTTGTGTTTCTAAAACTTACACCGTATGTAAATTTAAATATACAACAACAGTTTCTTAAATTAAACTAACTTAGACATGTAACAAGAAAACATTTTCAGAACCTTTTTAAACAGTTTCTTAGTAAAAAAATCTGTTATGAACTAAATACTAATAAACCAATCCTGTAAGTTTTTGTACAAGTGCAAGCAATATGTTGTAAAAAATATTATTACTTTTATAGTTACCTAAGCAATATGTTATTTTTACAATGGATATTAAACCTTTCTGTGATCTTATGCAAACAAATCAATTCTAAGAAAGTCCAAAAGTTTTGATAATAGAAAATGTCTCATTTTGATAGTCCGATATAAAAGGGTGATTTTACGTGATTATGTGTTATACATCGTTAATTTTGCAGGTGTTTTTCACCTTATTAAAAGTTAATAAAATACTAATACTATATCCTTGTATCAATACGGAGTATAAACCTCTGATTGGCTATGACCTCATGTTCGACTAGTAACAGCTCGGCGGTTTATTTTTGATATTTTATTATATTTTGTTTTTATTTTTATTTAGCCCAACAAGTGCCAGGATTCAAACATTGCAGTCATAAATTAAGAAAAACAAACTAAACAAAAAATCTAACAGCAAAATTTATCATATAAATTGCTCAACTACACAATATTCTATTCCTTTTCAACTTATTATTATATTCATATTTCTGTCTGGCATTTTTTAACACTTCTTCTCAAGCCATTTATCATCCTTTTAGTTCCTTTTTCTGCCTCACCGTCCTACTTTTCGTAACTTTTTTATCTCGTAAAGTGACCTTTATATTTTTCAATTTCATATTGCCAGCGCAGATATATTTCAGCTTTTCTTAATGTCCAGGTTTCACATTGACTGATTAGTCATTGGCTATGTGAATTAGAAGCTTGCATGTTTTTAGGGAAGAAGTCACACCACCTGTAAGATTGTGCTCCCTCGTTCTTACTTTCTGTGATAGTTTATTAGTTATTAGAGCAGCTTAGGTAATCCTATACCTTCAAATATATATATATATATATATATATATATATATATATATAATATATATATATATATATATATTTGAACAGTTTATACAGTCTCGAACTATCCGTATGAAATATTACCGTGTCCTACCTTCCTTTACCTCCAGCACACCCTCATACACCATTTTCACTTTAAATCTACGATCAAACATCCAGACCGGAATCTCTTGGCATCGCCAGCACCTGAATCACCCACTTACCTTCTTCACAAATATCGATAAGGTTAAGAAGTTTACCTTTCTTAGCACCTTTGAAGGATTTAAAAAGAAGTTCCGAATTGACTACATTAATCCAAATATCACACCCGTGCACAAGCGCAGATTTGACAAAGGATTTATACATCGTTCGTGTTTGTTTTGAGTTGATACGAAGGCAATAACAATAGGTCTTCCGCATTGCGTCAGAATTGCTATGATATTGCGAGTTCTGCTTACCACATGTGGTTTCCACGATAGTTTACTATCTATCACTACTCCCAGACGTCTGACGTCTGTACTGGGAGTACTTGACCCTCTAATATCAGCCGTTCCAACTGGAAAAGACTTCTGAAACTAAAGACCTCTGACTTCCTTGGACTGAATCTCAAGGAGAATTTCCTATTTCACTTTTCCAAAGCTGGAAGTGTGCTTTGTACCAAGTTATGCAATGTATCTGGATTCCCCTTAAGATCTCACCATGGTCTTCAGCATATACCTGAGTATAACCTCCATTTTCTCGAAGGACAAATCCATCACTATGTTACAAAGGAAGGGAGGAAGAATCTTTGAGAACATCCGTTTCAAATGGGCCTATAGACTCCCGGCACACTCAACGGTAACTCGCTTGTGCCCGATCATAAACCCTATCCACCGGACTACTGGTATTGCATTCAGCACTTCAGTGATTCCAAAAACCGTACTGATTATCATTTAGAAGATTAAAAATTTCAGGCTGCTTCTGAATGAACCTGTATGAACTTTTTCATCATTTTCGACTGAAACGAGGATATTACAGTCATCCGAAAGGATCGTATTATTTGATAAAAGTCATACACAGAGAGTAACAAATAATTTTTAAAAATATGAAATTCTTATTGTATGTAATAATAAAATCATGTATATTTAACACATTTTTAAGTAACGTCTATGTTCTTTTCTATCGATTGGCGGACTATCAATAGAGCATATTTTACCTTATTGGAGACATTTATGTGTTACACACCTTACAAATTTTTATGATTTTCAGTTTTTAAACAGAACCTATATAACTCCCACAAATATGTAACAGGAAAAGAATGCGCTTGTTTTTTGGTTATAGTTTAAAAACTGAATTCAAAAGGTTACTATTTTTACATATTCTTAACATACAATGATAATTAAAGTATTATTGTCCAAAAATGAACTATAATGAACGTGTTTTTAATTTTGTTTTTAATGGTTAAATGCTATTTTGGAAATGTAATATTGTGATATATTATGATTGTTTGTAACGGTACCTTTGCTGTTTATTAGTCCTAATAATCATCTAACTTTCTCTTTTTCTTCAATTGCTGGCGATTATCTACTGTATTTTAATTCAAATTAAGTATTCATATATTTTTCATATTCTTATTTTGAGTTTGGTTTATTTTCTTTCATTTTTTACTGTCATCATCCTCGATGTAGGTAATTTATAATTTACTGTAGCAGGTGCTCACATCGTCAATGTTACATATTATATAAAGTTTAAAAAAATATTGTTCAATAGTTCATTTTCGATACAAAATACTTAAATATTTTATTATTTTTAAAGAGCTCTTGTAAATTGTTATCTTTAGTAGAAATCATATTATTATTAGAGGAATTACTGAATCGACTAAGTAATAATATATAATTGGTAATGTTAACATTTTTATACTGTTTGTTGACTAATTTTTATCAAATACTCTTCAATCTTTGTATATATTTTATTTATTTATATGTTCTATAATAATAATTGTAATATAAAATAAAAAAGAAACTTTTGTATTTTATTGACAATTACAATTATTTCCGTAGTTTTATTAGTAAATTATAAATACATTCAACATAACTTTAAAGGATGGTTGTTGCAAATACTGACAATGACGATATATACATCATCTTGATTATCTGTTCGATTGTAACTAGATAGTCAGTCTTTATCTGAATTATACAAAAACAAGAAATTCTTCAAAAAAGTGGAAAAACAAAAAACTATCTGGAAGACTGGAAAAGTTGTACCTCCAAATGGTATTTTCGATTGATCAATTAAGAAGACCATTCACCATTTGATTATTTTTCGCGCTATTTTCCACCCGAAATATTCAAGAGTTATCTGAAAAAACAAATTCTTATTCTGTTTACAAGAATGGTAAAAGTCTCAGTACTGACGAAAATGAGATACGCCGCCTGGTTGCCCTGCACATTGTAATGGGAATTATTAATTTTCCGAAGCTAAGACTTTATTGGGCTCCCCGTACACAATTCCGTTTGATTAAAGATATCGGTATGTCCCTAAACCGATTTGAAAGTTTACGTAATCATTTACATATCTCAGATGTCAACACCGACAAGAATACCAATGATAAACTTTGGAAAGTGAGGAAAATAATTACCAGCTTTGAAAAACGTTGCGAAGAATTAATGCTTGAAGAAAATAACTGCATAGATGAGACAATTATACCATTCAAGGGGCAATTTTCTCTAAAACAGTATATTAGACGCAAACCAGATCCTTGGGGAATAAGTCTTTAATTTTTGTGGTGAATCAGGAATAATATACCGATCGGTAGTTTATCAAGGCGCAACTACATTACCTATGTCGGGATATAAGCTCTACTGTGATAATTATTTCAATTCAATGGAATTACTAAAATTACTTCACACGAGAGGAATATTTGCTGCTGGAACTATTAGACAAAATCGCATGGGAAACTGTACACTTCGTTCCGAAAAAGAACTGAAACTATCAGGAAGAGGAAGTTCAGACTCGAAAATTACTTCCGATCAAAATACTGTTGCAGTTAGATGGTTCGATAACAAGGTCGTAAATATGGCCTCAAATTTTATAGGCTTAGAGCCTACTGATACTGTCAAACGTTGGGATAAAAAACAAAAACATATGTACAAGTTGAACGTCCAGCAGTAATTAAACTTTACAATCAAAGTATGGGCGGCGTGGATAAAAATGATTTCCTTGTATCACTTTATAGAACGTTTATTAGAAGTAAGAAGTGGACTCTACGGGTAATGTTTCACTATTTCAATGTGGCAGTGTGCAACTCATGGTTGGAGTATCGTCGTGACAATCAAAATAAACCTAAAAATAAGAAAATAGATTTATTTATAGCTAAAGCTCCACTGAGAACACCGAAAAGAGGTCGTCCTTTAAATGAGTCACCTCCAAGAGAAGTTCTCCAGAGATTCCCCTGGAAGTTACTCTCTTATATATAATTTTATGTTTATTTATCCCTAATAACCTCTTGGTGGCAGTTGCCACCAATTTGTAAAATAAAACGTAGTGGGTCAAAAATTTTATAAAAAATATTTTCAGTATTATTTAGGTGTCCAATTAAAGAAAATATCAACAGAAACATTTTACCTTTGAAAAAAAATTCAGGGCTGAAAGGGTTAAAATAAAAAAAAACTGTTTATAAAAGGTCTTCAACTTCTGAGACAAAATCCAATATAAAGGATAGTATAAAATAAATAAATGATAAAATTTTTTAATGGCTATCCCCATTACAACGTTAGTAGTATACAGTGCGGTAATTGCTTGTATACTCAGTTCACTGATCCCAGTTCCAACTGCACTAAATTTAGTAATTATTCTATGACTTTAGTAGTCAGAGGCAAAAATGACACTGAACCTCTAAAAATTATACGAACAAGCTGAGGACAGTAATTATTCAAGGTAGGAAAAGGCACTTTACTCCCATGTTATATGATATATATATATATATATATATATATATATATATATATATATATATATATATATATATATATATATATATATATATATATTGTAATAGTTTTGTTTTTATTATTTTTATGTTTTATTGTTAATAAATATAATTTTAATTGAATTGAAGTGAATTTTAAAAGTATGTAGTTCGTTGTTAATATACTATACCTCGGCTAGCTCAATTATTTGTTCTAAGCAATCTGTCACTGTGTGACGTCAACTCTGTAGTCTCCTGGTAGAGTTCAAAAAGAAATTAAACCAAAATTTACTTTATATTTTTGATAAATTAACCCAAATGAAGCACGTTATTTATTAATATTGAACAAATTTAATATAAACAATAAAATTCGTCTGCAACTTGGGTTGCCTTTAAAAATTTACAAAAATAGGAATCGTGTAAACCTTAATGTGTCGTGAAAATAGAATTTGATTACAAAATGTGGAAACTCTCTACAATTACCTTAAATCTAAATGACTATTGCAACTTTATAAAGTGTTTAAATGAAATATAAAGAAAAGAAAACTGAACACTTTATGCCGCTGACTTATAACTAGCATTAAAATATAATCAAAATTTCAAATGATCCCCAAAATTATTATCCAAACTCACTTTCAAACAGTTCTGATTTTTTTTTTTTTTAAAGAAAACTAACTACTCGCAAAATAATCGGTGATACTGGAATATCTATCCTCTCTTCGGAAGTTAAAGGTACGTACTATTATATTTTTATTTTAATGATCATTAATATTTCAATTTTTAAGGCCTATCGCAATTAGTTAATTCATGAATTTTTACTTTTTCAATCTAAATGACATTTCTGCACTCCAATTATAATTTATAAGTCAAAATTTCTCTTACTCTCTGGAACAAATTCTGGATATCTCTATTTGAAAATGTGGAAAAACTAAATTATAATTAAACGATTTTAAAGCACTCCCGGACTATTCCACCTTTTTAGGGCTCTTCCTCCAAAATTTTCGTCGCCTCCAACAACCTATTCTTCCTTGTTAACCGCCATAGCTAGCACCAACCACCAAAATTATTCGTTGCTAACAGCAACCCCTTTCTTTTTTCATTCCGTCTTCTATTTTATTCAACCATAAAACTGTCCTGTTTTGACATATTTGTCAAACCACATTAATTTCTCATAAGCACTTTAATCACATCTAATTTGGGAATTTATAAAAAAAAAATTCAGATATAAAACTTAACAATACTAATATAATTTATTCTTTTCATCTCCACATCATTGTAATTTATTTAACAAAACCCCTATTAATTTAGTTCCCACAGACTTTTGACAGTTTATTTTTCTGACGTTTATTTTTGAAATTTCTATGTTTAAATAATTTTTTAAGAATTCTTCTTTTTTATTCCTTTTAAGGTTTAGACGATTCACCTATACACTAGGCAACTATACTATTCAGAAATTATTAACACTATACCAGGTAAGTCAAAATTAATTTATTTAGCAATTTACTAATCTTTTCTCCCTTTTATTTCAGAGTCGACCCCACATTGTGATGGCTTCATGAAATTCATGAACAACAAACTCATATAAAAATCCCTTTAAGTTATATCCTCTTTGACATATTGAAATCATTTCAACTTCCCCCCAATTTGGATTTTGTTCAGTGCTAACTATCAGCACTTACTAAATCTAAATTCTTACCGATAAACTTAAACATTTTATTAATATTAACATAACAATAAACTGACTTTTATTAATAAGCATATCTCTTGAATATTTTTTTTTTTAATAATTTACTCTATGAAAAATACAGACTTCTCCAAACAAAATCTACAAATCTTTCACTAATTATATCAACTTCAGAATCAAATTTCCAAGTACTTTCCCAATTTCATTACTTCTTTTCCTGTACTATTTATTTCTCGTACTAATTTCGTAGAAATTCTTATAATTGTTCCCCTCTTTATTTTATATCTTTATTCATTTATTTCCGCATATACTATTTCAGTATCTTTATTCATTGCCGCATTATTATTTATTCTTTTTGTATCCGCATATAATATCCATTTCATCATCTCTACATATAACTCTCTATATTTCATATTTCAATATTTCCTATAATTCTATTTTTCATCTTATTTCCCACATATTTTCACATATACTATTTATCATTATAATATTCCCTATTTCCCAATTTCTACAAAATATCGATTTGTCCATAGTACTTTGCTCATTTATTTATACTTGTAACTCCTATAAATTTACTTGAAAATAAATCAACCTCTTTTTTTTTATATAAATTCATCATTATTCTGTACATCTGTTCCCAATAAATTATTTGAGTCATGTTATTATCAAATTTATCTCAAGATATGCTTATGTATTAATTATCCTTCTATTTACAAAACTTATATCTAATAATATAAAATTCGTGTCATAATATTGCATTATTTAAATTATTTACAATGTTTTTGTTGATTAGAGTTACTTCTGAACCTGTATCTATAATAATAACTTGTATACTGAATCTTGTATGTACCCTTCAATAAACTTTAAAGTATTAGTGTTATTGTTTTTATTTAATTCCCCAGTATCTCTAATAAACTCCCTTGGATGTTCATACTTTGATAAGTAGACAATATTATGCACATAGGAGCGGTCTAAGCAAAATTTCTCCCTTCTGCATCAACACTTGCTTCCCCCCTATTCTCCTCTGTTCTAACTACATTCACCTGTCTTCTCTCCTCATTTTCCCCCCTATTATATCTTGGATTCCCTTCTCTGTAAACTTCCCTATTTCTCGTCTCCTGTGGATAATTTCCCTGGTTCTGTCTCCAATTATTGCCTCTGTCATTCCCTTGTCTCCAGTTATTCTCTCTATCATTGTTTGGATTCCCTTGTCTACGTTCCCAGTTATATCGTCCGATATCTCTCCTGACATTGTTCAAATTCTCTCCCCTATTTGTAAAATCCCTGCTTCTATTTTGTCTCTCAAATTCTCTTTCCCTATAATTATTCCCTCGATTCACATATCCCTGTCTATTTGCTGTGTTATTCCTATATGTCACTTGCTCTTGTCCATTTCGATTCTGCGTCCCTACACTCCTCTCAATCCTCTGAAGATATCCTGTCAAACTTTCCATCGTCTTTATATTGTGGAGAGCTATTGTTTCTGCCATGTTATGGTTATATTGCCTGGCAATGTATAGGACAATCTCCTCTTCTCGCATAGCCGGTTCTAAATATTGTGCTGTCTGGAATAACTGCATTGCGTACAGATTGTAGTTGGTACTTTTTTCATAATTGAATTTCCCAAAATACAACCGCTCCCTGAAACTAGCCTGTTGGTTTTCTCCCCAAAAATAGTTAATAAACTTGGCCTCAAATTCCTGCACATTATTTATGGAATTTTCATTATTGCAAAACCATAATAATGGCATGCCCACTAACATGTTTCGAATATTCAATTTCATTTCTATTGGATCCCTTACATTCTTTACCTTATTTTTGATGATATCTACAAATATTCTAGGATGTAAGTGATTCAGGTTTCCATCAAACTTTATTCCCCCATCATTATAACTCGGCACCACAGTACTCACTACTCTTGTTTGTCCTAGATTTGATTCCAAACGCTGAATCTCCTCACTTGCATTTTTAAATTTCTCTCTCAATTCCTCAACTTGTCCCTGTAATACTCTATCTCCCTTTTCCGCCTGATTTGCATGCATACCCATTTCCAGTTCCAAATTCTGCAATCCCTTCTTTATATTATTTTTTATAATGGTAATTTTTTCCTCATAATCCTGAGTTTGCCTTTTAACACTTTCTACCTCCCTAACAATCTCTTTATTCTGCTTATTAACTTCTTTGTTTATTTCCATTGGTAAATTCTCTTTAATGGCTGTTCCCAACTCTACAAATCTGCTCCCAATTTCCTGTCCTATTTCCGCTCTAATTATGGCCTTTTCTCTGGATATCTCCTCCTGTACATTCCTCTTAAAATTCTCACTTTCTCCTCTGACCTGTTCTACTTTCTCTTCTAAACCTTGGGTAATTTGTAGCATCTCTTCCCTGACTATCTTCACTTCTTCTTTGATTTCTTCCCTCATTTTAATTAACTCTTCCCTAAGTTCTCCTTTAATATTATTTTCCATTTTGTTCATATCCCCCCTAATATTGTTAATATTACTATCCATTTTGTGCATATCTCCCCTAATATTATGATCCATCTGTTGTAACATCCGCATTATTTGCCTCATATCCATCTGTGTCATCCCTGACTCTCCAACATCTCCTTCCCTACGTCTCTCCTCCTGCACTCTACATTCATCCACACTTTCATCACGTCTATCTCTCACTGTCTCATCCAACTCCTCTCTCAAACTATCTGTTAGACTTCCCTCTCTATCACCTTGTCCTGCTTCTTGTCTGCCTTGCTCTAAATATTGTACTACAAATTCTCCTGATCCTCCTCTGCTTTCTTCATCTACCTGTATACCCTGTTCCTGTTCTAACACCTGTTCTCCTTCACTCTCTTTCGGTACGATTTCTTTTCCATTTCTTAAAGTCATTCGGTCTGCCATTTTATGCTAATCTCTATTTATTCTCAAATTTAACTTTAACTACCCCAGAATCTCTACAACTCTAATCACACCAATTTGTTTTTATTTTAATCTGTGTATTATTAATAAATCTGCTTAAAAAAAACACCCTTATTTCTGTTTTCCCAGAGGCCCCACGTTGGGCGCCAATTGTAATAGTTTTGTTTTTATTATTTTTATGTTTTATTGTTAATAAATATAATTTTAATTGAATTGAAGTGAATTTTA
Source organism: Diabrotica balteata (assembly GCA_918026665.1). Taxonomy (NCBI): domain Eukaryota; kingdom Metazoa; phylum Arthropoda; class Insecta; order Coleoptera; family Chrysomelidae; genus Diabrotica; species Diabrotica balteata. The sequence continues at coordinate 147,255,275 of OU898277.1, read as the reverse complement.
AAAGTATGTAGTTCGTTGTTAATATACTATACCTCGGCTAGCTCAATTATTTGTTCTAAGCAATCTGTCACTGTGTGACGTCAACTCTGTAGTCTCCTGGTAGAGTTCAAAAAGAAATTAAACCAAAATTTACTTTATATTTTTGATAAATTAACCCAAATGAAGCACGTTATTTATTAATATTGAACAAATTTAATATAAACAATAAAATTCGTCTGCAACTTGGGTTGCCTTTAAAAATTTACAAAAATAGGAATCGTGTAAACCTTAATGTGTCGTGAAAATAGAATTTGATTACAAAATGTGGAAACTCTCTACAATTACCTTAAATCTAAATGACTATTGCAACTTTATAAAGTGTTTAAATGAAATATAAAGAAAAGAAAACTGAACACTTTATGCCGCTGACTTATAACTAGCATTAAAATATAATCAAAATTTCAAATGATCCCCAAAATTATTATCCAAACTCACTTTCAAACAGTTCTGATTTTTTTTTTTTTTAAAGAAAACTAACTACTCGCAAAATAATCGGTGATACTGGAATATCTATCCTCTCTTCGGAAGTTAAAGGTACGTACTATTATATTTTTATTTTAATGATCATTAATATTTCAATTTTTAAGGCCTATCGCAATTAGTTAATTCATGAATTTTTACTTTTTCAATCTAAATGACATTTCTGCACTCCAATTATAATTTATAAGTCAAAATTTCTCTTACTCTCTGGAACAAATTCTGGATATCTCTATTTGAAAATGTGGAAAAACTAAATTATAATTAAACGATTTTAAAGCACTCCCGGACTATTCCACCTTTTTAGGGCTCTTCCTCCAAAATTTTCGTCGCCTCCAACAACCTATTCTTCCTTGTTAACCGCCATAGCTAGCACCACACCAAAATTATTCGTTGCTAACAGCAACCCCTTTCTTTTTTCATTCCGTCTTCTATTTTATTCAACCATAAAACTGTCCTGTTTTGACATATTTGTCAAACCACATTAATTTCTCATAAGCACTTTAATCACATCTAATTTGGGAATTTATAAAAAAAAAATTCAGATATAAAACTTAACAATACTAATATAATTTATTCTTTTCATCTCCACATCATTGTAATTTATTTAACAAAACCCCTATTAATTTAGTTCCCACAGACTTTTGACAGTTTATTTTTCTGACGTTTATTTTTGAAATTTCTATGTTTAAATAATTTTTTAAGAATTCTTCTTTTTTATTCCTTTTAAGGTTTAGACGATTCACCTATACACTAGGCAACTATACTATTCAGAAATTATTAACACTATACCAGGTAAGTCAAAATTAATTTATTTAGCAATTTACTAATCTTTTCTCCCTTTTATTTCAGAGTCGACCCCACATTGTGATGGCTTCATGAAATTCATGAACAACAAACTCATATAAAAATCCCTTTAAGTTATATCCTCTTTGACATATTGAAATCATTTCAATATATATATATATATATATAATATATATATATATATATATATATATATATATATATATATATATGGTTTTTCCACCTCTAAAACTTATCAAAATTTATTAGCGACTTAAAACTAACAAGTAGGTACAGTATAATTGTATTTTCATAATTGAATTCTAAATATGTTTAATTTGTGTAATTATTTATATTAATGTTAAATGTGCAATTTTGAGCAGTGGTTATTTGAAAAGGAATAGAAGTGAGATTTGGTTCCAACGTAGTTTTCGTGATATTTTCACTAAGACTTTTATTATACATTCGGTATCCCTCGAAAGTACTCGTAGTTGACTGATTATAATCTACTTTTTTAACTTCAGTGACTTCCATAATTGAGTCTGAAATTTTTCGCTTATTTGCAAGATATTGTTCTACATACCTTTCAGAAATATTCGTAGACTTCCAACCTCCGTGCTACTTTAAAGCAAAAATATCTGCCAATATACTTAGGGCCATTCCCCGGTGAAGCATTGATTACAAACCTTCTCTGCATATTTGTTTTAGTATTTGGTATATTTACTATTAAAATTGAAACTTTGTCTTGCATGCTAATGTAATTTCGAAAATGAAAACTTACAAAACAAAGAAAACTTTGCGGAATTATGAATATAGCCTATTTCTATTACAATATTTGCCGTAACTTTTTTAATATAATTAATTAGTTCTTGGAAATATCTTACGTTCATCATAACTAATTGTCATCAGTGGCTTCTAGTAAAACTTTATTTACTTCCTCTCTGGATAAGGTTTTGGCCTTATTAGCTTTATGTCCTTGGTTTTGTCTTTTGAAGAAAGCAATTAATTTTAGATATTTAACCTTGCGTTAGTGTGCCTAGATAAATTAGCACGAGAGGTGTTCCGGGGTATGTCATACCCCAAACTAAACTAACGCAGGAAGTTAAAATTTTTAAATTTAATAATTTAAAATGGTTAATCTTGGTTTTTTACTTATTTATGATTCAAATAAATTAATATGGTACTGTAAAAGTCTTATATTTAAATGGTAAACATCATTTATCCAACATATTGCAATTATGCTAGTCAAAAAACACGAGTGAACAATAATACACTCAGATATTATGAAAAATTTTATTGATCACACAACTCTAAATAAACTTATAGCCTAAGATTCTACAAACTAAAGAAAAAAATGTTCGCCAAAATACATTGAAAAATAAAAAAGTTACGACTCCTCAAAATTGTCGCAATTTGAACACGTCATTATTGCGTGTTCCAAACAAATTGGAGTATCACATCGCATGCATATGTAAAAAGTCTTCCTATCTTTATTTCTTGGACAAACAGAACATCTACTGCTTGTCCTACGTCGCTTAGGTCCCAACTGATGTACCTCTGGTTGCTGATTATCACGTAGTGGTCGACGCAAGGAAGGGTTTTGTCTTCGTTGGTTTCGAAACTCAGAAATCAGCTGCACACCCAGTTCTTAAAAAAAAATCGTCTTTTTAATTTATCGTTTTTGTATTTGTTTTATATATAACTTGAGCATTCACTCCAGCTGTATTCAAAAACGAAAAAAATAGTGTCAAAGTCCAACGACGACTATTTCTTGATACGCTGTAATTAGCAGATAGCTCATCCAATGTGTCTACACCGCCTTTGGTTGAATTGTAAAAGTCAATAATTTCAGGTAATTTCTTTTCACCAGTTTCTTCAATTATAGTATCATCATGATGCAATGTAGAAAAAGATGAATTTACATTTTTTGGCACATATGAGACAGCCGTTATATCTTCTTTGAAGGCAAATTTTGAACTGCGAATTTCTCTTCCTCGTGTGTTCAGAAGTGCTGTTGGAATTTGCTTTTTGTTCTTCCTAACTGTCCCAATCGAAAGATGTAGATGAGTCTAAAGTAGATTGATCATGAGCGTATAACTGATAAACCAGTTACAAACAGTGGCAAACGTTCAACTATGTTTTACGGATTGTTACTTTGTCGGAAAGGTCCTTCTGGCTGTGTGCCGACGTAACTTTCATGTTTAGACAGTAGTAAGTTTTGGCATCCACTAGCGCAAATACTTTTAAGCCATACTTCGCTGGCTTATTCGGTATGTATTGAAGAAATGACACACGTCCCTGAACGATTCCAGTTTTTCGTCTATTGTAAGATGTTGACTTGGTATATAGTGTGTCTTACAGTTGACAACGAGTTGATCAAATATACCTCTAATTGCTGCCAATTTGTCGATCTGTTTCGTTCTACTCTATTTTGCACATTGTCGAATCGCAAACATTGCAACAAAATGGAATATCTTTGTTGTGACATTGTTGTTCGAATGAGATCAATACCGCTGCCATCAGTATTCCAAAGATCTGAAATATTTTGTCGGTTTGACTTGTAAAGTCCCGTCAAATAGAGCAGGCCTATAACAGCTTTGATTACTATTTTGTCAGTCTCTTTGACTAAATACTGATGTCGTGAACAATCTAGAACACTCTGATTTTCTCGTGCTACTCCTTTTACACTAGGTAAATATGTAATTAGATTGTCCAACTTTGTTCTCACTTGTTTATTTTTTGGAAGTTTGAATCACTTTGATTTGTCTTTATCTAAAAAGTATCTCTTACCATTGTACTCACTACCACTTTCTGAAACACTTGAAAATTCACTTTCTTCTTCAGCCTCCGTTTCTTCAGAATCCTCCCTTTTGTGTTCTGTCTCTCCTTGAGCCCCTTCTTCCAATATGAATGTTTCTTAACTTTCTTTCTTGCTTTAACTTTCTAGTGCGGTTTGTTCTTCCTCAGATTTACTATCAATGAATGATTTATCATCGCCAGAAATACTGCTAAACTCCGCCCATAAACGTTTGAACTTTCCTGCTCTTGTTTGTAAGACATAATTATTCTATAATTCAGTATCGCTGAAAGAAAAATAAAAATCATAGTACATCTCGAAAAAATATCAAAAATATGTAAATTTACCTCTAGAACACAAAACAACTAAAAGTTGCAACAGTAGTGTACCGGGGTATCACACACCCCAACCGTCTTTGACCAACTCCTAATTCAAACTGAACTTGTATGTACAGCTGATAACAAGGTCATCGTGAGAAAACATGTATAAACTACAGCTACTAGGCGCTATTTCATCTACTTTCGATTTTATAGAAATAAAAGGAATACCTGGAGTATATTATACTCCAGAACACTAAACGAGGGTTAATATTCACATTTTCTTTTATTTCAAGTATGGTACATAGGATCCAATATTTTGACCACAATGTCCAAAAAATATCATTTTTTGAGTAAGTACAAATATGCTTTTCTTCGGCCCATTGCTTAAAATGTAAACACTATTTTTCGTACTTTTCTTTGGATTTTTGGGGTAATAAAGATTGTACTGTTACATTAACTTGTTCCAAAATATCTGGTTATATATATATATATATATATATATATATATATATATATTATATATATATATATATATATATATATATATATTATGTATACATACTTTGAAAATACTGATCTGTCAATCGAGCATAGCATGCTATAAAATTTAAAATCATAGATTCGAAAACCGGATAAATCTATGAATTGAAGTCAAATTATTAGTGTAAAAATTGCTAAATCAAAATAACAATTCACTGTTTTTTACCGTATTATTTTGGAAAATACAGGGTGTTCTATAAATAAACGTTAAAATGTATAAATACTTACCTACGTAATAGAATATATTATAGAACGTCAGAATATCGATGGAATAGAATAGTATAGAACGTCAATAAGCTATTTTATCGATGACATACTATGACGGCTTTGCTCCCTACAAGGAGGCCAAGAAATGTATACTTTGGTAGAGGTAGGTGGAAAAAATATTTACCTTAGCCAAATTGCAAGCCTTTCTCCTGGTGATATTGACTTTTCATTCATTTCCTTTTTTGTCTGTACTTTCAAGGAGCAACAAAAACAATTTTTCTTCTTTAGTATTCATAATTAATTTGCTTGTACAGACTACATTTTTTTCGTCGCTTTTAAATACAAACAAAAGTCGATAAGAACCACAGTAAACGCCGATACTAGCGACAAGCCATTGCCTTTTTGCTACAGACTTTGACTTCAAAAAGTGGTCCGTCTGTAAGCGTCCTAAAACTGCCAAAAACGCTCTCACCAAAATTATAACCGTCATTTTTTGTAATTAATAATTAAGTTTATTAATATTCAACCTAAAAATTAAAATCCAGTATTTTACCATAAATATGTTTTATATGCAGTTGATTCACTGAGTTTGGGGACATAGTCATTATCAGAAACATAACATTTTTTATAAAATCTGTACACGACTCTAGTATTAGTAGGTTTCCTATTAAAATAATGTATTCGTGTATTTTGTTTCCAGTTAAGGTAGAAAGAACAGTAGCTTGGTTTTTGGTTGGGTATTCAAATGAGATAAAATCAATTGAAGAACAGGGTCTTTATCCCTTTTTAACTATGTGTATTTTTTACTCTCGAGATGGCTGTTTCCAAGTAACCAATTCGCTTAATTGATATACGCATAATGTATTTTACTTAACACATTTCTTATTAAAAATTAATATAAATTGCAAAGCGAATTATAGGACCGGAATTCCTTCATAAGATTATTAATTGAAAAAAATCATATAAGCACTGTTTATCATTTTAACGCGAATACACCTGTATGTTCATTTTCCCGTCAATATATACCGTATATATGGATCTTGATTACAAATCATATTTTATTTCCTCGAGAATATCGCCTGTGGAAATATCTATATAAAGTTTCGCTTGTGAAAAGCTGCCGTGCCTTCTTTAAGTTGATATAATGTAGTTCTCATAATCTATATGGTGGTCAATTAATTGTGTCATACAAATGGACATAAAATACCTGGGAATTACACTGTCTATCTATGGAAACCTACACAAAGAAGTGAGAGATCAAGTACAAAAAGCAAATAGACTGGGAGGACGCCTTAATAACACTATATGACGAAACAGACACATTAACACTGAGATAAAGTCAAGAATTTATAAATCTAGTGTAAGCCAATAATGACATATACGTCAGAAACAAGACCCGACAGAGCCACACGTAATGGCTACCGGAAACTGCAGAGATGAGAGTACTGAGAAGAATTACAGGAAATACTCCTGAGAGATCGAAAGTGAAGAAATTAGAAGAAAATGTAACGTGTAGTGTATAAATGAGTGGACATAAAATAGAATGGAATAATTATGTAAGCAGAATGGAGGAATTCCATGTCGTCAAAATAGTAAGAGATAAGTCACCAATCGTCACAGAAGAAGTATCGGACGACCGAGCAAAAGGTGGAGTGACAACCTTCCATAGAGATATTAATCCGCTAATTAACAAACAGAATTGCTTATTAAGAAGAAGAAGAATAAAGTCAATAATAAATTTACTTTGAAAAATTAAAGGCAAATATCGAGCACAATTTTAATAATCAAATCTTGCCCAAGTACTTTCGCTTTCTACAGCATCATCAGGGGCATTTCGTCAAATTTGGGCTATCCAGCAAGCGCAGAATGTAATAAACATGAAATTGAACATAAATTGTACATAACACTACACTAAAACAAGGACAAACAGTTTAAAATTATTTAAAAATTATTCTACGCTCTACATTCTTGTCGGCAACAGGAGAGAGAATGGTATTTAACGGAAATACTAAGGTGACATATGACACATAGAGTCATATGCCTTTCTCAAGTCCACAAATGTCAAATGTATATCTCTATTTTTTGCTTTTTTCTTTTCCGACATTTATTCCAGGTTCCAGTGTGTATATGTAGTCTATACATGATCTTCCTGCCGTGAAGCCTGCCTGATCCTCCCCGATTTTGCCTTTTATCGCTTGCTGTATCTTTTCTCGCAGTATCTTCCTATTGATGATATTAAGCTTATTCCTCTGTAGTTTTCGCATCGTTTTCTATCTCCTTTTTTAAATATAGATGTCATATATGCCTCCGTTCATTCCTTTGGAAGCTGTTCTCCATTTATGGCTTTCTGAAATATCCATTGTATCATCCGGTGTAATTTTTTTGAGCCGTATTTTATAAGCTCAGGTGAGATGCCTCCAGGTCCCGGTGCTTTCTTATTTTTGATTGCTTTTATGGCCGTTCTCATTTCCCTATCTGTTATTTCTATTTCTTGTTGTGGGATCTGCTTCGTCTTCGCCTGTTTTCTTTTCCAATGAATTGTGGTCTTTGTTCTGTTAACAGTTCCTTGTAATAGTCCTTCCATTCTTTGTCCTGTATATTTCCCAATTTAATTTTTTCTTTTGAGTTTTGTTTAAACCCTCTCAGTACTTTCCATGATCCATGACTCCGAAGTTCTTGTACTTCCTATGCATGTTTCAATATTTAAGCAGGTTGTAACGGATAATATGTTGCCTACCACACGGGGTACCAATACAAGGGGCAGAAAATTGGGGACTGAAACTAAAGCGGTGGAGATAAGGCAAGCAAAATAATCGCTACTTGTGAGAACGGCACTCAGGGTTTGGTAGGAGAGCTGGGGTCGTGGATAAGTAGAAGATAAGGGGGGTTTGGAATGGGGCAACTACAAAAAATGAAATAAAGGGGTCATTAATCTCTTGAGACGAACGAAATAAAAATAAACAGAAAACACCTCAAGGAATTTAATATAGGGCGCCACTTGAGGTGCCTAATTATGCCTATTACAACCACTAGTCTATAAGTCTCCTTGCGCTTGTTTGATCTTCCGCTCTCGAGCGCATTGCAACTATTTACTCCCCCTTACAAAATAGACGCTGATACTTGATTAGTATTCAAGATTAGTATCAAAAAAAAAAAAGATGGTGTCGTCACTTGGCTCTACATACTGTTCAATTTATGTTAATATATACGTTTATGAACATGTTATTTAATCGAAATACCGCATTAGTTATGTGCCATATAGAGGTGTGCTTATTAGTTCTTTTAGACGAACTAGTTCAAGAGAACTATTTCACAAAAATGAACTAGTTCAGTGAACTAGTTCGCGAAAGAACTATTTGTAGGACCGAAATCGAAATCCAACCCTAACATAACTGGTTGCCAGATGTCTCGTCTCAATCATCACACAAGCTCGGCGCCGGCCGCCCGTTTTCTTCGGTTTTCAGTCAGTCTTTCACTAGTTCACTACCGTACAAGTAGTTCGGAACTATTTCTTTCGATCGTATGTTTAGGTTTAAATGGTTTAAATTATTATATGATTAGTTAGTTTTTATTTGCAAAAAATTATTAAGATTTGTTTTTTATTAACCGTTTTAAATATAAATATGGTTCACGTATGATTTATTTTTATATTTACGTATATTTAAACTCATAGGTATTTATAATTAGGTTATTTCTAAAAGAACCTTTACAAAAAAAAATCAGTGAATTTTCTAGGAACATTAAATAACACATTTTCATTCTCACTTTTACATAAAATTATATTTTATGTAAATGCCTCAATCATTTTAACCACAACTAAAATTTTTATTTCAAAATTACAATACAAGAAACAACACAGCATGGCAACATCCAAGCCAATACATGGGCATAAGATCCGAACCATTATGACATTAAGATAAGACTTTATGTTATTGTCACATTCATAAGAATTATGAATCTGTTATCTGAGGCTAATCGGCATTTTTTTTAAACTAGTTAGTCCATCCATTCACAAAATAATAAATATATGTTCTCATTCATTCATTCATTATTTTCTTCTTTAAGTTGAGACACAATTTATAATGCAAATCGTTCGCAGTGAACTAGTTCTATGAAAATTAATGAACTAGTTCAATTAGTTCAGTTGAAAGAATCGTTCATTTGAACTATTTCGATGGTGAACTACACATCCCTAGCTGCCATATTTGATTAATTTAAATTTAAAATTTCCAAGACCGGCTGCTTTTGTGTTCTTTAATGATCTACATTTAGTTTTCAGCTCTTCCACTTTGGATAGTTTGTAATAATTATCTTGTTTGCAGCTTGTACCGGCAAAATATTCTTCTCAACTACTATATTGTTATATGCATCTACCTTACTTTCTTTCTTCTCTTAATGCTTTAAGATATGCCCAACTCAGTTGTTATTTTTATATTAATCTCAGATTTCATGACGAACCTAGACGTTTTGCGGCGCTCAATCTCAGTTATTCTACATTAGCTTGAGGTGCATCAGTCTTAACTTGAGAATGTTTTATTTTACTTCGGAGTAGCAAGGTGAGATTAGGTTATTATTTTCTACTTCTAAAAACGTAGTGTACAATATCCTTTTTTATCAACGCTAGTGATAGTGATGTTCTGTTACGTTATACCTTATTAAGGGATAATAATAAATTTAAACAACCAGGCCACCATTTATATAAGTTTATTTTGAAAAAGAACCTTAACTTATCGGCTATCTTATTAAAAAGAAAAAAAAATCAAAAAGAAAAATACACAACTATATTTACAAACACCTCATGCTAAATCTATAGCGCCAAATTTGAAATTTTACAAAAAGTGGTTACGAGAAATCGTCGTTATAAAATATTTAATTAAACTATATAGACTTAAAACTACATGAACAATTTGACATGAATATTTTAATATAAGTTTTTGGAATTTCCAAAAATTCGTTATTATAACAGTCAACTGAAGACTGTGGGTCAGTCTTTGGATATAATTGTTCTGAAGTATGTTCATATCATTGTTATTGCAAACGACAGGGAATTTACACTAGCACAGCAATATTATATAAAGTTTTATTTTGTGCATCTGGTAAATTTCACTATACATCATGTACCCAGGTGATGAGATTTATGCGATTAGCAATATTTGTGGATGATACAAAGTTGTGTAAATGATTTGTTTCCTTCTTTGAAAAGAAACGATATTTTATCAGCCACAAATATGAATTACATGTTTAGCTAATCAGTCAAAATCAACAACCTGGCATTTTCAACTCCATTGCTTTAAATAATTATACACTAATAGCAACTAAATGCATATGAAGTGTATGTGATTCATGATTTTAACATTAAAATATCTTTTATTGATCTTAAAAACAATTTATATACATTTATATATTCATCAGCAATTCATAAGTCTTGTGCGCATAATTCAAATTATAAAATTTTTTTTTCATTAAACGAATGCAAATTTAAACAAACTATTCATGTTAGCAACATAATCCAAAGTTATGTGTCAGTAACATTATGAGAGAACGAGTAATTACATTTAAGGCCTCGATGGCAGAATAGGTACACACTTCTCCTGTCATCTGAGGAATTTCGTCAAGACTATGAATAAGACATGAGATTCACAAAATAATAGTTATAAAACTGCTACAAGACCAATACTTATATGAAAAGAACTTAATGTGCCGTTACAGATATTAATAGAAAATATTAGAATCACATCGTTATTCTAAGAGACAAAGAACGTTATTATAAAAACAAATGGGTAAGAAGTGTAAACTCAAATTTTACTTCGTACAGATTAATTATTCAAAAGTCGAGGACTATAATAACATTGGAATAAAATGGGTTTGAAGTGAAGTGACTGCTACGCTAAATGTATATAAAAGTGACGCTAGAAACTAGACGCTTAACGTGCATATTTTACGTTAAGCGTCCAGTTTATAGGCAGTTAAAATTATTGGTGAACAAACGGCTAAAGTTCAAAATGAGATTGATAGAACAACTGATTTGGGAAAAAAAACGTAATGTAGATCGTAAGTTGCTTAATAAAGTAATTGTATAATGAGAAAACTTATATTTAGCCAAGTTAAGGCGGTAAACGTATGAGGCTGTTTTTTTTTTTCAGACTGGCAATTACTTAATTATTTAAGTCCAAAAATGACCAAAGATTACTTTTAAAAAAATTTCATTAACCGGATTTGTGTTCTTAGATTTATGTAACTCACTAGTTTTGAGGTTTGATCTTTTTATTTTAATTTGACAAACGAGCCTAGCAGTAGCGGTAGAATACAACATAGATTGCGAACATCTTCAAAAGGTGTAGGGAAGGTTCTAATAACACAAAGACAATGCTCTCGTACAATATATCCAACAATTCTTTTGCATCCGCTGTGAAAACACGAGAAGAAACATTCTAAGACTTCTCAGAACGGCTCAAATGTATTTAAAACAAGCTGGCGTAAAAATCTGCGCTGTTGCCCGCTAAATTTTTTAACTGTACAAAATAAGCACAGGAGAGTCGAGTTTGCAAATGGATTCTTAGTTCCCAGGGAGGAATTTTGGAACAATGTAGTATTTACCAATGAAAAGGTTTTTTGATTGGAAGGATAAAAATTTATCGTCCTAGAAACTTAAGATTCGAATAGAATTCGAGAACTCAGCGTATGGAAACCGGATGCAAGTATTCGTGATAAAAGGTTCCAGCTTAGATAACAAAAAATCCTGTTCCATCAAAATGGTGCACCTGTCAACAAAAGTATTTTGACAATGGAAAATTGAGGAATTTGCACTATGAAATACCGAAACATCCGCAATATTTCCCAGATTTTCATCTATTCTCGAAACTGTATACCTTCCTCGATAGTCATTGCTTATTGTCCAGTCAAGAAGTCATTGCCAAATTTTGTTAGATAAAAACATAGATAGTAGAGACATTAGAATTATATGTAATCTTCATTGAAACCAAACAGCGAAACTGAAAGTTGAAAATGAACTGACTGAGGATATCCAGATTTGTCGTGGGGTGCGCCAAGGGTGTATTTTATCACCGTTGTTGTTTAATTTATATAGTGAAGCCATCTCAGAATTAACGTTGGCCGAAGTCAATGAGGGCCTCATAAGAAACAGTGAGCCACTTAATAACAGAAGATATGTCCTTCTGGCAGAAACGTTAGAAGAATTGCAACACCTTGCTCAAGAACTAAATATACATTGCAACGATTACGGACTAAATTTGAAGAAAACCAAGTTCATGGTATTTACAAAAGCACAAAACATCAAAGTTAAGCTAGTACTAGATAATAAATAAATTGAACAAATACTTCATAAAATACCTAGGAGCATGGACCACAGAAGATACTGATCAGACAAAAGAAATAAGATTCAGCATTGAAATTGCACAGTCAACTTTTAACAGAATGACAAAAACTTTACTGTAATCGCAATATCAATATAACGCAATATAAAGAATGCTTCGATGTTATATTTTCTCTACAGTTTTATATGGGGCTGAGGCCTGGAATAACATTAAAAAACCGGAAGCATTCGAAATGTGGTGTTACCGGCGTATTCTGAAAATATCATGAGTGAATCGCAAAACAAACGCACAAGTTCTCGAACAACTAGGAAAACAATGCGAAGTTTTAAATTCCATAAAAATCAGGAAGTTGGCACATCATGAGAGGTGAAAAATACGAACTATTAAGGAATATAATGCAGGGCAAAATCAAAAGCAGAAGAAGCCTAGGAAGACGTAAAATCTCGTGGCTACGCAATCTCCGTGAATGGTTTTCATGCAATTCAATTGAACTATTCAGGCGCATAACCAACAAAATTATAATTGCCAGAATGATTTCCAATCTCCGATAGGAGCGGAACTTGAAGAAGAAGGACATCTAGAGATATACTACAGAGCTGAATTATCGGTACTAACACTGTTAGATGAAATGTAATAGTACAACAAATTATGTTAAAAAAAGCCTAAATTGTTGTTTTTATTATTAAGCCGATTTTTCAAACCACCAACATACACGAAGATAAAATTTAGAGTATAAACAAAATCCAAATTATAGTTTCGAATTCTTCAATAATTGTCTCTGAATTATATGCGATGTCTTCTGGCAAAAGAGAATTAGTAATGTGAATATATGGATTTTAACAGGAATATAATAAAATTTGATAATTGAACTTTATTGCAAATTATGCTACAGTTAAATACGCTGTATCGTAATAAAGCAATGGAGTTAAGATACATATAAAAGTTTGGAGTATTAATTACAAATATACTTTTCTATAAACTATGTAGTACCCAACGTTACTTAAATATGAATATAAAATCTAACAATAAAATAACAATTTAAAATAGTTTGTTTGTAATATGGAGTATCTATATACATTATTCCAATGGTCACAAATGCAACACTAATCAAATCAACAAAAAAAGTAAATATGCCATCAATGATGGTTAGCAATTCTCAAAAGTTACTGAAAGTGGATGTTTTAATCGTCGCAGGACAATCTATCATCTGTTTGGTTTACGTTTCCTGTATGGTTTCTTGAAATAAGGCATATAAATACTTTTGTGCTAAATCGGCGTGAAGACAATAAGGTACTTTTTAAGTATCATACAATACATGATCAAAATATTTGGTTGTAACGTATATAAATAAATTTATTTCTACTTAAGCGTTATGTAAATGTTTATGTTCTCCTAACATCATATTTTCTCGTTCTAAAATATTAATAAATGTTAATACAAATATTATTTTTTGAAACAATTGTTTTAATGATTGATGCAGGATCCCCTGGACCAATATATTAAGTTTATTACACTAAAAGGAAAAGACAGTTAAGATGTATATCCGCTTATACGTATTTCACCCTAAAAGGGATCTTCGGAGCGGCTATTCACAGACGCTCTGAACGTGAAAACAAATCTTTCCTGTCGTAGTAGAAGCAACACTAAAATGGCTTCGTATGGACGCAAATAGCGACATCTAATAATAAATCCGTAAACTAATTTTTCAATTTGGTTTCGAAAAATTAGTTTACGGATTTATTACACTAGTTTATGGGTTTATAACTATAAGGATTAAAAACAAATATTTTTGTTATTGAAACCATCAATACTGGATTAGCAAATTCCATCAATCATCAAATCCTATGATATTTGAAAGCTTATAGAGACAATTATTAAGAGATTAGTGGAAAATAATAGACCACTTGTACTAAAGTTTATGTATCTCCAAGCTTTCGACACTATTAAGCTGTCCAAAATACTAGCATCATTACATCAAAGCAGGGTGGACTACAGATATGCCAGGTCGATCGAACATACATATAGAAATGTGCAAACGTAAAACTCCACGAATACATAGATAAGTATCAGATACGAAAAGGAGTTAGACAAGGAGATACAATATCTCCTCAAGCATTCAAAGCAGTGTTAGAATACGCTTTTAAAATCTAAAGTGAGATAGATTTGATGATAATATTGATGGTGAATACTTGAATCACCTCGGCTTTGCTGATGATATTGTCTTAATCACTGACAACTTAGATGATGTTCATAAAATTTTGCGATTAATGTTGTAAATTCTTGACCAATCTTATAGCGAGTAATAATTTACGGATAGATGAAGAAGAAATACAAGATACAATACATTACAAGAAAAACAAGTCCATAAACATAAATACTTGGGCTATGAGGTAAAAATTGATAAGGATAATCAAACTTAGCGAGATATATCGCCATATACGTCTAGACTATCTGTCTGTCCAACAGACAATTTTAAGTACTTGGGAGTCCAAATAACATCAAAAGCAGGAAGTAGCGAAGAAATACATTCCAGGATTGGCCAAGCAAGATCAGCCACCAGACAGCTACACGGACTATTATGGAATAAAAAAATAACAAAAGAAAATAAAAGAAGAATTTATAAAACAATAATAGAAAGTATTGGACT
Organism: Diabrotica balteata; assembly: GCA_918026665.1. Taxonomy (NCBI): domain Eukaryota; kingdom Metazoa; phylum Arthropoda; class Insecta; order Coleoptera; family Chrysomelidae; genus Diabrotica; species Diabrotica balteata. The sequence continues at coordinate 147,240,128 of OU898277.1, read as the reverse complement.
GTATGGCACCGAACTCTGGGAAATAAACCAAAGAAACAAATCAAAAATTAAGGCCATGGAAATGAACTACTGGAGACGATGTTGCCAGCTCACTAGACTTGATAGGGTGAGAAACGAAGATATTCGGAGAGAAATGGAAATCGATCTAGACATAATAGACACAATCGAAGCCAAAAGACTTAACTGGTATGGACACCTTCAGAGAATGCCGGAAAATAGATGGCCAAAAAAAATAGAAGAATGGACTCCGCCAACTAGAAGAAAACGAGGTAGACCAAGACGATCCTGGAGAGACGATGTCGACGATGCAATGACCGCCAGAGATCTAACAACTGAAGATTGCTTCGACAGAAAACGCTGGAAATTAGGATGCGAGAAGAGCTGAGGCGGCTTTTGGGAAGCTGAGAGACGTTAAGTCGAACATTCCTATTCGTTTGAAAAGGAGAGCGTACGAGCAATGTAGCAATTGTTCGTACAATTGTAGCAACGTGTTTGACCTATGACAACATACGGTGCCGAAACATTAACCTTGACAAAACGTTCAATACACTAACTGTATTGAACGCAGTTCAATAGCGCAGTGACGTAGAGAGGAATGGAGGGAGCGATGTTGGGAGCCGTCAGAATAGACAAAATACCGAACGTCGCCATAAGACAAAGCACGAAAATAGTTGATATTTTACACCATATCCTCCTCGTCAGTCCTAATCCCTTTTGGGATGTGGTGACTAGGTCTCTTTCCTTCAACTCTACCCTCGACTATCAGTTTTTCCATCGTACCTGTTCTTCTAGCAATGTGTCCAAAATACTGCAAATATCTCTGTTGCATTTGTTTAAGCAATCTATCCTTTACTTTAAGTTGTTCTAATATCGATACGTTAGTGCGATGATCAATCCAGGATATTCTTAACATGCGGTGGTATACCAACATTTCAAAAGCGTCTAGTTTATTTTTATCCGCTTTCTTGAAGGTTCACGTTTCGGATGCATATGTGGTTATGGGAAAATGAGTGCCCTTAAAAGCTTTAGTTTTATGTGTATTGTTATGCTAGCATTTTTCCAACAGATCACACAGTCAAAATGAAGATGAGTAGGTCACACAGCTCGAATGACTGAGAACCGTTGGATCAGAAGACTAATAATATGGAGAAATAGAGAGAATAAAACAAGTAGAAATACACGGCCAACCATATGGGGTGATGATATAAACAGGATAACAAGCAGCTGGATAAACAGTGCTAAAGATCGGAATATGTGGAAGAAGTTGGAAGAGGCCTATATTCAGCAGTGAACAAGAATGGCTAACGGTTGTGATAGAATTCACCATGGACAATAAGGAAGCAATAAAACCCTGAATTTACTGCTCCACAGATACGAGAGGCGATAAAAATGAATATAATTTACTGCCAAATGTTTTGCAGTAAATATGCAGTACAAACCTATCAAACCATAGATTGGATGAATGTGATTCGAAACTAGCCGGGCACACGAGTTTTCCTTTAAAAGGAATTCTGGTGTCAGTTGGGTCGGTACTTATTCGACACATCCTTGACGTAGTCGTACGAATATAAGTAGTAAAAAAATACGCTTTGAAAAAATAAAGCTCTAGATAGGTCGTATTGTAGTGAGCTTACATTAAAAACTACAATGGATTACTACGCGGTAAGATTTTCTAGAGGAATACAGTAGTTTCTTGATTTATCTTAGAAACAAAGTCGAGACAGCACGAAGATAAGGTCAACATCAACCATTACCACAGTCAACTTACAATTACGACACAAAACAAAACCAGGCACAGCAAATGATTCAATGGAGAAATAAGAGAAGACGAACTAGGACTCTAGTTCTAAGTAGTCATGAATAATTTGCAGTTCCACTGCAGATATTATTGGCAGAAGTTGAAGAGAGTAAATAGTGTACTCTTATAATACAAATAAAAACCATAGGATTTTCCTATTATAAACTTATTATTATATTGTTTTCAATGGTCAAAAAACAGTATTCTTTTCAATATTTGGAGAAAATAAACTTATGTCTACCTTTCTAATATGATATAAACTGTTTGTACCTTTTTATCCATTCCTTAAATAATTTTCATATAATACGTAAAAATTAACAAATCACTATATAATCTGGGTTGCAACAATGTTTAATTTAAAAAAAAACAACATAATTACTGACTTAAGGTTTGAGTTGCTCGATAAATTAAACAGTATGTAATAAAATTAAATAAAAGACTGCTACATTCTATAACTGTCATGTGTTGAACATAATTATGTAATATGTTTTTAGAAGCATATAACTCTAAGTTTGCAACATTTTTTCCAGTGGCAGAGACATTTTTATATCTCAGAGCTGATCGTTTAGTACTATTGGTCGTTTACTCATAATAGACTGACTCATCAACCACGCTAGTATAATCATGCATATTTATTTCGAAAAACATTGTTCGTTTTGTGAAACGCATCGTGGACTATGCCAGTTTAAGGTTGACATAACGCTGTACATCAGAGCAATTAATTCGATTAACAATAAAACTTTTTCGCAGTACTGTCAATGTCATATGCATTCTTCGATACGTCGTATCGTGCATGCCAAATGAACTGTTGATGCTGTGCAAGAATTGAAGCACTACGACCACTCACCTCGGGTACATTGGGTGATTTTCACAAACAAAATTGGTTCAGCAAAAAAGTTCATTTTTGGTTGAATGGCAAGTCAATAATTAAAACTGTTGCAATAAAAAACTTTTTTATTTCTGAAGCGAATCGCCTTAATGGAGCTGTGGTTTCTACAAAATGGCGCAACATCCACACGTAGTGTGTCACTATCGTCTTACTGAAGAAGACGTAAGCACATAATTTTGCGTTATTTTTGGTAAATTTCTAGTTTACGCTAACACGCAAGAGACGATTGAAATGTTGCAAAAAGTGAAACATAAATGAATTGGTAAAAATGATCTTAAAGTCAATTTCATTGCAACTAATACAACTTATCTTTATTTTAATTCATTTAAAGTTATAAACCTCCAAAAAACACCCAATATATAAAAATAAATTCAATAAAATACTAACAACAGTTATGAGGTCAAAAATATTTAAAATAAATATACAAACATTTCTTGTATGAGGTACGTAAGGATAAATATTTTAAAACCATTTTTAAGTGATTTATATTATTGTAAAATAATACAATAAAAATGAAAATTTAAATTATTTCAAACTGTGTCTCTATGTAAATCTTTTATTTGAGAGTTACTATAGTATTCTAGTAATATTTGATATGGAAAGTAATAATCAAAATTAAAGTTTACACAGCTGTTTTAACTTTTCAATAAAATAAAAACAAACAAAACATGTTATGTTTTTGTTGAGTATGTTGTTTGAATATATATTTCTATTTTTAGTTCTTTCATTTAGATTTTTCTTTCCATATCATTATATTACCAAAACATTTAAGCATAAATATATAAGTAGCCCTTAAGATAATATAAGAAGTATTGCACGATATCCCTTAATCATAAATAAAGCATGCGAGAATTATGAAGATAATGCACAAGTAAGTTTTTGGTCCCCATAATATGTGGTCACAAGTTAGTACAGTTTCAAATGTATACAAAACATGTATACAAAAAAATTTCAAAATTCGGATTTGTGAATTTTGTAAATACACGGTTTCTGTCACATAGTAAACCACGTGTATATACTATGTAAAAATAACCAAACAAGCAGGGGCTCAGGTCATGCGTTTTTCCAAATGATTTCTCAGTCACAATACACAGACATTCATGTGATGTAATTTTTGTATTTATTGCTTATAATTAATGTGATGTTCTTCTACACAGAGTACTTCTAGAAAAAGAAGATACTGAAAACAATCGTAAATCATGGATTAGAGAACATGAGACAGCAAAACTGGAAAGCGAAACTGAGTTCGAGGAAAAAGCAAAACATATTTTTAAGGACTTTTTAACTCATAATCAACTACAAATAATATTAAAAAGAAAACAAAGGCTGGCTGACCCCAAAAAGAATTATCAAGGGCTTTTAACCTAAGGTACTTTGGTACGCTAAAGTACGTTTTACTCTTTATGCATTATCCACAACTCAAAAGTATACTAAAAATAATTTAAACAAGCCCATTGTATTCCAGAAACAAATTTCTGTGTTACGTGTTAGAAGATATCAATGGATAATAAAACTATATTGCAAGATAAAAGCAGTCCTTGCGTAAATGTACATAAAAATTAGTGTCATTACTTTAATTCTCAATCAATAGATACAAACGTGCCAGACCGAAAAATTCAAACGATGTTTAATACTAATTGAAACTAATTAGTATTAACAAATGATGTATTTATTATATTTTTTAGGTATTCGCTTATATTCTCCATAATTAACGCTAGCTTTATCAATAAATATATATTTGTTTTTCAAACTATTTTATTGCACATATTCACTAAAACAAATTAACTTTCCCGTAAATGTGTTGTGAGATATAAAAATTGTGCTATTCTAAAAATTTACTACAGTAAACAATCTTGTTAAAGTGTATGTTTTCACGGCCGATATCTTGTAATACATTGTTGCCGAGTTTATAATCCGTGGTCTGGAATTATTACCTTATGACATTTAGCTGCGACCATTGCCGCTTCAACTTTGATATTATTTACAAACGTCGCAGACGAAAGGTCAGGAAGAAATAATTCTAGACCTAGGCCTATAGCCTGGAAAACAATGTACCATTACAATTTTGTTAGCCATACTAAATAAATTACACTTAATATAATCACAGTTCTGATCTGTTTCTTTAGAAACACATTAAAAAGTTATCACTGGTTTAATGTAGACTAAATATTTGAAAAAGCAGGTTACCTATCTTTATTTGTAAAAGAAAATAACTATAACTAACTTGTAAGTGTTAAACAATTATTATAAGTTAGTAATTACAAGCATGTTTCTTCAGGGTTAGAGATAGTAACGTGATTAAACTGTATCTTTGATATTCAATGTAAGCAATAACAAAAATGTTTGGATCATCGAGGTATTTTTTAAATGTTCAAAGGTGTCATGTCGGCATGACGTTTTGGGACTAGCCCTTTTTGTTACTCTTAAATTCATTATAAATCAAAATCTAAGAATAACGGGCCATAAAGTTGCACTATTAACAGATGTCAAAAATATTAAGTGTTGGGACAGAGAATAAATCAAATATCTGAAACTCCGAATCTCTGTACATGGTATTTGAATTGTCTGAATTGGAGTTTGTAGATTTACTGAAAAATTTCGATTGAATCTATGACATCTGTCATAGTGCACAATATTTTGATATTTATCCGTTCCCTTAAACGATTATTTTGCAACAAACGTCTTGTGCAAAATCCAAATCGTGTAAGACTGATTACCGGGAGTGGTCTACATGACAATTGCTCAGGCAAGTTACGAAAAAGACGAATATTTCTTTATCAATATCGTGGATGCCACACATTGACTTTATATCCTAACTTCTACAGTATACTATTTCACATTAAGAGGTTTACAATATACCTTGAGTCACGAATTATTAATATTTGAGGAAGTGTGGAAAAGCAGATGCGCAGTCAAAATGTTTAGATTTAAAAAATGATTTTCATAAATAATGATATGATAAATGAAACAAAAAAAGGTGATGAATCAAAATACTGATTCACATTAATTTTCTTAATATTTAAATTGTTCAGTAATCTAATATTTTATTTCGTAGTCGATCTATCCTAGTATTGGTCAATTTATTTTATCATGTTCGTACAGGATAGGACGGATTTTTACTTGAAATTAATAATTAAAATGCCCACAAATACAGTAGTTAAGGTATATATTTTTACAAAGGCAATCCTGTTCGGTTCTGAAGCTAATCCAAGAATATACGTATCTCTTTTCAATAAATGACATTCACCATACTAGGTTGCACATCCGTTCCAAAGTATTTAAAGAGTTATGTCTGTTTTTAACTGTTTATAAATAATGCTCTACTAAAAATGATTTTCTACAATGGAAAGACATTGTCCAGAGTGACAATTAACTAAGTATCTGCTCTGATATCCGTGACACCTTGTAGAGGTAGAGGAGTCTTCATACTCGGTTGTGGTCTCTAATTCTGTGAAGTGTGCACGACAGAGAGGCAGCTGATTCATCGTTCAACTTCGGTTGGACTCTACCGGGAGTGTCCATCCATTCCTTAGTGTCCCAAGTTACAAGAATGGACCAGAAACAAACAAAGCAAACAAAGAAGCCAAACGCCCAAATCATCTGGAAACTATCTTACTGATCCTGTTACAGGCGTACATCTCAAAATGAAGAGGTCCTACTGAAAAACAATCAAAAGCATCACAACCAGGAAAGGGTTTACCTACTTTTTGGTTGTAGCAAGACCTGGAAACAAAATTCTATCGACAGAAGGGGTTAAAAACTATCCGAAAGACTCAAACTTATAAACGGAGTTCAGCTACAAAACCAAAAATTAAGATAAGAAAGAAGATAACTAACATTGTAGAGAGTATCGTAAAACTAAAGCAGGTCCAACATTATTGTGAAGAGGAACGGAATGAAAAAGGAAGGGAATTTGCACATTTAAACGAGTACGGCAAGAGTTTAGAAATAGGATGCATTACTATCAGGAAGTAGATGGAGCAACACTTACTATAAGAACTGATTGTTAAAGATTTATTAATTAAATGAGAAGCTACAATTTTAGTATTTATTTAAATTATTCATCAAAATGAGCTTAACTCAAACAAAATTATTAAGGCTGAATAGATATTTTCAATACCTTTCAAATGAGGTATCACTTGCCATAAGGTCCCATTTAAAATTATCTGTCACAGTGGCGCTGTAACGTCATCTGTCACTATTACGACACCTGTTATGAGTAGTTGAGAAGCCTACGTCTGTTTATTATCCAAATCCACTAGCACTATATATATATATATATATATATATATATATATAATATATATATATATATATATATGATTTCAGATGTTTTCCGGGTTTGACTCCGCGTTAAATAGTTTTGGTTTTTAGAAAAACCATGTTGACGACGTTTCGGCAAGGTCACACTTGCCATTGTCAAGTTAGATTAGTTCTGCTTCGTCTTGATGTTTCAGGAGAACTTCTCCTGAAGACAAAACGTCGTCAAAACAATGGTTTTTCCAAAAACCAAAACTCTTTAACGGGGAGTCAAACCCGGAAAACATCTGAAATCACATATAGCTCCCACGGAAATTTCAAATCCATATATATATATATATATATATATATATATATATATATATATATATATATATATATATAGATAAATAATTTAAATAAATACTAAAATTGTATATATATTTATATGATGATAATGTCACTTATGGAATATGCTTCTCACAATTTAGGTTCCTTCCATTCCACTTCGTTTAACGATAATGACTGACCTGTTTAAATTGGCAATGGATGAAATAAACAGCGAAATAGAAGAAATATTGCTAATATAAAGAGAACGATACGAGATTATGTAGGTCAACTGTAGGAATGGATGTGGATAGCAAATGGATGTGACGCAATAAATAAAGACTCGGACGAGATAAAAAGAGAGATAGTAACAAAAAAAACATAGATTCCATTTCAAATTCAAGTTTTGTAACTCTTTTTTTACAGACTTGCGTAAATTTATTTCAAAAAGTGCTAGCTTTACTACTAATTTTTTAACACAAGTGTTACGTAAAACAAAATCTTAAAATAAACTATACTTAATATTTGAAATAATGTTGACGCTTTTAACTAATTAAATTGATATCAAAACATATTTCGAGTTTATTTAATCGAAATTCCCTATTTGTCCTTGTCAGTCTAGTTTATAAACTTTTGTATTTTACATTTAACTAAAAACTTAAATAAAAACTCGATTACTTATCGTTTTAAAAATAATTAGTACTACAGTTACACTATGTTCAGGAAACTTTCATCTAAAACCCGTTCTTAAAACTGTTTTCTCCTTAAATATAAGTATTAAGTTTACATTGTGAACAAGCCTGCATTTCTTAAATATCCACCTATAAACATTTGTCCATAAACTGTCAACACACAAGAAAACTGAAAACTTTAAAGATTTTATTTAAGATTTACATTGCCGTGGCAAGTCATCTGCCATCTGATGTGCATAGTCGTTACTACACGAAATTGTTACGCCCCTAATTACTTAAAGCATACTCAAATAATTTATTAAATTTGAGTTATTTTATTTTCAATACTAAGCATCATTTTAATACATAGTTGAGCTCTAAATTGTTTTGAGTTAAAATGATACAATTATGGATTTTTTCCAATTTGCACTTAAGCATCTGCTAACTTCTTTTTACTACTCTCTCATATATATATATATATATATATATATATATATATATATATATATATATATATATATATATATATATATATATATAAGCCACGGATTTATCTTTAATGCACATGCGTTTATCTTTGAAAGACGTACAGTATGAAAGGGCGTTATCTGCTATATAAAGAGTTACCTGCTATCCTCTATACTGAACAAATTAAATATATATTTATGACGTGTTTTTATGAGATCATTTAAATTGATGATAGTTTTTATACGTTTTCGGTAATTTTGTTTAGAACTTAAATAAATGTACAGCAGATTGATACTTTAACAGAAATAATCTTAAATATACTTATATAAAACAAATACTAAAGAACTAGAATTATCTTCAGAATTTTCGGTTTTCTTTTGCGAGGACAGTGCCTGTATTTACATTATTACGTTATCTGACTGCTAGACATCTATTAGTGCCTTTGAAAATCATTAATCTTCATTTACTATATAGGTACATTTATAGCTAACAGACACATACAAGATAGCAAAACACGACCTCTGTGATTCGGTGTAAAAAGTAGACATAATGAATAAATACGCAAAATAGATTACAAACACTCTTAACTCGTTTTCAACAATCCATTTTATTTTAAGATATGTTAAGAACAATCGGAATCCCAGCAATTCTCTAATTTAGTGATGTAAGTCGAAAAAAAAAGTCCACCGATACAAAAACTAATGGCTCTGTGAGCTGATAAATAAGTCGTAATAAAATTCTTGTCTTTGACATGTAAACAAAAATAAAGATGTTGTCACTACAGTAGGACAATTTCTGAACCAATATATCTAATTTTTACACCACGTAACATCTTAACATTTAAGCATTATTTAGGATAATGTCAAAATACTTGAACCATATAAAATCGTTTGCATCAACAATGATCACCTTTATGTATCCATCTCATGAATATTTTTTGGTTGGCCACACTATAAAGTCACTAAAAAACTAATGATCACACATAGTATGGTTCATTTAAAGATATATTGAAAATTGTTTTGGGCGTTTAAAAATCCTCTAATTATCGTAGCACAAACAGCTAATAGAAACTCGGCAGTGAATTCCTAAAATAAAAAAAAATATGTTTGAAACATGTATCCATATATTAATAAAAATTTATAAATATGTTAAATGTGGTACTGAGAGTTCTTCTCACTGCTTTTTTGTATAATAGTGAATCATTATATAAAGAAAGCTGAGCAACTCTTTAGAATAGCTCGAGACAGAGACAGTTTCGCCATGTTAATCGCCAACGTCAAGGGGACTTGATAGGGCACGTTAAGAAGAAGAAGTGAATCATTTTTTTCTAATAAGTTAAATAATGACAAAAAATTGTATGTTCGTATATGTCCAAATATTTTATTGGTTGTCATTTAACTACACTTAAGAATCCTAACAAATCTAATCTTGCGGATATTCAAATAAGAAACTGTCATTTGAGCGGACGATATCTTAGTGTTATCTAATTGTGGCCGCACACAGAAAGAGCAAAACTGTTTTAGTCAAAAACGTTTTTGACTAAAAAACGTTTTTGACTAAACGAGTCTGATGCTGATGTTTCCATATAAATGAAATGAGCTGACGCACACTGATTAGTCGTGTGTCTAAATCATGTTTAGGCTCATTTAGTTTTAGTCAGTCTGTTTGATGTTGATTACGGGTGGCCGCACACAGAAAGAGCAAAACTGTTTTAGTCAAAAACGTTTTTGACTAAACAAGTTTGATGCTGATATTTCCATATAAATTAAATGAGCGGACGCACACTGATTAGTCGTGTGTCTAAGGGTGGCCGCACACAGAAAGAGTAAAACTGTTTTAGTCAAAAACGTTTTTGACTAAACGAGTTTGATGCTAATATTTCCATATAAATGAAATGAGCTGATGCACACTGATTAGTCGTGTGTCTAAAGCATGTTTAGGCTCATTTAATTTCAGTCAGTCTGTTTGATGTTGATTACCTGATCGTCGTTTTGTCTCGAAACATTTCAATGTACGCAGGCGCAACGTGTTTTTGGAATTCCCTTCTTGAAACCGCTCGAATAGTCAACAAGGAGCACATGTGGAAACAGCGATATTTTGTTTTTTCGTCTTATAGGTGGAACCACTACCAGAAAACTAGTGCAATTTTGTCGTTATCTATCGACATCTTTAATAAAACTGATTGCAGTATGGTTTGTGCAAACATTTTGTTTCTCTTGAAAACAAAATGTTTCTTGTGGAAACAAAAACGTTTTCGTTTCAAACAAAAACGTATTTGACTAAAACAGTTTTGCTCTTTCTGTGTGCGGCCACCCTGAAGCATGTTTAGGCTCATTTAGTTTCAGTCAGTATGTTTGATGTTGATTACCTGATCGTCTCTTTTGTTTCGAAATATTTCAATGTACGCAGGCGCAACGTGTTTTTGGAATTCCCTTCTTGAAACCGCTCGAATAGTCAACAAGGAGCACATGTGGAAATAGCGATATTTTGTTTTTTCGTCTTGTAGGAGGAACCACTGCCTGAAAACTAGTGCAATTTCGTCGTTATCTGTCGACATCTTTACTAAAACTGATTGCAGTATGGTTTGTGCAAACATTTTGTTTCTCTTGAAAACAAAATGTTTCTTGTGGAAACAAAAACGTTTTCGTTTCAAACAAAAGCGTTTTTGACTAAAACAGTTTTGCTCTTTCTGTGTGCGGCCACCCTACCGGATCGTCGTTTTGTGTCAAAACATTTCAATGTACGCAGACACAACATGTTTTTGGAATCCCCTTCTTGAAACCGCTCGCGTAGTCAACAAGAAGCACATGTGGAAACAACGATATTTTGCTTGTTTATATTGTGTGTATCATGGAAGTGGACGCAGAAAAATTAATTGTACAGATTGAGGCCAGACCCCTTATATAACTATCAATTAAAAGATCATCACAATCAAAATTTGAATCACAAAGACTGGAGAGTTTTTTCAGCAGTTCTTTTCTTATTTATAGGATTCACCCAAAATTGTCTTTTATTTTGCGTTTTTTCGTCCTGTACGAGGAACCACTGCCAGAAAACTAGTGCAATTTCGTCGTTATCTGTCGACATCTTTAATAAAACTGATTTCAGTATGGTTTGTGAAAACATTTTGTTTCTCTTGAAAACAAAATGTTTCTTTTGGAAACAAAAACGTTTTCGTTTCAAACAAAAACGCTTTTGACTAAAACAGTTTTGCTTTTTCTGTGTGCGGCCACCCTAACTGCTAATGTCATAAGGTATATTTCCTTTTTAAACGGTTAAAATATTTCTTATTTAAATATGGTAATTATATTTTAGAAAAATTTATTTATATAACTATTTTTTAAAACAATTAAAATATGCCAAAATATTTTGAAAAGGGATAAGAATTATTGATGTTAAGGATGCTGAAGTATTTTGAGACCTGAAGTATTGGGAAGTTAGTTATTTGAGGGAAGATATTCGTTTTAAACTAAATATTTTACAAAATATAAGTATATGGATATTTCGAGGTTTTTTGGGTCACATTAAAAAGTTTGCTGTGTAAAAATTTCTGTCAATATTGTTTCACATTTACATTTTTAATATACAAAAGTCTCAATTGGAATTGATTCGAGCCCTACACCAATTACCATTACCACAATTGAATGTAATGAAAATTATATTTTTAACTAAATAATGCTTGACGTTTCCATTTCCACTCCGGAAATAGTTTTCAAAAAAGATTCTTTTAAAAATTCTGAGAAAATGTATATCCAACAGGTTGTTGTTTGTAGGTTAAATTTTTCAAAATTGATGGTTGACTTACTTGGCCTCGATCTTGTAGACAACAGCATGCTTGTGGTTTAAAAAAAAGTGAGGGTGGCGTTTTTACCCTCAGAGCATAAAATTCTGAGTGTTCTGTGTGTTTTTTGTATTATATGTTTGTGTAAAGTGTGTTAACGTAGATTATATGTTTGTGTATTGTGTGTTGCATACGGATTATGTTTAGATTGTAGATGGCATGTTTCCCACTTCCTATTGATCCGCTATTGTGGGAATGTTCCTGTTATTGACTTCTTTTTTTAGTATTGGCAACCAAAACCTGCTACATTCTGCTGATGAGTTTACTACACATATTTTGAAAACGATTTCCGGACCGGAAATCGAAACTTCAAACATTGGTTAGTTAAAAAAGTAATTGTCATTACAATCATTTGTGGCCTAATGCCATATAAACATAATATTTAAGTTCTTAAAGTTGGTCACACACGACGAAAACTCTTAGGCGCTCAGGTTCGTGAATAACGTGCCCGTGAAAGGGTTAACAACACTGTAGATTTGGTTTAATTCTTTACTTCTTTTTTGAATATTGGTACTATTATAACCCTTTTCCATTCTTTCCTACATCTTCTCCTGCCATGTGTAAAGAACGAAATTACAGAAGTGATCGAAAAGCACGGGACTAAGTCCTTTGCACGATTTGCAATGGTTATAAGCACGTCGCACGTCATTAAAAAATAAAATGATCCGTATATGGATCGAAATACCAACTAGGAAGTATTCAGATGAATAACTAGTAAACGCGAACTACTGTTTACAAGAAAAAGTCGAAAGTTCGAATACCTTTGGCGTATTATAAGGAACAAAGAAAGCTTGGTAACTTGCGCAAGTAGTTTGGAACAACCTTAACCGAATTATTTGTCAGTGAAACGAAAAGTTAGTCTTGCATTATTGAAACGAATAGGATACTCCAAGAATTATTTCCTTAAATCTCACATATTTTATAATCTATGGTGAAATGATTTTAGATGAGCACATAATGTAGCATACAGCGACGATCAAGAAAATAAAAAACTCTAATGCCCTATATAATGGTCGTGCTCACAACTTTTTTGAAAATAATTACCACATTATTTGTAAAAAGTAAAAGTTATCATTCCAATCTGATACGCCACAGATCTATAGCTTCTGCGAATCTATTTTTTATATTTACCGTTTTCACATTATGAGCGATGGTCTAACCTAAAATTATCTTCGACAATTTCAGATATGCCTATTGATGGGTTTGTTAGTATCTGGAATTCATCAAAATCCAACGTTCCTAAACCTTCTTTTAACGATTCGTCCGAGAAAAAGTCTGTCGGCAACTGCCTAGATCCATCGTCACCTGAAAAATCTAAAAACAAAGATAATATGTAATATTTATAGCAAACATTTAAAATTAATGGTCTAATTCATAGTATAAATATAAATATTTCATATATAACGAATTCAGAGAATAGACAATCATCGTCTAGGTTATTGCAATGTAAATTTATTGTTTATACAGAGTTGCCTCTAAAAACAGTTCACCCTGTTAATTGGCTATAATCATTAGATTTCTAAAAATGCTGAAGAACGTCGATTTTTATTATTTTATATTATTTATTTTATTCTAACATGATCATCAGCTCCACTTTTTTCCCACACCACGACATACACAAAGTAACATGGATTATGCCTGCGGAACAACCGCAAACCAAATTGATCATGTCTTGATAGACAAAAGGGCCGCAACAAGCATACAATATATAAAGAGCCGAAGAGGAGCATGCTGCAGATCTGACCGTCTTCTAGTACAGATAAGATAAAGATGCAGAATTCAAAGAAACAGGAGGGACAGACAGGAACAAACAACAGAATAATTAGATATACAAAAATTGGGACAACAAGATATCAAACAGAACTATGAGACACAAATAACACAAACATTGAAAAATACAGGCAGTCTAGGCACCGAAGAATATTGGGAAGAAATTAAAACAAAGGTAATTGACACAGCAAGAAAGATCATAAGAAAAAAAGAAACAAACAAAAAGAGAATGGTTCAATGTCGAGTGTAAAAAGGCCATACAGAAAATAAATGAAGAACACAAGAAATATGTGGAAGAAGAACCAAAGAAAGAAGAGCAAGCTACGAAGATGCAAGACGGAGGGCAGATAAAATATGCCGAACAGAGAAAAGAAAATACTAGAACAGACAGAAAATGGAAGAAAATCTCCAAAGCAACGATATAAGGGAAGCGTATAGATATATAAGCAATTTAAGGGAAAGGTAGAAACCCCAAACAAATTTATACAGAAATCAAGAAGGGCAAATAAACAGTGATCCAAAAGAAACAAAACCAGCCCGGAAAAAATATTTCCAAACTCTGCTAGGGACGCAAGAACATGAAGAGCATATTGACATGCATCATATTGAGGGAGACATAGAAAATGAAGAACCCCCGATGATGGAAGAGGTAAAACATAAAAAATAACAAGGATCAGGTATTGACAACGTCCTCTCTGAGCTATATAAATTAGGTGGCGAATACCTAGTAAGACGAATGCATATGCTTATGAACAAGATTTGGAATGAGGAAAAGATCCCTAGCGACTGGAAAAGCCGGATTACATATTTTTATTATCTATAAAAAAGGGGTTATTCAACAACTAACTGAAAATATTGTCAGGAATATCAAACCGGTTTCCGAAAGGAAGAACTACAAGATCTACAACTGACCAGCTATTCACAGTGAAATAAATTCTAAACAAATCATGCGAATACGACATTAACGTCCACAACATATTCATAGATTTCAAACAGGCCTACGACTCAATTCATAGACAAAAATTATATCAAATATTGCATAGCTTTAACATCTTCCAGAAATATATCCGACTAGTAAAAGCAACAATGAACTCGTCAACAGCAACTGTCAGAGTACAAAATGAGTTCACTGAGAACTTTTCATAGTCAAAGGATTAAAAAAAGAGACGGGTTGTAACCAACACTACTCAACCTGACTCTTAAATATGTGATAAGACAGCTGGATATAGTTTCCTAACAAATAAATCAATGTAGATTGCCGCCTATGCCGATGACATTAGGATCATATCTCGTAGAAAAGAAGATGCGGCAGAAATATATTCACGATTAAAAACAGGGACAGACGAGACCGGACTAGAAATAAATATTCAAAAGACAGAAAAACTAACACAAGCAAGAGCTAGGGGAAACAGACGCACAGTTGAATTAGAGGACGATACTGAGTTACATTAAATAAGGATGGAACAGAAGAACCACAAATTCAAAGAAGAATAGTACTTACTTTTCACTCGCCCATGTGTTCCGCTCCAAAAACACACACTGGAGATCGAAAATCAGGTTCTACAAAACTATTATCAGACCAATAGTATGTTATGGGCGCGAGACATGGGTGATGACAGAAGACATAAAACGAAAGCTGGAAGCCTTTGAAAGAAAAGTCCTAAGAAAGATATATAAAGGCCTTTCTTTAGTAGTGTCCCTCACAAGAGAACTTGTGTGGACGAAGTAGAAAGAACCTATAATTGATTTTAAAGTTAGCTATACTCTATTTCTTAATGGTTGACAGCACGCTAAAAGGACAGAGGTTGCACAATTTGAATGTAAAAGTCACAAAAGAAATTTATTTACCATAATATAAATACCTACTTGACCTGAAATATAAGTAAAAAAAATTTAACATATACATCGATGAGTTTAAAAATTTAATTTTTAAAAAATTTATAAAAAAAAATTATACCCATTGTCGTGCAGTGATAGAGTTTTAATGGGGTACATTCCGTAAATTATATATTTTTTTGATCATTGTTTTATTTTTTATACAATACTACATTTCTGTATGAAGATTAAGAACTAAAAACTACATATATCATGATATAATAAGGTCTCTGGTAAATTTTAAACTTTAACCTTTTTAATATAATATTAAATTTTGACACCATATGTTTAACAGGTCGTTGAGAGGAATTTTTATTAAACTTTATATAACGATGTACAAAGATTTAATTTGTTGATAACATTGATGTTTGTAAGATCTAAATTATTATGCTCAATTTCTTTTATGTTTTTGGTTAATAATAAATATACGTTACAATTTTATATTGTTTTTCATTTCTCTAAGAATTTTCTTTTCTCTCGGACCACGAATAAATATTGGATAACATGTTTGCTAAGCTAACATACGAGGTAAGTGTGATAAATTTTTTATTTGTCTATATTGTATTTTGATTATTATTTCTTGTATTTGTTTATATAGGTATTTGGTTCTGGAGATTTCTTTGATACTCACAAAAAAAGGCAGAGTGGCGCCCTCCTTTTTGGCAATTCTTCCATAACTTATTTTCTGTCCTTTTTGCCAAATTTTTGATAACCTGTTTTCTTTGTTTTCTTTATGTTGTTTGCCCATGTGTCTGTCTTCTCCGTAATTCTTTTGTTTCTGAGAAAGTAAGAATGATCCAAAGAACAACACCCACTTCTCTTCCGATTCTGAGCAATGCTCCCTCATTCATTTTGTGTGCCTCAAACATATCCAGCGTTTGTGTTCCCACACGGTACGAAGAGACCGATCTGCTTACGCGAAGACCTGGTTCAGGTCGAGGCAGAATTACAGCAGCTAGAGATAACCGCTTTGTCGTTTCTAGTGCTTTGAGAAACCGAACGGTCACGCAGTTTCCCTTCAAAACCATTTGCAAGAAGTGAGAAATGTAAATGTAACCGAATTGCCAGATTAAATTTTGCACGAGAACACTTGGCTTGGAGAATACAGGATTGGACTCGTGTATTGTTTTACGGGCTCAGAAATAAGTGTAAGAGTGTGGAGACGTCCAGGCGAGGGATATATTCATGCATATGCTGCCGAGCCACACATAGGTATTCTGACACAGGTTCTAGAACACCATTAGGTCTTTACGATATCGGTTCAAAAAGAAAGAAGTATATGGTTATTCTTGGAGAGGACGCAATATTTATCCATGATAAGGTACGGCGCACACTGCTTGGACACACGATTTCTTTGTCCTGCTCGTAGTCCAGATATGAATCCATAGAACACGTTTGGGATGAGATGAAGAGCCGTTTAAGGAGTCATGTGCCGGCCCTTAGAAATCTAAGAGAGCTTCGCGACATATTGCTGCAGGAATGCAGTACTCAGAAACGTCTAATCGTTTGCAAGCTGTTATCACTGCCAAAAGGGAAATTTCTTTTGTTTCAACAAAAAGCAAATCAAATTAAACTTGTCCCTTTTCAATATCAGTTCTACATCAAAATAATATTTTTTATTTTTATTACTTTCAATAAACTTTGAAGGACAAAAACGTAAATTTTGCTACAACCGAAAAACGTTAAAAGGATAATTTCTAAAATAAAATCAAATTACGGGATGATCCTAATTTTGTGCTCGGCAGTGTATATAATGAGGGTAAAGTGGTGTCAACCATTAAGAACTACATTATAGGTTAACATCTTGCTGAAAGCGATGTCGTGAGTCGAGTTATCTCCGATGTATCTATAGGTATGCTGTCTGGTCTGGTATATTTTAAATCAAGTAATTTTTCGTGCATTGCTATTGAATGATTATTATAAACAGTACAATTAATTAATCAATATATTAAACAATAAAAATACATTAACTCTGAAACGTAATTATATTTAGGCCCAGTTGTTGAATCAATAGTTAACTCATGGATTAAGTAAACAATGATTAAAGTTAATTGAAAGATTATTTCTTAAAAAGTTGTTCAATGCATGTTAACTTTCGAATTTATTAAACTCAAGTACTGTAGCGGTGACAATGTTGCCAGTTATTAATTAACGGCTTGGAACAAATTTTATCATAAAAATTATAAAGATAAAATGTGTTCTGTGGTATAAACATTGGTGTTCATATTATGTACGTATATAAAAGTTAATGACTTTGACGTTGTGTTTACATTACATTTCATTTTGCACTTTGAATTTGTTGTGTTTATTTGAGATTTGTATAAGTGATTATTTTTGTATTTTAAATTGCAAAAAATGCAATAGCAAAAAATTTTTAAATTGCAATAGCCATAATTATTATTATCGACACGAAATTATAATAGCTTATAATCTATAATTTTGTAATATTTTATAATCTAGAACTGTCAAGAGACAATATTTAATTTAAAACTAGAAAGTAAGGTTACAAATCTCTAGTTAACACCGTTAATCCTTCGTTTTTGGGCGATTAAGGTAATCTCTGGTTAACAGATGGTTAAGTGCTAAACTTGCATTGAACAACGCTATATTAAGTTTAATTGAAGATTATTTTTAATCTGAAGATAATCTCCAATTGAACAATCGGCCCTTAATTAATAAATAAATTACCTGTGAGTATGATTTCAGGCAGACTTGTAGGAGTATTTGGCGTTGTTCGTAATCCAGGCGAGGGCGACGGATACACTAATTGTTGCGGTGATGTACTATAATAACCCGCGTCCGTACTCACTTCTATGTTATTATTTGGGCTGGCATTTGGTATGTTCGAAGGTGAGTGTGGCTGCGTCGTTTGTTGAGCACCCGTTGACTGGTCAACGTAAGAAATATTGTTTGGTTGATCCAACTGAAGTTAATAAAGAACTGATTAATGTATAGAAATTATTGTATTTAAGAATATTAAGCATGGATTTGGGAGGTAGTGCGCATGTAACAGCATCTCAGTACGACACCATGTGTTTAAATAGCTGTTTTGATGCGAAGGTAGAAGAAAATATGTACAAGTGGAAAAACAGTGATATAGAAAAAAAAACATACTGGCGACTCAACAACATTTCACAATATAAAATAATTACAGAGACATAAGCTTATGCTTGTTTCACAAAATCTTTTTCATCACACCTATACCTGGTGGTATGCTGATATATTTTGAAATTATAATTATTAAATAATTTTACAAAAATACAAATTTTTTACTAAAAATTTACGATGACATTCCAAGATTATGCCATCGTGTAAACATTTCCACATTACTTTATAACACAGAAAATTGGATATTAAAACTACGTTCTATGGGATGTGGTGTAGAATGCAGATAATATTGTGTATTAATGGAATTACAAAGGTTAAGGCACAAGTTTAAGTTTCACACAAAACGAATATCAAACCACAAAGGTAATCAAAATTATATGGTGCAGTAATGATGTATAATGAGATGATAGAAATATGTATAAAAAAATATTAACAATGAAAACTTTTGTTTCTTCACAAGTCAAATAGTTCACACACAACACCCTTTTCCTGTTAAACGACATCTAGACTGATCTTCTACACTTCTACTGATGTGTAGAAGATCAGTCCTTCCGAAAGTTTCGTATTCGGTGTCGAAACATGATATGATGTTGAGGATGTATTGTGTATAAAGAAAAGAAAAAATAATTGTACCTTAAGTCTGGCATTGTTTGAGATACTGTAAGACATACAAAGAAAATGTCAAAATAGAAAAGTAGATAATAAGCCACTTGAGCGTACTTTGACCTCCGCGGTTTGAACCTTACGCGCATCCGCTTCGCACATTGGCCACTGATGTCACGTATTATGTCACTTTTTGTGTTAAATGTCACGTATTATCAGCGCTCTGATGGTGTTCAGATCGTCTCTAATGGTGCTTAGCTCAGCTAAAAATGTCGCTTAAAAACGTAACGTGACGTAAAAACGTGACTGACATATGACATAATACCTGACATCGGTCGCCAATGTGCGTAAGGTTCAAGCCGGGGAAGGTCAAGGTGCGCTGAAGTGGCTTATTATCTACTTAGAAATCGACAGAAAACTAAAGAGAGGATTGCGTTCTTAGATAACATAGAGGACGATATGATATGTCGGAATGGAAAAGAACACAGAGAAGGTCTGAATAGAGGTAAATAACAAAACTGGTAGAGAGGCAAGAAAAGAAGAATGTCCCACTTAAGTGCGAATCAATAAATTTTTTACCGATTCTAAACGAATTTAAGGCTCTAATGAAAATATTCTATGCCAACTAAACTTAAATATAGGTTGTTTATAAACTCCCCAGTAACATGAAACCTCAAAATTCAGGGGATTATTTCATGTAGGTTTGTCCTAATACTTTAACAAATTATTTTCTTCCTCAGGGGGATAGTTTTATTGGAAGGCAAGCATTACATTTGATAAGTTCATAACGATTTTCTTTTCTTCGCACATAACTTTCTATTTTTTTTTTCAAATTGACACTTGATAGTTGTTCCGATTTTTTTGGAAAAAGTAAATGTTCATCTTTCCTAATCTTCTACTTCGAGAAAATATAAGCTTACATGCTTGAAAAATTAGTATTCAACAAGGCAGATGCGAATAAAATATCACTAAAAACTAGACCTATTCACAAGTTCTACTAGGATTGTTCAATGGAAACATGTGTAATCAGGGTATCAGAGCTATATAGTCAAAACAACCTAATTTATTCAAACCTTTTGTTTAAGTAATAGTGAACAATAATAGCATTTGGTTCTCTTTAAGTATTTTTAACAGACATACTGGTTTTCAGTTACGTTTTAACATGAGTGGGGAGTGGAGGTTACGTTTAATATGAGTGGAAGCTTAATAACCCCTCCACTCGACCTAAGAGGTCTATTGTGGCTTATCTCCAGATTAAAGTAGTTTTTTCAGCCAGTCTTTTAACAAAGTCGATTATGGCCCTTTATAACACTTCTAGGTTATAAGCTATAGTGAGTGATAGAGCTCGAGTTAATCATGCTCAAATGTATTGAGCCTTATCCTAGCCAACCCTGGGCAATTACACTTTTTTGGTTTTCAGTTTTTCTCATCTGATAGTAGAGTCAGTCACCGTACATATTCTAGACATATATAGAGAATTATTAACCGAAATCTGCCTACGGAAGGAAACGCCCGCAGACTGGAAATTAGGTGTAATGCATCCTCTTCACAAAAAAGGAGATATGATGGTGTGTGATAATTATAGAGGCATCACCCTACTTAACGTGGCATATAAAGTATTGTCCAACGTATTGTACAGAAGATTGATCCCTATGCTGAACAAATAGTTGGGAACTACCAGTGCGGTTTCCGACCCAATAAATCAACAACGGATCAAATCTTCACAGTCAGGCAGATTCTTGAGAAAACGCTTGAGTTCGGAGTCGACACCCACCACATATTCGTGGATTTCAAAGCCGCATACGACTCAGTCAACAGACAAAAACTTCTACAGGCTATGGTGGAATTTCAAATGCCGCTTCATCTTGTTCAACTAACGGAACTTACACTCACAGGCGTAGAGAGTGTAGTCAGAATCCAAAACGACTTTTCAAGACCCTTCCATTGTAAAAATGGACTGAGACAGGGAGATGGACTGTCGTGTCTCTTATTTAACCTTGCACTAGAAAAAGTAATTCGAGAGTGCCATATTAATACGAATGGCACCATCTTTAATAAATCTGTACAAGTGGTCGGATATGCAGATGACATAGACATTATTGCTAGGTCCACAGAATCTCTGATCGAAGCATTTCGATCATTAAGGCGTCTGCACTGAGAATGGGATTAAAAATAAACGCACAGAAAACCAAGTATATGTATTGTACTAGATCAGGCAACCAGATACCTAGACTATTAATTGATGATCTGGAACTGGAAGGTGTGGACACCTTCGTCTACCTGGGCTCGCTGCTGACCAAAGACAACAATGTCAGCGAAGAAATTAAAAGAAGAATAGTGCTTGCCAATAAGTGCTATTATGGCTTGAGGAAACAGATGACCCCAAAACTACCCAGAAAATTAAAATTACCATATGTAAAACACTAATAAGGCCAGTGTAATATACGGGTCAGAAACGTGGTCACTTACACAGAACGACCAAGAACTGCTTAAACGTTTCGAGAGAAAAATTCTAAGGAAAATATATGGAGGAGTCCAAGAACAGGGTTTGTGGCGTAGGCACTATAACTTTGAGTTATACAGAAGTTTTAGGGAACCTGACGTTGTAAAATGTATTAAATTAGCAGACATAGATATCAAGATACCATAGAGGATGATCTAAAATCCATCGGAGTTAAAGCATGGAGAAGAATTGCCAGAGACAGGGGCGAATGGAAGATTGTTTTGAAGAAGGCTTTGGTCATGACGAGCTGTAATGCCACTGCTGATGATATAGAAGAATGAAAGATGAATATGTTAACTGCAGTTATTTCATTTTTAATTTAATGATACAATCGCGCAGACCATTTTTGATAAGGAAAATAATGATGTGGCCCAGGCAAACAGTGAATCTGTTCTCTTCATGCGCGGTCATGGTCGTTAATTATTTACGGTGGGCATGACCCAGTGGAGTCTAAGAACAGCTAACACCGGCTATCAGAGCCAGGATTTATTAGCCAACTTTCGGCAATCGAAGCTATGCCAGGAGGACTCATTCATATTAGAAAAACCTCGATAAAGCTCTGCACATCATATTCATAAGAAATGAAAAACTTTCTGAGATGTTGAATGTTAGGGTAGTCACTGTCTATTCTATAACACATAGTTTTGGTTACCAAAAAGTTGCTACTCATATGATGTCCGACTGCTTACTGACAAACACAATTTGCGTTTATCATTCTCATTACTGCATTTAATGCAGTATGAGTAGATGGATAGGACCGGTTCTCAACCGTCTTATTGGATTTACTGATGTAGCACCTCTTTCGCTTCAGAACCAGATCTATCCGTCTACTTATTTCAACACCGTGCCGGTCTGAGACTGTGAGACTAATGCATTTCCACTCAACACAAAACAGACAGTGTGGGGAAGTTCTCATCTTCGACACGGCACGTTCCAATGGATAATGGAGAACGTCGTATACGTATTAGACATTAGCCCGTGGAAGATTTTTAATGGGTCACCCAGCATGAATCACATATAAAATAATGATACAATATGTAATAACAACTCTAGAAACTATGCCGTTAATTCTTATCGGTACATGTGAGGCACTGATAAGATAAACTTAACACTAAACGGGGGGGGACTTTGGCCATGCATATTTGTACGGCTAATACATTTAATTAGGTATGATGGATAGTTTTTAACTTTCTTTTTGTATAGAATATACCTTAAAACTACTATATGTGTTTCCATTGAACACCCGTTGTAAATTTCTAATAATTTAAAGTAGATTACCTAACATTACAGCTCAAATAAATTTATTATAAAACAGCTAGATAATGTTCAATATAAAAATTTAGTATGATATATGTAAAAATATAAATTAACTCTACCCTCTACCATTTAATCATGCACATTTTACTTATACATAAAAAACATTCGAAAATTTGAATTATTAGAATCCAAAAATGTTGTTCATAAATTTATTTTTTACATTTATATCTTACATATATCGTTATACCATTTTTCACTATGGAACTAAATGTAATAAAACATGCAAGATATATAAGATGTAAAATAACAATTTACAATTAATAAATACGGTATAAATATGTGATATTGTGTTAATAAACAAGAATTTTAATTAAGAGGGTATATACAAGGCGCATTATTTTTATATTATTCAAGGTTTATTGAAACTCTGAAATATCACGGCGCAATCCTTGCCAATAAGGACTAATTTTTAATTTGCTTTGTTTCGTCTAAGTTTGTTAAGTGAAGCTTCTATACTGGCGTTGTATTACTTTTGTCTCTGAAGTAAAATGTTGAACCAAAGGTCACGAAACTAGCGCCAGGAGACGGCGTCACGGGAAGCGTCACGAAATAGTGGTTATTCACATCGATTCACTACTCTCGATCGATTCGTTTCTAGTCATCATATATTTATTCTAAGCAGGTTTAAATGAAAAACCATGAAAAATAGCTAACAAAATATAGTCATTCAATGAGAAGTGAAAAATTAAAAGAATATAAGTATGTCAATAAAAGATTTGATTCGGAAATAATATTCCATCATTCAGTGCGATCTGGATGTACTTGTTTTGAGCCACGAAATACGTGGGCAAAAACCCTTTAAATGTTGTTAAATTAAATTTGAGTTACATTATTTGACTTTATAAACTAGGATGTTTAAGTTACAGGAGGAATAGACAACATGGCAACCAGGACTAGCAACCTCCAGTGGAGTCTTACGTTGCCATGTTATATATTTCTGTTGTAACTTCCTAGTATATAAAATCAAATAATGTAACTCAAATTTAATTTAACAACATTTAAAGGGTTTTTAGCCATGTATTTGTGGCTCAAAACATGTACATCCAGATAGCACTGAATGATGGAATATTAATTCCGAAAACGTTTTGTGATGTAGCCTGATAGGGTGTTTTAATATTATATCTTTTATAAAGAAATTTTTAAATAAATTTTTCTTTGTAAATACGTTATTGATGTTTGTTTCAATATTTTCTACCAACATTACAAATAAACAATTTTAAATTATCTGAAAGATATGGTAGAAGACGTGGTGCGTGTGTTTCAGCATGCGTGAATTGGTCAGCTGATTCCAAATTTGAGACTATGACTAGACTATCCTAATAATAATAAATTAAAATTTGTTACTAACCGAAACATTAATAATGTGCAATTACATAATATTTAACCATAATTTATTTATTTTTATCTTGTGGGTTGGGTAGATAACAAAGGACAATTTTAAAACTACTACTTGCACGTGTTATATTACTAATTTTACAATCCAACGTTATAATATTAACCATAAACTTTTATTTAACCAGTTTTTAATTCTGGAATGGTAAATTGATTTTGTATTGTTTAGGCAGTATTCCATAATTATTTCTTCCTAAAATTTGGTCTGCAACTATGGCAGATAATATAAATCGATGATGCAATAGTCTGAACTTTCTTTCGTTTACTGCTGCTATAGTCTAATAAAAAAAAAATAAGATGTAAAGTAATTCGGTTCAGAAAAAATTCTTGAAAAGATTAGAGTTTAAATATGAAAATATGGATTTATGTCAAAAGTATTCAGTTGTCATTGATCATCAGGCGTCATTGTTTAACTTTAAACATTCATTTTATAGCAAAAAATTTCCGAAAATCACTATTTTTAATTTTTTCCAATATTTTTGTCCTAATTAGAAGTTTTCATTTTTGTTGTTTTGAAGGGTTATGACAAAGCAAGTCATTTGAGACTTTCTAAATTAAATTTGGTTGATAATTTATTTAAAACAATTTCGAAAAACTGAAAAATCTTGTAGGAGCAATAACCATAAAAAAGGTATAAATAATAACAAAAGTTACATCAAAGACTATGTCTTTTAACACCCTTAAGGTACTCATAAATTTTTGTTATTTTGTTTTGTTAAAATATTTATTCAAAAGTTATTCCAATTGTTTATTAGAAAGTTGTTTATTTGATAATGAAAAACGCGGTTGTTTCCGTCACCTTAGAACACCTTATAAAATCTCATTTGTTCGTTTTTATCTATATTTTCAAGATATGTTAGTTGAAATACCATTTTCAAAATTATAACCTCCTAAAGTTAAATTTAAATAATGGACTAATTTGTTTATGAAGTTCTTTTGTTAATAAATATGAAATAATGCCATTTCGGTATTCGTTTAGCTGGCAATTTTTCACAAAATCATTTTAAAATTTTTTTTAAACTATGTTGTACGGTTCATATATTTTATTTAAATCGATAAATAACGACCTTTTCAATCCGTTGTACATTATTATAATTAGCATAACAACTATTATGAATTTTAAAAGTTTTAAGTTTATTCATAATTTTATAATTTCGTTTACTAGAAGCAATAAATCTCGAAGCTTCTGCTTTACCAACGATGCGTGATGTCGCATAAATCTGGCAGATTCCTTCTCTACTTTCGTCAAGTAAGCTAGAGCTGTATTCAGCAGCATCCATAGTGACTAACTGCATAAAAATAACTTTATAAGACTTATTATACAGATCACGACATTGTTTTATTGACCATACAACACAATGGCAATCGCTGTGACATGTTACACGTTTCCACCTCTATATTCATTTCACAGTAGGTACGAATTGTCGTAATTGTCACATTGACATTAAAAAGTTCAAACGAAGTTTTGAACGAATAAACAAATAATTAATAAGATGCCTATTAATAAAATGCCAAAGTTATTGATTTATTTATTGTTGCCTTCGAAAATAGACCCTCACCAAGTGTTACAACAGTTAAAAATACCATTGAACATTTTCAAACTTCGGGATGTGTAAACCGTTGTAAAAAGTGTCATGAAGGTAATGAACCACGTGTTAGACCTGTCGATGAGGAGCGTCAAAACAGGGATATTGATATTTGTGCTTTTGTGGAAGCTAGTGAACCCTGCAATAGTGTACAAATTGCTAGGGAAGTTAACGTGAATGCTCGAACTGTCCAGCGAGTTCTCAAAAGGAATGGGTATCACTGTTTTAAGATACAACCAACACAAGAACTGTTTCCGGAAGATAACTTTAGGCGGATGGAGTTTTGTGAATTTATGTTACATAAACAAAATGAAAATGTACATGTACTTTTTAAAAAATATTTTATTTTCTGACGAATCTTCATTTTCATTACATAAAAAACACAATCCATCCGTTGCAAGGTATTATTCTAGGAAAAATAAGCACCTCAGTGTTGCAGTGCGAACGCAGCATCCGCAAAAGTTAAATGTTTGGACTGGGATGTTAGGCGACCATATTGTCGGTCTATTTTTTATCGATGGAAACCTAAACGGGCTCAAATATTTACAACTTTTACAGAATGAGATCATTCCGGCAGTTCGACGCCTTACCGTTAATTTTCAGGAGGTTTATTTCCAACAGTATGGGTGTTAGGCTCACAACTCTAGAGCAACTATTGACTTCCTCAATCAAACGTTTCCTGATCGACTGATAAGTACAATAAGTACGGATAAGTACGTGGTACCATTAAATGACCCGACTAGATCCTGTTACTTAGTGCCTAACGATTTCTTTTTTTGGGGTTTTCTCAAAAAAAAACATTTGTAGGCATCAGTTTGAAAAGGCCACAAACCTAGTCGAATTAAGAGGAAAAATACTTCATTTCTCTGCAAGCATTACACCAGGCCACTTCAAAATATGAGGAGAAATCTGTATGACAGATTCGGTTACTGTTTAGGACAAAGAGGTGGAATAGTTGAGCCCTTAATTCATTAATGTGCTTTCCTAATTTTTATTTTTTGTTTGTAGGTTCTTAATTAGGTAGTATTTTTTATGTTTAAGTTTGAAAGAATTTTATTGTTTTTTTTATGTAAAAGTACAAACGATTCGTATTATGATTTTTTTCTTCTTTCTTGTCTTATTGTTATAAGCTTTGTCCATAAAATTTGTACAAATTTCAGTGACATAAAGCACTACTAGCAGTAGTGACAGTGCAGTGATCAGTGAACAGTGTAGTAGTGTCTGGGGGCTCGGGAGACTGAGACCTCGGAAGCCCTGAGGAAGACATCAGAGAGGATGTCGAAAGCTCGGCAAAATGGATATCAACGCGGTTCAACCCGGAAGACTGGTGAGTTTAATATTAATTTTTGTAATAGTATTAATCTTAGCTCTAGGTTTCTTTCTTTCTAGATTTCTAGCTTATATATATATATATATATATATATATATAATATATATATATATTCTAGTGGATTCTCTTGGGCTTAGGTTCAAAAAAAAATTTAGTTTGATACTAAGACAATTTTTATATATTTTTTCCGACGTTTCGGCAGGACATCCATGCCTTTTTCAAGAATATGTATTGACTAAAAAAAAACATTCTATGACAGACATAATACGGTTTAAAAAATAAACTTTTGACTTACCAAGCATGTAAATATTAGGTATTAACAATTAGACGTCACAATTAAAATAATAATAAAACATAGGACAGACCCACTATATATATATATATATATATATATATATATATATATATATATATATATATATATATATATATATATATAATTATATATATATATATATATATATATATATATATATATATATATATATATATATAATTATACCCAACAAATATTGATGAAATTCGTGCCCTTTTAGGTCTCTTGCAGGTGTAAGAAAGGCAAGTCACCTAAATACAACTGTTTGGGAAAGTATTTAGTCTTTATTTTCATATTTTACATTTAATATTTTTCTTTTATTGTACTATAATATGGTCTTATTTAATGATCTATTCTAACTAGTTATTTACTTTATAAAGATATTATTTTCTGCTATTCAATAAAATATCATTGTTAAACTTGCTTAAACACATGTCTGTTTTTAAGTTCAGAGAATTTGACTTCTTTTGTTATTTTTGAAATTATATCGCCAGCACACACAAACCACTGTAAAGTATATTTCGATAACCATTAAGTTAGATCATCGCCACTCAAAAGCGCCATACAATAGCGCTGATTTATGAGATAGCATTTGTCCCATAGACCACCTAGGAACGGCCAGAGGGTATTTCTGGACATCTTAAGACACTCTTCCTACCGAGATAGCGAACGAAACGCACCCAGTTTATCGGTATGTTCTTTTTTTTTCGAGCCTCGGCGCCGGGCGTCGTCGGACGTCAGATACAACGCTACCCCACTGGCTATGATTAATACACCAATATTTCAAAGGTAAGTCCTATTCTTTGTACAGATAACAGTAATGAGTAAAAGCCAGCTAATTTTCGTAATTTATTCACAATTAATATTTGCTATTTTCGCTAATTTATTTACAGTCAAAATATTGCATTTTTTCTTAGTTATTATTCTAATTTCATTGAACCAGCGACCTCTAAGTTTTACACAAAACAACAACAGACTTGTGGAAAACAGACGGCACTGGTATAGAGCTTTTCCGACTGACAATGAACATCACGAGATTCAAAAATTTACTAAGGTACATTCGAACTAATGATATTAATACAAGGCATGATAAAGTTAGTTTGGATAAATTAGCGGCCAATAAGAGATCTCATTACCAAGAGGAACGAAAATCAGACAAAATGTTTCTCTCATTCACAATACGTAACCGTGGATGAAAACAGGCTTTTAGAGGACAGTGCTCGTTCCGCCAGTAGATACCAAGCAAACCCAATAGATATGGTATAAAAATATTTGCACTGTCTGATGCGAAGTTATTTCATACCAGTAACATGGAAGTATAATTTGGCAAAAACCAAGTGAGTGGTCCATAATATCTAGACACTAGTACTGTAGCGTTTTTTATTTAAAGTGTATAGAAAAGATTTTTGTGTTACGCTCCTGTTGGTTTTACCAAAGAAAACAATCGAAATAATATTTCAAGTTTTTTTGACGAGATTTTTAAATGCGTATTAACGCTGGAAATATGTTTTTATCTCTGTGTTGCAATGTTAGGTGACACAACAAGTTTTTTGTCGCCAAAGAGGTATTATGTTACATGAAGTCCCCCTAATATTCCGGTTAGAATAATCAATAATGCGTATATTTCTACCGATTCAAAAGTAAATATAGATGTTTTTTGTCTGTGTTTAGATTCAAATATCGAACCTTTTGTTACAAGTCAGGTAGAACTCCGTTTAAATACTGATTTGTTAATTTGATATGTAAATTATGATGCCCCTGATAAAAAAAGGTTTTATTTGTCTTTCATCGTTAGGAACGAATAACAAGGGAAAGATTGTTTGTTTTAAGTTTGTAGGCGACAGGCTGCAAGACGGAAGGGAAATTTTTGGCTTTGAATTTGTAAAATGTAAGCGAAAAGAGGAGTCGACTTTTAAGTTCCAAGCAGGGCAGACGTGCTACAATGTAGAAGTCCAAGATTTGATTTGAACTGGGGCAGACATGTGACAATTGAGTCAAAGATTTGAATTGAAAAGGAGTCGACATTTAAGTTCAAGCAGGGTAGACGTGCTACAAAGTAGAGTCTAAGATTTGATTTGAAATGGGGCAGACATGTGACAATTGAGTCAAAGATTTGAATTTGAAAAAGGAGTCGACATTTAAGTTCCAAGCAGGGCAGACGTGCTACAAAGTAGAGTCTAAGATTTGATTTGAAATGGGGCAGACATGTGACAATTGAGTCAAAGATTTGAATTTGAAAAGGGAGTCGACATTTAAGTTCCAAGCAGGGCAGACGTGCTACAAAGTAGAGTCTAAGATTTGATTTGAAATGGGGCAGACATGTGACAATTGAGTCAAAGATTTGAATTTGAAAAGGGAGTCGACATTTAAGTTCCAAGCAGGGTAGACGTGCTACAAAGTAGAGTCTAAGATTTGATTTGAAATGGGGCAGACATGTGACAATTGAGTCAAAGATTTGAATTTGAAAAGGGAGTCGACGATTAGAGTTTGAAAGCAGAGAGGCAGACATGTGACAATTGAGTCAAAGATTTGAATTTGAAAAGGGAGTCGAGATTTAAGTTCCAAGCAGGGCAGACGTGCTACCACGTAAGGTCGAGATTTAAGTTCCTGTTCCAATCGTTTTGCCCTGGAGTGTAGAACTATTTCCTGATGGTTGCTGCCTTCCAGTTTTGAAAGTTTTGTCCGAGTAGCTTCCCCAGAGATGTAAAGTTTCAAAGTGTTTGTATAAAAAAAACATTAAGGTAACAATTCAATATATTAATTTTTCAAAGTAAAGACAGATATTTTTTGGCTAAAGTAATAATTGCTTTCATAACAAATTAAAAATTGTAATATGTATGGTTATGCTGTTAATACTTTGTTTGTCATCAAATATTGATACTACAGAACTTAATTGTTGAACATTTGATGTAAACTAAGACATGTAAGTTTTGTTTATTTTGTTTTATGATATAGTATGTTTGTTTTGTAACCCATAATTTTGATAACTGTTTGTTAGAGACAAAAATAAATGTTTAATTTGTTTCTCTGATCTATTTTGAGTTTTATTTGAAAAAGATATTTTTTTCTATATTTTTGATGTTCTATAATTATTTCCCTAGTTACAACTAGTGGTTGTAATAGGTATAATTAGGCACCTCAAGTGGCGCCCTATATTAAATTTCTTGAGGTGTTTCCGTTTATTTTCATTCTGTTTGTCCCAAGAGATTTGTATAAGTACCCCTTTATTTCTTTTTTTTGTAGTTGCCCAATCCAACCCCCAATATCTTCAACTTATCCACGACCCAGCTCTCCAACAACCAACTGAGTGCCGTATGCACTTGTTTCGATTATTTTGTTTGCCCAATCTTGTCCCCCCATATTCTTACCCTGTGGTAAGCAAAATAGGCGTTACAGTACCAAGGCAGTGGCGGAACGAGACTGTCAACATCCCTACGGATCTAAGAGAAATGTTACCACCGACAATTGGTATACCAGCGTTGATGTTGGTATAAGCTTAAAGGAAAATGGTTTAACTCTCTTGGGAACAATAAAAGTAAATAGAAGAGAAATTCTGCATATTTTTCTAACAATCAAGGACGACCTATTGGCACTAGTAGATTTGGGTTTGGTGCAAGAGGAACACTAATGTCTTATAAACAAAAAAAAAACAACAACGTTCATCTTGTAACTGGAAAACCGGAAATCATATTAGTACAACAGCACAAAAAGCGGTGTTGATACCGTAGATAAATTATGCGCACAATATGATGTGGCACGTTGTAGCAGAAGATGGCCTATGGTTGTTTTAGTACAGCCTTTCAAATGTTACAGCAATAAATTCTTTTGTTATTTACAATTGTAACATTCCAAATTCTACAAAGATCCGACGAGAAGTTTTGACAAATTTAGCATTTAACCTTATGCACAACCACCAGAAGAATCGAAGCCAAAATGTCTATATACCCAAGACAATAAGGATTCGACTAAAGGAGATCTGTCATTTGGATGAAGATGTCGTGCCAGTTCAAAGAACTCCGAGAGCAATTGGGAGGTGTGGTGACTGTGGATGGAAAAAGAATCGAAAAACGAAATATTTTTGTTCGATTTGTAAAAAGTATCTTTGTTTGGAACATGTAAATCCAATTTGCAATGACTGTAACAATATTCGGCTTAATTTTATTATGTTTTTTGCCATCGCTTATATTTTTTATGATAAGTCTTAGTGAAATAATGTTTTATTTTTGTTTAAGATAGTTCTTGAAAGACTGATAGTTATGTTCTAATTTTAAAATTATTGTAATTTATTTAGTAAAAAAGAGAATAAATCAAAAACTATTACAAAAATTGTGGTCTATTTTTTGTGCTACGTGAATAAACATTCCAAATAAACAAAATCAATAATAATAAATAGTGTTAAAAAAACTACAAACAATATATTATTTTATTGAAATTTAAACAAAATGCATCCAGGGCCTATTTTTATGACCGGTGTAAAGGTTAAAAACAGTGATTTTTAGGTGATTTTTGCTATGAAATCAATGTTTAAACAATGATAAACATACTCTTCAATTTTTTCAAGGATTCGTTCTGAAACGAATTACTTTACCTTTTACATGTATTAAAATCACTGACCTATCAGACAATAAAAAGCAGTTACGGTAATGTCTGCCGCAGTTGTAGATAAAATGTCAGACAGGAATAATTGCAGAGCACGTCCTATACACTACGAAAACAATACTACTACAAAATACCAGTGGCGAAATCCTAAACTCTTTGATAATTTTTGATTGTTTTCCGTTCTTCATACTAAACTGTGATTGTTTCATGCATACCTTAGTAATATATTAATAAGTGTATATTTTCTTTAACATGCCTTTGAGTATGTGCCAAGTTAGGACCTTTTATCTTAATTATACACCATATCAGAAGATGTTTTTATTATAAAATATTTTACTAATAATTAATAGAAGTAAAAAACCAAATATATCAAGCTAAAATTATTTGTACTAAAACATATCTAACGGTTTATATGAAAGAAAAAGAATGAAGCCACACACGATCAGACAAAAACACACTATTCAGAAAAAATATATGCTACAGAAAGGAACGAAATAGAAATTAAAAACGAAAGATATTGATTTGGTTGGTTAATCACCTGCAACTGCGCACTCCAGGTGCAGCCTGATTCCAAAAGGCTCGCCACCAACTGTGCCCAGTCCTGACAAACACATGCATTCTATTACACTGATGAAATGAAATTGTTACTACCACAGACAGTTCTACAGTCAAATTTCTTTATAGGCTACTACCAATACAACTTTTTACGAAACACATTACAAAAAATGTAACTTGTACAGTTAGTTTGTGAATGATTCAAATTTATGATATTACTGGCCACACATTAAGAGCTACTTTTCACTAAGAGGAAAAACTTCCGTTCGTTTCGTTCCTTAAGTCAGAAGGTGAGTTATCAAAGTATAATTTTAATTAGGAAATGCATAATTTGTATTTTATAATTTCTGACTTGAAGGCCGAAAAGCCAAATAAAACGGTTCCAATTTTATAATCATGATTCATGCCATTCTACAGTAATTATAAAACTTTTTATATAAAATTGTTATTTTTATATCGTTCCTATATTTTTCCAACCTTTTCATCTCGTATTCTCTTTTATTGTTAATGCCGTTTTAGTATGGTGTAACTGAGTGTATTTCTATGGATTAAGAGTATACTCCACCCTTTCTTGCCCCATTTTACATTGGTAACTGACCGTTGGTAACTGATCAACGGCTTTAGGCGAATAAGTTAGTAAGTGGTAAGACATTTTCATGGGGTTGAGAAAACTGGCCCCAAAGGCAGATGAATCTATATGTGGTCAACGGCATAAGGATGTAGAAGGCAACGGGAAATCACTACATTAAAGATCGTCAGATTTTCCTTGAACAATATCCATGCAAAATACGGTCAATTACGTGGCCCCTAGTCCGCGGCACACCTTCACACCTTTAATGGTCGAGGGGTGCTAAGAATCCCCGCGAGGAGGAGCCACCCGGATGTGGCAAATAACTATATAGAGAACAAATACTTTTTAAATTTCGGGACATGGAATGTGAGGAGCTTGTTTGAACAAGAAAAGAAGCAAAATACGATTAAGGAAAATGAACAGACTGAATCTAGAAATATTAGGCATAAGGGAAATGCGCTGGCCTGGTTCCGGTAAAACATTGCTCATGGATAAATCGATCTATTACTAATGAAATGACACCTGAGATCATCTATACGGAGTTAGGGTAATTATCTCAAGGAGAATCCAAACAGCCGTTGTAAATTTTGTTCCCTTCTCGGGTAGAATGCTGTTGTTACAAAGAGAGGGTAAGCCGGTGAACATTAATATAGTGCAAGTGTATGCTCCAACTGCAGATAAATCAGAAGCTGAAATAGAACATATTTATGAACAGCTCAGACAACTTTTACAATACACCAGGAAGGAAGAAATTACAATAATAATGAACGATTTATACGCAAAGATAGTAAAAGGTGGAGTGGACAATATAATAGGTGATTATGGTTTAGGAACAGGAAATGCTAGAGTAGACAGATTGGCTCAATTTTTTCAAGAAGAAAATATGACGATTATGAATATACGGTTTCGATTACCACCCCGTAGACTGTATACCTGAAGATCACTACAAGATAATTACAAATACAAAATTTTATTAGAAATCAGATCGACTTTATACTAAACGAGATTCAGAAATTCCATTATAAGCGTTAAGACTTACCCTGGAGCGGATGTCCCATCAGACGATAACCACCTTGTCCCAAAAATAAAAGTGAGAGTAAAAAAAGTTAACAAAATACAAAAATTGTAAGTTGAATACTCAGTTAGTCAAGACAAACAAAACACAGGCTGAGGCTTCAACTTGTATAAAGCAAGAAATGAAAAGAATTAACATTAGAAATGAAAAACCCTGAGAATGTGAACATTGTGTGGAGCAAAATCAAAGATTCTGTTATAAAAACACAGAACAAAACTTTGGATGACGAGGAAGCTAAAATAATATTAAAATCTAAAGTAAAACATGCTGTAAACAACTCCTGACAGAGACCCTGGACCAGATAAACTTCACACCGAGCTAATTAAACTTATACATGAAGACAATTTAAGCGTAATAACTATCCATCGATATTTGTTGCGCTACCAACAACCAAGAACCCCAAAACAATGTAATGACTATAAACAGTTTAATGCCTGTAAGTTTTAATGTAAGTGTGAAGCAGATATGAGTAATAGACAGTTTGGCTTTCGTAATGGCTTCGGAACAATAGAAGCTCTGTTTCGTTTCACCACTCTTGCTGAAAAATGTCGAGACCAACAAAAAAATCGTTTCATGGCATTTATAAACTATGAAAAAGCTTCTCATGGCATGTGTAAAGCAGTAAGAACTCGATAAAAATAATATTAATATAGTGAGAAATCTCTATTAGAACCAACAGGGCGTGATAACATTAGATGGAAATAGCACGGATGCGCAAGAAATTAGTAGAAGAGTGAGAGAAGGCTGTATACTCTCAAAATAACTATTTAATATATACTCTGGGAGTTATTTACACAAGTACTTAAAAACTGTACAGAAGGAATCAAGATAAATGGTGCAAATATAAATAAATAATCGTTATGACGGCGGTAGTCATTATTGCTGAAAGTGAGAAAGACTTGCCAACGTAAATGAACCCAATTTGTGATACTGGGGAACGGTTTGGCTTAACAATAAACATAAAGAAAACCATGGTTATCAGTCAGAGGGGTAAAGTCATAATAAGAATCCAGATGAAAAATGAAGATATTGAACAAGTGGACAAATGAAATATTTAGGAGTCTGAATTACTGAAAATCTAAATCAAATCTAGATAAAATCTGAAGAATACAGACTTTTAAGTCAGCCTTTTTGAAAATAAGTAAATTACTGAGAAACCAAGGACTCAATCTGCAAATCCGATATCGCATGGTAAAATGTTATATCTACTCTATTCTTCTTTATGATGCCGAAGCTTGAACTCATATTACGAAGGAAATGGTGCTATATCATTTCCTTATAGGAAATGCAAAATGTTATATCACATTAAGAAGGAAATGGTGTTGAACAGAATGGGAAGAGACAGAGAACTTTTGACAAACATTAACTCTACTGGCACAGGCCACAGTGGAGTAAGGTAATTTGGAGTGATTAGACCAGAATCTCGATCTTTGGGAGTGATGAAGAGAAATTTCTTCTTCGCCGACAAGGGGAAGACCTTTCGCCCCAGTGTATTACGGTCCCTATGAAGAACCTTGTGAGTGTCATGGTATGAACTTGTATGATTACTAACGTAGTTAGACGTTTGGCATTAATAGAGGGCAATATTAATGCAAAAAAAATATCAGGAACAGATACTGCAAAACCAAACTGCTGCCGACTAACGGAAATTTGTTTGAAGAGGATGTTCAACATTGCATCTTCCAGCAGGATGGAGCACCCTGTCATACCACGACTTCCATGAGATGGTTGTGAAACTATGACGTTACTGTCCTGCCTTGGCCTGGAAATAGTCCCAATCTAAATCCAATAGAAAATCTTTGATCATGACTGAAAGTATTAGAATCACGCCGAAACTTGTTTAGAGTTATTACAACAGAAGTTTTGGCTCGTCTAGTGAACTCCATGCCTCGCAAAATCGAACCTATGCTAAAAACAAGGGTTATCCCACAAAATACTAATTTTTTCTTAATAACTGTTATGTCTTTTTTTTAAACATATCTACTAATAGATAACGACTATAGTTTGATTTTTTAAATTTTTAGAGGCTTTGTCATTTTAAAATAGACCTTAAATATTAAGTAGAAGCGTAAAACGATAAAATAAAGTCATAGATAATCTTATAAACAACATAAGTCGTGTGAAAAGAGGAACGCTGCTAACAAAACTAAAATTTTTGTAAAGTTTCCAGAATTTTGGCCACTAGTGTACGTTCACTGTATAATAAAGATTATCGTTAAGTACTCCTTTCATTTAAATATGTTATCGTATAAATTAAGACTGAATTTTCTTAAAAACGCATGTAATAGTTCCCGACGTATTTCATTACTCTAGCTGTTCATTAATTCTACCTTTTATGTAGACTAAATTACATAAAATAATGATTAGCAACAAATGTGTTCGGACTTTTAATGTGTAGCCTTTATAGAATATTTAACTGAAGAATTCGTCTGCGTTTAGGTACATGATGATTGCTGACAATTTAAATGATTGCTGGTAATTTAACCTAACACAGTTTTGTTTATTAATTTGACAAAAAGTGGTAATTTGACTAATTATTGAACAATACATCGATATTAAATTGCATCTTTATACCTACCAATATAAATATTTATGATTATTAAAAATATAAGTGCTGGTTCTGATGTTTGCATACATTTGTTATACATCGTCTGCATTATCCAAAAATACAAATCGCCATACTTGTTGAAATGTCTAAATACAACGGGATAATTGTATTTTTATATAATGTCGATGAAATAAATGTTCAACCTAATAATTTCAATATCTAAAGCTTACTGAAAATTAGCTGTCTAACATAATTTAAATAACATATTACACATTTACTTTCGGAGAAAACTGTTTTCTGTTTTCAAATAACAATTGAAAATGTGTTCAATTCTAGGTAAAAAAAAACAACTTTCCCGTTCAAAATACACAGTATATATTTTACACTTGATTTTATACCTTGTCCAGGTTCACTTGTATTTAAACAGAACTCGTTCTCACTGTTCCTATCTTATATTCATAAATATACAACTGAAGAAAGATGAACAAGATGTTTGCCGCTGTTATCCCAGCAAAAGGTTTATACAGCCCAGAGTTGACCTCCAGAAATAAGTGACCGTGTATTGGAACTCCCGTTAAAGTGGGCGTGTACGAATTCATCACTATATAGCCCCCCATAAAATTATTAGACTCTCCGAGATAAAGTAAACTGATCACCGGCATCCTTTGGAGATAGGTAAACTCATCACCGCAGATAGGTAAACTCATCACCAGCATTTTTGTCCCAAGGCGCTGGTTTCTCGTTTATGTGGTAATTTATTAAATTCAGAAATCATTTTAAGCAAATTGCTTTAAAATAGATATTAATACCGATTTTTTTACGGTGTGGCCTATTCTACGTATTAACGAATCCAAACGGTTTTAAGATCTGAAAATTCAGTTGCATAGGTTTTAGATCTTCTTCTTCTTCTTCGTCTAGCCATTCACGTCCACATCTGAACATAAGCCTCTTCAAGTCTTCCTTTCCATTGTTTTTTATTGTACGCTACTTGTAGCCAATTTTTCCCGGCAGTCCTTTTCAGATCATCTGTCCATCTCATAGGAGGTCTGCCTCTGGGTCTTTTGTGTTGGTATGGTCTCCAGGTTAAAATTGATCTGTGCCATTTGTTTAGATCGCTCCTAGCTACATGTCCAGCGTATTCCCATTTCAGCTTTAATGCTTTTTGCACCACATCGGTGACTTTGGTTTTCTGTCTTATCCATGTGTTTGTTTTCTTGTCCTTAAGTGATATACCTAGCAGTGCTCTTTCCATCGCGTGTTGAGTGACTCTAAGTATATTCATATTCTTTTTTGTGATTGTCCATGTTTGTGCCGCATAAGTTAATATCGGAATAATGCATGCATCAAAAACTTTAGATCTAAGATGTAATTGAATTTGTTGATTTCTGAGTATATAGTTCAGTTTACCGAATGCTGCCCAAGCTAACTTTCTTCTTCTTTTTATTTCTTCAGTCTGAATTTCCCTATTTAGGATTATTTTTTGTCCCAAGTATATATATTCTTCAACTTTTTCTATAACTTTATCGTTTATTATTGTCACGGTGTCTTCGGAGTGCATGACTTTTGTTTTGTTTAAATTCATTTTCAGTCCTATTTTAGAAGATTCGGTATGAAGTTCTACAAGCATGGTTTGCATTTCTTGTAGGTCAGTAGCTATCAGGATTATGTCATCTGCAAATCGTAGATTACTGAGGTAGCGGCCATTGATGTTTATTCCCTTATATTTCCAATTTAGGTTTTTAAAAACGTCCTCCAAAACTAAGGTGAACAGTTTGGGTGATAAAGTATCTCCCTGTTTGACTCCCCTGTTTAATGGTACAGGGTTCGTGTGTTCATTTTCATTTAGGTAGTATGTAGCTGTAGCTTGGTTCATAGTTTCTTTTATTAAGTTAATATATCTGCTGTCTATTCTACAATTTTGCATTGCGTTTATTACGGCCGTGTGTTCTATGGTATCGAAAGCTTTTTCGTAGTCTACAAATGCAAGGAAAACTGGAAACTTGTATTCGTTACATTTTTCTATTAATATTTTTGTGGTTAACAGGTGATCGGAAGTTGAATAGCCTTTTCTAAAACCTGCCTGTTCATATGGTTGGTATTCGTCTAATTTCCTTGTTAGTCGAGTAGTTATGACTTTGGTGAGTATTTTAAACAGGTGTGACAGTAGGCTGATGGGTCTGTAGTTTTCCAATTTTCGACTATCACCTTTCTTGTGCAATAAGATTACTTTAGAGTTGTTCCAGCTCTTAGGGACTTTGCCCTGATGTAAACAACTGTCCACAAGCTTAGTTACAATTGCAATTAGTTCCTTACCTCCTTCTAATATCATATCTGTGGTAATACTATCTTCTCCTGCAGCTTTATTTCTCTTCATATTTTCCAATGCTGTAGTTACCTCTGAAATTGTTACTTTTGGCATTATTTCTGATCCAACATTTTTTTATTAATTTCCGTGCTGGTCTCATCTCATCATCTTGTTGATGTGATCTGTAAAGTTCTGTGTAAAATTCTTCTATTCGTGTCAGTATGTTTTCTCTACTTGTGATTTCATTTTCGTCTTTTCCTATTAATGATATCATCTGACGTCGGTTTTAGATAGTGACTTTATAATGAAAATATTTATGAGCATCTGTTGTTTCTGTTTATATCGGAAATAGTCCTCAACTAATTAGAACTCTATTTATTATGACAAAATGAATCAAAACGCTATTGTACAATCTTCTGGCTTTTATAAACGGTCAAAGTTAACTAGAAGAAACATTATCCTGTGAAAACAGGACAGTTACATGTAAACTCTGTTTTATGTATACCATTGTTTAGTACTGTAGAAGCGTAAATACAAAAGTGAGGATGCTGGGATGAGAATGGTCGTTCTGGATCCAAAAATTGCCAGCTAATTTGGAATCTCTCCTCTTATAAGTGGTTAAAAAACTGAGTGGTTAAAATTAAAACTGAGTAGTTAAAATAAGTGGTTAAAATTCTGAGATCGGTGCCTCCTTTAAAAAGTTGGTAGACTTCATGGTTTTACCTGGATCTCCGTACTCGGTTTCGTTAATAGGTCCGAATATCTTTCTTAGGACTTTTCGTTCGAAGATTTCCAACTTTCGTTTAGTGTCTACTGTCATCGCCCATGTCTCGCATCCCTAACATACTATTGGTCTGATAATAGTCTTGTAGGCCCTGATTTTGATCTCCAGTGTGTGTTTTTGGAGTGGAACACATGGGTGAGTGGAAATTTATGAATATAGTGTAGACGTCAATGTCGAATTCCCACGATTTGTTTAGAATTTTTTTCACGGTGAATAGCTGATCAGTTGTAGATCTTCCTTGTCGGAAACCGGTTTGATATTCCCCGACAATATTTTCGGTTAGTTGTTGGAGTCGTTTATTTAGTATATAAGTGAAAACTTTACGCTGTGCACAAGAGGGTTACGCCGCGATAATTTTCGCATTTTAGTTTATCCCCTTTTTTATAGATTGTGCATATAATCCCTGTTTTCCAGTCACTAGGGATCTTTTCATCATTCCCAATCAATTCCACCTGAAATGCCACAGCAAATTCAATACTAAAAGCAAAAAATGTGTCAATACTAGACACTAATAAGACCCACATTGATGTATGTCAGAGAAACGTGAATTATGTATCTAAAGGAAGAAAAGATTAAGAAAAATCTTGGATGTAAGATGTAAACTAATGAGCAATACCCACTTGTTAACTTCATTACCTTTATTTGGGTACTTTTAAACGTCTGCTTAAATTTGCATTCATGTTGGTATATGAAACTGGTAAATTTTTCTTAAATAATAGTAAACACAGCAGAATGTTATCAGGTCTACTACATAATTTGTATATGCACCTCAGGCATATAATTGACTAACTAAGTAAATTGACTAAGTAGTATAATATCGTCAAAGAATATAATTAATTTTACCAAAAGAATTGGCTTTGTAGCTAATATAAAACAAGTTAAACAATAGAAATACTACACAACGTAAGTGCGATAGTCACATAATTGAGTTTTAAAATTATTAATACCACCACAATTACATTTCTATTTATTTGTTTTCTCATGGGCAGTAACATAAACATTTTTTTATAAAAGTTTTGTAACAAATTTATTTAAATTACGTTAGACATGTGTTCAAAACTTTTCAGTATTACCAACTAATATTATTAGCATTATGGCAACATATTGCATCCAAAATGTGTGCTGGTTAGAGTAAAAGTATTTTCAAATACATAGAACACTGCAGTAAAGTTATCATTATCATTTTATGTCTTTCTTTATTCTGAAATTGTTAAATTATTTAAAATTAAAACTGGTAAATAATAACAAAAATATATCTATTGAATTATAATTTCCGTTGAACGAAAATGCCATTGAACCTTTAAAAATCATAAGAAGCTGAATTTTTCTGACATTCAAAATCGTCGGTCGCTTCAACCGTTATTTCTATGATAACGGTGCTTTCTAAAGAAAAAGTACTAAAAAACATTTTTGTTCCAAATTATCTGAGCTATAAGACCTGGGGTAGTGATGGCAAACTTTATTGTATCTTTTTTAGGGTCCCAAAATTGACATTCTCAACAAAATTCAGCGTATTCGTCTCGTTTTTAGAGATCAAATCTCTAACGACTGGACTATTACTGATTGTGCGACCTCAAAAATATATTGCTCTTCATTCTATCGTTCCTTTTTCGCCATCGCAGCCATTCTGTAAACTATTTGTGTTTTTATCTGCTCAGTCTTCTTGTCACTAGCATGTTAAAATTTAAATAGTATCCTTAAGTTTAGTTTTCTGAGAGTAGCATATCTATTTAGATTTGCCTCTTGTAATTGTTTTGTCTATGAATTTATTTTCTAGAACCCACATTTTGTGCAAACAGATTCTTCTAAATGTATTATGCGCTCTCTATGCTCAAACTGGTTACGTTTTTGGAAGTTTGTGTTGAAAAAGGAAGCCAAACTAAATAAAAATGACCAGAAATAAAACGATTATAGTTTTTAAATGCAATTCTAATTTAATGTAGTGCTTTATGTATACGACTCCAGTGGCACATTTAAATTCATTTACCAATCAATATGCGACAAAAACTACTACTTACCATCGATAACTGTTCGAAATGTTGTTGAAATTGTGAAGTTTGTTGATTGAGTATGTGGTATTCATTCGGTAACGGACTAGTAGCTCCAGGACTACAAGGCGCTGAATGCCTACCGGGACTAGGTGAAGATTGCGGACTTGGTCTTGGACTTCTATAAGGACCAGCTTGCTGTAACTGAAACGAGTTTTGATTGTAGTAAATTTGAGAAATGTCTCTGATAAAACTGCCCTTATTTCAAATATATTCTTGACAATGTACAGTGGGTGATCAAATTATTATGATCACTTCAAAAAACTTTATATTTTACTGTTTAATAAAGAATAAAACTACATATGAGTGTCTAATAATGTGAATATAATATAAAAATAGATCATAAACACGTTCTTTTACAAAATTTTAAAATATTTTTTTCTTTGACCTTAAATAACATTTTTTTTTAATATTTTGTGTGACCTCCTTTAGCTTCGATGACAGCTTTGATCCTCCTTGGCATGCTTTGAATGTTTCTCAGGCAGTTTTCTTTTATTTTATCGTTTCTGTGCCAGGTGGCAATGAGTCTCTCAATTAACTGCTGCTTATTTGTGACAATTTCCTGGGCAACCCCCCTCTTCATAAGCTCCCATAGATTTTCGATCGGATTGAGGTCTGGGGAATTACCTGGCCACTTCAGTACTTTAATTTTCTTTTTTTCCAGGTACGATGTTACTCTTTTTGCCTTATGGCACGGTGCTG
This sequence comes from Diabrotica balteata, assembly GCA_918026665.1. Lineage (NCBI taxonomy): Eukaryota > Metazoa > Arthropoda > Insecta > Coleoptera > Chrysomelidae > Diabrotica > Diabrotica balteata. The sequence goes on along the minus strand of OU898277.1, from coordinate 147,196,908 downwards.
AATCGTGCATAAAGGTAAAATCCTCCGATTCGCCAAACCAGTCTTTGATTTGTGGCATGAGTTTTTTTTCCAGAACTTCAATATACTGATGTTGATTCATCATTCCATTTACAATGTACAGCCTCCCTGTGCCCTTACTGCTGATCACAGACCATACCATAATCTTGAGAGGATGCTTTTCTCGCTCCACTATGCAATCCTTATGATATTTTTCACCCACTCGCCTTCGGACGAAGGCCGACTTATCCATGAGTATCTCCACTGTAGACTCATCGGAGAAACAAACCTGTGAATAAAAAAAAACTATAAGATATTTTTTTTAGGATAAAAACAGTGGTTATAGTGATTTAAACTTTAGTAGTGACGTAATTTACCTTATTCCAATCCTCAATTGTCCAATTTTGGTGTTCTTTGGCCCATTCCAGTCTCTTTTTCATCATTACGATGGTCAACTTTGGTTTTTTGGCAGGGCGACATGATTTGAAACCTTGCTCAGTAAGCCTTCTGCGGACTGTCATGTCAGAAACTGGCATACCAGCTTCACGAATAAGTCCCGTGAGGATTCTTCTTGGCTTCTTTCTATTGTTTACGAATATATCCCTCATTTTTCTTTCGTCTCTGGGTGTAGTGACACGCTTTCGACCACATTTTTGGGCACGCTGGTGAATCAGGGGTTTGTTGGTTTCAATTTTTTTCTTGATATTGCTCACTGTTGCTTGCGCTACTTGGCATTGTTGAGCTATCTGACGTTGGGAAAGCTTTGTATTCAATAAAAGTGTCTTTATTTCCACCATTTTAGACACAGGGACGTCTTTAGCCTTACCCATTATGATTTTCTTCTCAAAAATCGAAATGTTTTGAAAATGTCTTTAAAATTAAAACTGATATTCTTTTTTCACTCACAATCACCACTAATAAATTAATAAAACATACTACAAAGATAAAACGATACTAATCTTTCAAAAACAATACAAAAACATACAAATTCAGTTGTAAACTCCAAGCGTAAATTCACCACAATGTGTATGTTGTCACGTAATTTGACACAAATGACAGTTCTAGAGCGGTAAACGTCAAAAAAGTAAGGTTATCAGTGACAAAATATATTGGCATACTTTAATCGTATATCAGCATATAATTTTATTATAAAATTTCTGAACAAATATGAAAAACTTAAATTTTTGTGACTGATCATAATAATTTGATCACCCACTGTAACTATACCTAATTTATGACGTAAAAATAATATATTTACCGTTGGTGACGGTGATGTAGACGGACATTGAGGTTGGTACATTCCTGTTAAACCAGGTAATTGTGTATAATTCGTATTATCCACCATATTAACTAAATTTTTATCTAATTGAATATTCTGGAAAAAGAGATTATTTATTAATAAATGGCTATTAAACCATATATACTAAACATGTAAAAATATGAATGTTACATAATAATAACATTTAAACATAATAATAACATTTATGAACCATTTCCAAATTTTAACTTATAAAGGAAAAGTTCCCAGCGGTTGGCTGTATATCATAGTTTAAAAAATATAATAAAGTTCATCAGTGTAAATGGTACATTTATAAAATTAATAAAATAAGGAAAATATTCAAAAGGTTTCAAATTTTCTTGCACATTAGGCGAGCGTTTTACCCCCATAAGCAGAGCATAAACCTACTAATTTTTTGGCATTTCTATCGGACCGAACTTTTTTTATTCGATTTTATATATTTTTTAAGTTCAAACGCATTTTTTGTTAATTTTTCCAAGTGGGCCAGAAATTTTTATTAACAAATAATTTATAACAAAACGAAAATTTTCCCGAATTAATTCGGAATCAATTTTTTGAAACGCATCTGATCGAAATAAATAATTTTTCTCTCTTCGTAAAATGCTTCCTTTTCGAGTTATTTACAATTTTTTGTTAGTTAGTGATTTTATTAGTGATATGATTTAATTAGTGATTTTTTGGATTTTTTTTCTAAAAAACTACTAAATGACTTGCAATTCTACAAAAAGCTTTAAACCTTTAAGTATAAGTAAGTAATAATCGCCAAGATTACACTCACCCTTAGAATATTAAAAGAACTTAAGAATAATAAAATATCAAAGAATGTAATAGACATACGAAAACTTAAAGAACCTTAACGTAAAAGAATGCCTCCAACATGCACTGCATGTGAGCTGCAGCAAATTGAACACAATTTTCCAGCGATCCGGAAGCGGAATGGCCGCTGTAAGGCCGGCATCACTTCCGAAGCACTACCTTTATTCATTCATTCTCCATTCATACACATCCACACTCCTAGTTCGGCATCATTCTCAGAAGGGCATTTCCTCCTTCCCCACAGTCAAACTCACGCATTCTAACTCAAAAAGTGTGACCCACTGTTCTAACTTCACCTTTCAGCATCATTCACTCTACCTTTGCCGTTGGTCCAGCTGTCTTTCTTCCTCTTCCTTTTTTTTGATCACTGCACGGATATAACTGTGTATGTTAATCCAACCTAATTTATTTTCAATCATTCTCTCAATCATTTCTCTCACTGTAACAAAATTCACACCTGTCTCTCTCTCCATTCTGTTCCTTTCCACTATCCATCTGCTGCAATCTAACATCGTATGTGTCACAGTGTCCGAGTATCCACAATATAGGCATTCATCTGTATCAGCCTTACCGATCCTATAAAGGTAGGCCCTAAAACACCCGTGTCCTGTGAGCACCTGCGTCAGGAAATAATCCAATCGCCTGTGGTCACAGTCCACCCAAACTCTTATGTTAGGGATCAGCATTTTCGTCCACTGTGCCACATCCTCCGTATTGTTCCATTCTTCTTGCCATCTTTCAACTGACCTTTCCCTTACCTGTCTTCTCTCAGCCACAGTAAGGTTTGGGCCTCTTCTCTCATAAAGCTCTTTTCTTTCCACCGCCAAAACATGCAACGGAACACATCCAGTGATGGTCCATAAGGCTGCCGCAGACACAGTCCTGTAGGCGCATGCCACTCGCAACAGACTTGTTCTGTCTACTCGTTTCATAAGACTCCTATAGGCCGTTATCTCTACCGCCTCGCTCCAGACTGGTGCTGCGTAGAGAACGATAGACTGTACAACACCGTGTAAGGCCCTCCTCCTTTCGGATTTGGGTCCTCCAATGTTCGGCATCACTCTCCCCAACGCAGCCGCACTATTCGCAGCCTTTCGGACCACCTCCCGAACGTGTTCCCCCCATTTTCCATTCTGGTGCAATGTCACTCCTAGATACTTTACTTGTCTCTTGGGTGTTAGACATACTCCCGCACATTTCAATTCAACACCTTGCCTGTTCCTTGTCCCCTTCAGAATAATGGCTTCGGTTTTCTCTGTCGCAAGTTTTAGTCCGTGCTGCGTCATCCATTTCTTTACGACGCCACCTGCGTTCCGAACCCGGTATTTGAGATCTGGCTCATCCCGGGCTACTACCAGTACAGCGAGGTCATCCGCGAATGCGAAGGGGGTTGTACCCTCTCCGTATTCACAGTGCATAACCCCGTCATATGCCAGATTCCATAGCGTCGGGCCCAAGACAGATCCCTGGGGTACCCCGGCCGTCACGTCCACGATCGTGCCCTTTTCCACCATAATCCTTCTCTCGGACAGATACTCCGCCATAATATTCATCAGGTAACCAGGACATTCTCTCTCCTCCATTGCCTTCATTACCTCGTTCCACTGCAGCGTATTGAATGCATTCTTAACATCAAACAACAGCAGGGCCGCCCAGCGATGTTCATTCCCTCTGTTGTGCAATGTTTCGAGTACACTCATGATTGCATCAATCGTGCTTTTCCCTTTACAAAAGCCAAATTGCCTCCGAGATAAACCACCTGACCTCTCAATCATGTCGTCTATGCGTACTCGCAGCATCCTTTCATAGAGCTTACTGATGCATGGAAGAAGACAGATGGGGCGATACTTTTCCCTAGCTTTGGGAAGCAGTATTAACCTCGATGTCCTCCAAGGCTCAGGAAAGGTTTGTGCTTCCAGCAATGTATTCATGTGTTCCAGAAGCCACGCAGGCTCCACCCGTCCTAGACCCTTTACCGCCTCAGGTGGTATCTGATCCAGTCCGGGGGACCTACGAGTATTGAGTGAACCCAATGCCTCGATAAGTTCATCCATGGTAAAGGGTACAGCCCGCTCAGCTCCTTCATCCCTCCATACACCATGACATCTGCCGTCCGGAAAGAGCTCTCTTGTTACCTCAAGCTTCTTGTCGATAGGCATTTCATAAGGAGGATACGCATGGAATATTGACGAGTACTGGGATCGACTAAAATATTGTCTACTAGAACCCGGTAAAGAAATACTAAAGACTTCCGCAAGGAGAAAAGAAGAATGGATTAATGATCAGATACTCAATATGATGAAACAACAAAGACAATTAAAAAAAAGACAACAATAAATACACGAGAGATAAACCACGAGAATAAGAAGATGATAAAGCAGGCAAAAAAAAATACTTTGAAGAGGAATGCAAAGAGATCGAAGACCTTCAAAATATATATGATCTGTTTAACCTTCACAAGAAAGTTAAAGAACTGGCAGGACTAAGAAAACAAAATCCCACTCGTGTAATTCTGGATAGACACGGGACTACTATAACACAGACGGACGAGAAAGTAAAAAGATGGGCAGAATATATCGACGAATTGTTCGATGATGAAAGAGGAGATTTGGAGCACACAGAACTTACGTCAAAAGAAATAGATTCATACATTACAAAAGAAGAAATATTACATGCACTAAAAACAATGAAGAGTGGGAAAAGAAAACTTCTAGATAAGAAGCACATTGGTGTTCAAATAACAGTCGTGAACCAAATTTTTAGTTCAGGCGTATTATCCAAAGAGTGGTTAACGTCGATTTTATTTGTCTCCCCAAAAAGAAAAACACAAGAGACTGCAGCGATTAGTGCACCATTAGCTTGATGTCTCATGTGCTAAAGTTACTACTAAAAGTCATCCATAACCGAATATATAACAAACTGAACATAGACGTTAATGATACACAATTTGGTTTTCGCAAAGGCCTAGGAACGCCTGGAACTCTTTTTTCACTTCATATACTAATACAAAGATGTCTGGACGTCAATCAAGATATATACGCATGTTTTATTGACTATAATAAAGCATTCGATGAAGTATGACATGAACATTTAATGAATGTCCCGAAATCAAATAAGATTGGAATAAACAATGGATAAATGGATAAATAAGAGCTGGAATAAAAGTAAATGCAGTTCCCATTAATAACATTAGATATGGGGACGACACTGTGATCTTAGCCGAAAATATTGAAGATCTTAAGAGACTGGTGATCAGAATAGCAGAGTATGGAAAAGAGTACGGTAAAACAATGAACGTCAAGAAGACGAAACTTATGAGGATATCGAAAAGTCAAGGAAATAACGAGAATCTTCTAATAAACGGAACCAAGGTCGAACAAGTGGACAAATATGCATATCTGGGAACAATGATTACATTTAGGAGATCAAAATCAGAATAGAAAAGGCTAGAGCAAATTTAAAAAAATGAGAAGAGTGCTATGTACAAGGGATTTAAAATTGGAACTAAGAGTTAGGTTGGTGAGATGCTATATTTTTTCGACTTTGTTTTATGGAATAGAATCTTGGACATTGAATGCGATATGAATAAAAAAACTGGAATCATTCAAGCTGTGGTTGTATAAGAAGAATTAACACCTTGCTCCAACTGACTATGCAGGGAAAGATCCAACGAAAGAGAAGCATAGGGAGGCGTAGAATGTCATGACTGCGCAACAAGAGAGAATGATACGGATGTACATCAAATGAACTTTTCAAAACAGCGAATAGCTATGATGATTGCCGACCTCCGCCACAGAGATGGCACTTGAAGAAAAAGAAGAAGTAATAATATTTTGACAAGGATAAAACGTTTCTATCTTGGTGAAAACATGTGCAAAACCAAATAGTTTGGAATAGCAGACTGCCGCTAAGCATGTACAGCTGTTGCGGAGCTACAGGCGCTCGAATCTTTTTGACTGCGACAATAGATATGCCTCTTCTTGATAACCTGTCTTTATACCTACCGATTTGTCAGAAATAGGCGCTCGTTGCCACGAAAATCCTAGACACTAAACGGCAAAGACGTCGCTGATACATGTCGCCGATGCTAATAATGACGTTAATAATATTTCTTTGTTGAATTATGAAAATGCTTCTTTAAATGATGTTAGTAGTTTTATATACAAATTCAATGCTAATTCTAATACTAATTCTGATGATCAATGTAAGAATAATGACAAGTTTTCATCAAAATACAACAAGGATTTTCAAGCGAAAGAAGCAAAACTGACATTTAACTTGTATAATGAAGAAATAGAATGTGGAGAAGCTATATTGTTAACGGTAATTGGCAACAAATATAACCTGTTTTTAAAACACAATTGTCCGTTCGAGTTTCATAAAATGTAAATTACAAGAACTAACAAAAAATTCGTGAGTATTTTTATCAGAAACGGGTGTTGAATATTTAGGTTTTTAATAAAAAGTAAACTATATATTGATTAATATGATTCACTGTAATAAAATATTCAATATTAGTCATCTAGTATATTAACAGAAAATTTAAGTTATTGTGGTATTGAAAAAAATGGATTTCAATTGTTTTAACGTCTTTACAAAAATAATAAGGCTTTTTTTTCTAAACAAATTGTGAATAATATTTGTATTGAATTAACGTTTTAAATTTAAACAAAGATTTCTTCGCATTGCGCGCCTGTATCGCGCATTCCTCGCGCGCCGTACACAGCGGTTGACTGCTCGAAAGACACTTTAAAGATTATAAAGCTTTTTGTAGAATTGCAATTCAATTAGTAGTTTTTAGAAAAACAATTCCAAAAATTGCAAATAATTGGAAAAGGATGCTTATTTCGAAAAATTATTAAAAAAAGTGTTTATTTCGTTGACATACGCTTAAAAATATGAGTCCACGGCTCAACATATGTCCCGTAAATAATTCCATTGCATTTGATCTTGAGCACCTTGAATCCAGTAGTCCGACTACTTTGTTGGAGGACGTCCTTGATTACGATAAGCATTGTGTCTAGGTATCCATTCTAAAATGTTCTTGGTCTATCTTCGATCTCTGACCCTGGCAAAATGTCCTGCCCAGTTCCATTTCAGCGTCGTAATTCTATTAATGTAACACCAGTTTCTCCTATTTGATTTTGAAACTCTGTTTATAATTGCCGGTTCACTTGGAAAAATTTTAAAAAATATATACATTTGGAAAATTGGGAAAATATACAGAATCGAGAAGAAAAGGTTTGGTACATTAGGAAATATCAATAGTGTTTACTTTATTTTAAGTTATTATTAGTTTGTTCATGTTTCAACTTTGCCTGATGTATATTTTTTGCAATTTGAATTATGAAATTTTAGAATAGAATTAAAATAAACAGAAACGCAGTAAATAATCTGAGATAATATTGAGAGTAACAAAAATGGATACTACTAGGATTGGATTCACAATATATGAATAGTAGAAGTAATCATATGGATTAATAAAAATGTGATTTATGGTCGCATATTGCAAGAACCACATACAAAGATATGTAACTAAAAAAGGTCATAACATCCATCGACGAATATATTCGGTCTAGAATATCTGTTTTGAAATGGCATTGGAATGAAAATTACTCCTTAGGTAAGAGAAATATAATATTTTTAAATAGTAAAAACACTTAAAACACTCGAAAAATGGATGCATCAAAGGCTGCTGAAAATTAGCTGAATGAACTGAACAATGAGTAAAATGATTGTTGGGCAGCCACTAAGTACAACTTGTTAAAATCGAAACTTTAAAAGAGAATCTTAAATTGTATGCGAACAGAAATTTGGAAGATAGAAACTAGACTTAAAGGCTTCAAGGATGATGTAGATAAGAACGCCAGAAATCTCCTTGGCAGTCGATCGTGGAGGAGAATGATTAAGGCGCGTACAGATATGCGAGCCAAACGGTATACGAACGGTACGCGTACAGCTCGTTGAAAATATATCTACATCGAACGGTTCGCGAACATCTCGCGAGCCATGGAAAGCGAAAACCAGCAACGAACACACATGTGCGAAATGATTCATTTTATTTATAATTTGGGTACTGATTTGGGTACATTTTTCGTTTACAATCTCCTGGTGGCATGTCCATAGTCTCACCTATTTCGCGCCATGCATAATCTTTTAAGTTTTTTCGGAAATGATCACGGTCTTTCGGATCCCAGAGTATCGTTTTGTTCTTATATAAATCAATTAGTTCAATACATTTATTCTCGGACCACTGCGCCATCATGTAGAACTTCACGCCGAAAATTATATACTAAATTTAAACTGTTTTTTATATCTACTTTAAAAACTATTTCAAAAAAGTATACTGTACTATACAATGTAATAGAGTCCCTAGTATAGGCTAGAATAAATTAAAAATTTCAAAAACTTCAACTGACTCAAAAAAAACAATTTGGGAGATTTGTTACAACCAATGAAGCTTTCTTCTACATACATAAATAAGTCACGTTCAAAAATGTAAATCAAGACATCATTTGCTTGTTTAACAAAAATAAAAATATGTACAATAAACCGTTTACTGTTTTTTCACGTCTTTCTAGGAAGGAACACGTCATTCATACAATGTCGATTTGATGAGACAATAAAAATGTTCGCTGCGTTTAGTAGCGCCGTCCAAACTGAACGACGAGCTTCTTTTGAAGTCGTGGAATAAACCGCCACAATTTGGTTCGCGACGAGCAACGAACGAACAGTTCGCGAGCAGTTTTGTCTGCCGTACAAATTAACGAATATTGTGTTCGCGAACCGTATGCATACCGTTCGGCTCGCATATGTGTACGCGCCTTTATAGAACGTAACGGATGGAGAGGTTTGATGAGGAAGGCCAGGGATCGAATTGGACTGTATAGCCATACGATGAATGGATGGTTGGTTGGTGTAGTCAAATAAAGTGAAAAAAGAAAAGGATATAAAGGTACAGCTTCCCCTAGAGCGTAAATGATAAAATAGAATATTGATAACTTAAATATTCCTCAACATACTTAAATCGGAAAACGTATCTTTTATAGATTTGACCTGTATAGTCAGAATAAATCTTTAAACTCTCTACAAGTTACTGGCTTTTATCTACAGCAAAGAACCTCTTGATAGAGATTAATGAAAGGGCAGTTTTTGGTAGGAAGTTATCTTGGCCAAGTAGGACCAGAGAACAGAAACCCTGAGATAAGCAGACGAATGAAGTATTTAACCTAGGATGCAAAAATAAGACATGAATAATATTTGAAAAGACCAAATAAATATATAATATTCATAAAAAATTAGAACTTATAATTTGAAGAAGTTATACTTATAGCAAATCGTAATCGTCTTTGTGTATGTAAAGCAATTAATGTAATTTTTGACGATAATAAATTTGCAATATTTATTATTAGTTCCATTTCTCGTATATAGGTTTAATATTACGATACACCTAGAGCAGATACAACCAACCGTATATTATAAACTATTTTTAAGACACGACTTTTAATAAAATTTTATTGAATCAATTATAATATATTCACAGACAAGAAAAATCGGAAGAAGTTCATGAACACCGCGTGATCTTTGTGTGTTTGCTTGCGTCTATCACGATGTTTCCATACCTAATATTATTCTTTATATCGTTTTTTTTTTTGGCTGTGAATATATTATATAATATACTCGGATAAATCTTAAAATAAAAAACTAGAAAAAAGCAGCCCCACCTAATAAAAATATGAGCATCGTAGTGGCTATCTTAATTTAGGCTATTTAAAATTCTATGCTTCATTGGTGTGTAAATTTAAGAAAATAATTTATCAATACCCGCTCATTTTTCTAACAGACGGTTGCAGACTAATACATATTTAACCGAGTATAATTATAATATTACAATAGGTAAATAAAGAAAAGACTTATTCACTAATTGGTTTTATTGTACCTTGAATGACCGGTTCCAAGCTCTACCATTCCTAGTCCATCCTCAAGTCCTCGATTAGGGTTACTTAACAAACGATACTGTTCATGTGTTATCCCTATCTTATCCCCTTAGTACGAGATCCCACTGCAAAATCACTGCAGTGACGTAGTTAACCAAACACCAAACTCACAACTTAACATACATTTAAAAATTGGAAAATACATTCATAATAGGTTGCTAGTCAAAAAATGGGCGCAAATAGTTTTAATTCAATTAATAGTAATTAATTTTTTAACAAACATTTCGTTCATTTATTTTTTAAATAAAATACGCTGCTCATGACGATTTTATATCAAATTAAAGCAATGCTTTTATTATTATTATGATATAAGGTTGCTTGAGAAAAAATGGTCGCAATTAGGATTGCTAGCTGTTAAAAACGCGAGGTATCAAAGGTAAAGTCAAAGAGAACTAGAGCGACACTGGTTTGATAAAGATGGCGAGTGTCAGATTATTACGACAAAGTTTCGAAGCTCCTTATAGGTACTGTTATTACGTTGATTAAAGTAAAGTTTTCATTTTAGAAAAATAAAAGTGTATTTTTAATTACATATAAGTTTCTAATATGTATATTATTAACACTATCTCTCCAAGTGGTTTTAAAAACCCACCCATATTTTTAGGCAACCTTACATCATCATATTAAAAAAATGAGCCTTAATTTGTAACATGCATATAGGTAATAAGCAGAGTATTTTTTATTTAAAAGCTAATTTGTGTTGAAAGGATATAAGGCCAGGTAAAGCCCAAGGTTTTGACAATATTCATCCCGAATTCTTAATTAACAGCGAAAAATATGCGAGAGAATGGAAGGCCCACTTTTTCACAGACATTTAGAAGACCGGTACAACACCACAGGAACTCAAACGCTTGAAGGTCATTGCCATATTAAAACCAGGGAAACGTAATGATACCAACCCTAAGAACTACAGATCAATAGCTCTACTATCGGCGACGTTCAAGCTACTAGAACGACTTATTTACAACAGAATTAGCCCAAAGCTACTTGAATCAATACCGGTTGATCAGGCAGGTTTCCGACGGAAAAGAAGCTGGACAGATCAGGTTCTTTCACTTACCATATTTATTGAGGCAGGGTTCCAGAGAAAACTTAAAACTGCAGCCGCATTCATAGACCTAACAGCGGCCTACGATACAATCTGGAGAGAAGGCATGATATACAAGCTCCTCCGTACAATCTCCTGTAAATCCGCTCGAATAATCAACAGCATGCTAGCTGATCGAACGATTCATATATTCATGGGAACCGACATCAGCACTTCAAGAAAACCGAAGAATAGACTGCCTCCGGGATCTTTCGTAGCTTCTCTTCTCTTTACCTTGTACATCGCTGATATACCAGAAACCAGATCAAGGAAGTTGATAACTGGGTCCTTGCAAAGGTGTATGTCATTTGAAGAAACAGAAGAAATCCTATCTCCCACTCTGAACTCAGAACCCTATCTTTCAAGGCACATTATCCACAAACTATGCGGAACAACATGAGGAGCATCGGCTTCCATCTTGCGATCATCTGCTCTGGACCTTGTCTTCTCAACCGCGGAATACTGCTCTTCAGCCTGGCTTAACAGCCCACATATACACAAAGAGGATGCCAATTGAACAATAAAATGAGAATGATTTCTGGGATTATCAAATCCACTCCTACGAGATGGCTCCCAGTACCGAGCCACATTCCACCACTCAAACTACGGCGCACGCACTCCATCACGAGTAGGTACAAAAAGATACTTAGTAATGAGATCCTGCCAATCCATCCAGATATAGTAACTACCAATAGTAACCGTCTACGCTCCAGACGATCGCCAATAAAAACAGCATAGACTGCTGTGGAATCTCTTGGTCTCGAGAATGGATGGAACAACAAAATATCAGCTTACCCCGCATCACACAAAAACCACCAGGTTTTGACTTACCACGCAACACATGGACTATGCTGAACCGAATCAGAACCCAACAAGGTAGACTGCGGAAAACCACAAACCATCTGTCACATCACAGAACAGTGTCCCTCGAGATCCTATCATGGCAGGTCAAAGGATTTCCTAATGGCGACTCCAGAGTCGATAGACTTTACAAATAAGTTAGATCTTCGTTTGTAAACATATGTATTACGTTTTATACACAATATAATGTAAATTTAAATGTAAATGTGTCGAGTCATCATTTAATCTTCGCTTATCGACTGCTGGACATAGATCTCCCTCATAATTTTCCATCTATTCCGATCTTGTGCCTCTTGCATCCAATTCCTATGACAACGTTTTAGAGCGTCAGTCCAACGTGTTGGTGGACGACCTCTGCTTCGGTAGGCATCAGCTCTTGGTCTCCATTCCAGTATCCGCTTTGTCCATCTGTTATCTGCGATTCGAGCCACGAGACCTACCCAGTTCCATTTCAGTGTTGCTACTCTCTCAACTGCATCAGCCACCCCTGTTCTTTGTCGTAGCTGGCGATTTGGGATCTTGTCTCGTAGTGAAACCCCAACATAGCACGCTCCATCGCCCTTTGACACACACGGATCTTTTGAACTGTTCTCCTTGTCGAGTGCCATACGATAAATAACAAAATGTTCAAAATTAATTACCATGTAGTCTCCTAGTCTTAAATTATGTAAAAATGTGAGTTTGATTAACTTATATTTCTGTATACACTTTATATACTGTTATTAAGAAAATTTTTTGATGTTGTTTAGAAAATCAAGATACTACATTGATATACAAAAAAGTATTTTCCTACCAACACTACCCTGGCATAATCAGGCGATAGTATACTTACTTTAGACCATTTTATTTGTATTTCTATTTGTTAAGTAATGTGAATCAGGGACCTAACGATGGGTTGGAAATTGTAGAGTCCGAAACTGGTAGTCCAAGGTACAATAAAATCAATTGTGAGTCTTTTATTTTATTACCTATTAAAAATGAACTCTCCTGTGCAAACAATTCATAAATAATTATAATTACATTCAAAAATTATTTTTCTTTCTACTGGATACATTAAAATAAGTAATATTGTCTAAAAATAATAAAATAATATGCCCACCTGTTGATGTTGATGATATCTATGACTAAACGGTACGGTTAATTGATGCTGCAACAATATTACAAAAACCATGCAAAATAAAAATCAAACATAAAAAATAAAACAACAAAAATCAAATACAAGCCTTACTACAAACAGATAATTCAGCTTTTTAAAATCGGTAGCTTAAACTGAATCATATAATATACAGGGTGATCCGTTAAGTATCGGTTTATATTCTTTATAAATAATTCTTATAATTTAAATTGATATAAGGTTAAATGCTCGAATAAATGAACTTTGATCAAATGAAAAGGCAGATTTCGAGCCCAGTTCATTAATTAAATCCTGCCCAAGTACTTTCTCTTCCTAGAGCATCTTCAGGGACATTTCGTCTATTTTGACCTATCCAACAAACTGTTAAGAATGTCATAAACATATATTTGTGCATTACACTACACTACACAAGGACAAACAGTTTAATTTTTTTTTTAAGGCGAAGCTACATTATGTTTGGCATCAGGAGAGAGAATGAATGAATGAATTCTCTCTCCTGATGTCAACCATAATGTAGCTTCTACTTTAGATGCTCTAGAAAGTGAAAGTACTTGGACAGGATTTAATTAATAAATTGTGCTCGATATCTGCCTTTTCATTTGATCAAAGTTTTTATAATTTAGTCAGTAAGTTGGTATTATCAACAAAAAGATCATTAAAATCATTTTTAATGAATGTTCTATAATTTTTTTAAGTGAAAAAAATCCTTTTTTGTCACTTCTTTAGACTCGAATTTATAAAAAAATTTATCTCTTGCCGGGAACCTAGTATACCAGCAATTGAAAAGAGGTAAAGATTATACAATTTTTGAAACAATAAATAATTACTAATTAGATTAAATATATATCTGCAAAAGATAGTTATTTAATAATTAGGTAAAAGGTTTTTAGTTTTATACACAAACTTTGATGAACTATGATGAATGGAATATGCTATTACTCTATACCGCAACTTTCACGGATCTCCCTGTACAAACGAACTAAACAGTAGTATTGTGTTTTTGTGCAAATAATTAAAATTCATGATAACTAATAGAATGGAAACAACATAATTAAGTACTTAATACAATACGAGGAGTATTAAAAAATATTTACCTACTAAAGAAGCAAATAAAATTTCAAAGTCAAACGTATTTTATTACGAAACATACTCTCCTCTTAAGAGCGTAGGTGCAAAATTTCGGGCCAATGCTTTTTAAATGCATTCATTTTTTTTGAATCCTGAAAAAACTATTAAATATTTGTGCAAAATTAAACGCAGAGTAAAAGATTACATTATTACCGATGGCCGAAAGTCCATTAGAATAAACAAAAAGTTTTTTTGAATGAGATATTTGAAATTAAAAATCACATTTAATTTTCTCTTCTTTTTCACCCTGTAACTTACTAAAATAAACATTATAGTAGTTTTCGGGGACTTTCGACTCTTAGTAATAATTTAATCTTTCATTCTGCGTTTAAATTTTTCAAAAATACGTATTAGTTTTCTTAGGATTCGAAAAAAATGATTGAATGAATGATTTATCTTCAAAATGAGGCATCCAGAGATAATCACTTCGTTGTAAGAAAATTTACACACTTTTTCAAGAAGTTTTTTAAGTTGAAAGACACGATAGTCAAAAGAAGCCAGATCTGGTGAATAAGGGGGGGTGTTCACGTAATTTTAACACTAATCACGAATTATTCGTCACGTCTACGTCTTTTCTTTATAATTGTTTCACATATATAATGGTCAGCAACGTCGAATAATAATTCACAGTTGTTGTTCTACTCTTATCCAGAAAATATATCATCATTACTCGTTGGCAACTCCAAAAAACTGAAGCAAGAACTTTTCCCCTGTACACTTTTGAACAGAACATTTCTTAGACCTCAGAGAAATAGAGTGTCTCCATTAAATCGATTGTTGTTTTGTTTCTGTGCCGTAGAAATATACTCAAAATTCATCTATAGTAACACCAAAGCTTAAGACGTTTGCATATTTTTCAAATAAAGCATAAAGCACAGATCGAACCCGATGATTCTAAACCTGCACGCTTTTAGTCAACATTAAAATATTTGTGGATCTTTTGAAGTTTGCGATCCAATTTTTAGTCACATACGAAGAACACTGATTGTTAACGATATTTAGCATAATGTAAATCTTCTTAAACGTAACTATTACAAATAATACAGAAGTAGGATGATGGCTCGATAGTCCAATTTTTCAATTTTGGCCCCTTTGCTATTTTTTTTGTGCAAGTATCATTTGAGTTTTTGAAATTTTAACAGAATAAACATAAACAGGTACAAAACTAAAGAATCAAAATTGTCGTTTAATTTTTATTTTGATCTAAAAATTAGTAAATTTCCCGTTAGAATAGCTGATAATTTACTTGTAATTAGTGTATTTCTATTAGTTATCAATCATTTTTAAAAACTGAAATAAAAAATCCTCAAACAAAAAATTAACTATATATTTTTTTAAAATTTCAATAATAGCTGAACATAATTTTTAAACGAATTAATTAAAATCGAATAACCTTTTTTTACTTACAAAAACCCGCTTTAACCTAATAAGGTTTTTAGCGGAATGGCAACAGTTAATTGCTGAGTACATTAAAGTCTTTAAAAAACAAAAGCAGGTTATCTATAGTGTTTTATTTTTTTACTCCTATTGTGTTTTTTTTTTAATTTTTTTTTTTTCAAACCGATGAAAATTGAGAAGTGGTCACTACTATGTATGTATGTATAGCGTTAACAGGCCTTTTAGGCCCATTGCTGGATGGATAATTTCCATCGTTTTCTATTCTTAGTTAACAGCTTCCAATCTCTGATTCCCATCTCTCTGACATCTTCCATCACTACATCTCTCCATTTCTTTCTTGGTCTTCCTCTCTTTTTTTTGCCCTCAGGTACTCTCCAAGCAATATTTTTGACTAGTCTATCACCTTGCATTCTTTCTAGATGACCGAGCCATTCTAGTCTACGTTTTTTTACCACTTTTGTTATTGTAGGGTTAGCATACAAATGATACACTTCTGCATTAGTTCGTCTTCTCCATTCTCCCTCTACTACTTTTCCACCAAATATTCTGCGAAGAATCTTTCTTTCCCATGCTTCCAATGTATTCTGTATAGTTTTGTTCATAGTCCATGTCTCGGCAGCGTATAGCATTGTGGGTCTAATTATAGTTTTATATACTCTTATTTTTGTATTACGAGATATATCTTTGGCCTTAATTATTTTGCTCATGGCTCCAGCACATCTGTTGCTCTTGGTCAGTCTCAGGTTGATTTCAGTTTCTTCCTTACATGTCTGATCAATAAGAGTACCTAAGTACATATATTCATCCACCTTCTCGAATTCTACAACTGATCCATCCTCCACTTTCAATTTAAAGGATTTCCTGGTGTTTATTCCTTTTTTGATCGAGATCTCCATGTATTTCGATTTATTAATATTAATTTTCAGTCCCATTTTTGAGCTTTCCCGAATCAATCTTTTTGTTATATTTGATAGCTCTTTTCCATTTCTTGTAATAAGAACCACGTCATCAGCGTATGCTAAGCACTGGTGCTCCTTGTATAAAATAGTTCCGGACCTATTTATCCCACTATCCCTTACAATTTTTTCTAGAACTATATTAAATAGCAATGTAGACAACGGGTCTCCTTGGCGAACACCTTTTTTTACTTCAAATTCTTCTGAGATTGTACCGTTTCATCTCACAACATAAATGGTTTGTCCAATTGTAATTTTTACCAATCTTATTATTTTTTCTGGCACTTGGAATTCTTTTAGTGTTTCTATTAACTTGTTCCTCTCTATTTTATCGTAGGCAGCTTTGTAATCAATGAAAAGTACTTGTGCTGAAATGTTGTATTCATAGCAATTGTTCAGGATTTGTTTTAGCATAAAAATTTGATGGGTTGTTGATCTTCCTTTCCGAAATCCTCCCTGGTATTCTCCTAGATTCTTCTCTATATATATTTCTAATCGTTTTTTAATTAGTATGGCGAGTACTTTATAAATCAATTCTAATAAAGATATTCCTCTATAGTTTGCGCATTCAGTTCTATCTCCCTTTTTGTGTATAGGAATTATAATCGACTTATTCCATTCTTGAGGCATTTCTTCGGCATCCCATACTTCTAGTATTAGCTCGCCAAGTTTGTTTATTAAGGTCTCTCCTCCATATTTTATGTTCTCTGCCACAATGCCGCTCTCCCCGGGGCTTTTTTGATTTTTCATATCTTTTATTATTTCTTAAATTTCTTCTCTTGTGGGCCTTGGTATTTCTTCTATTACTATTTGAGGTTTAGGAATATAACAATTTTCTTCAGTAGTCACTTCTTCATTTAGCATATCTTCGAAATATTCTTTCCACCTTTCACATATTTGGTCTTCGTCCACTATCAGGTGTCCTTGCTTATCTTTTACATTTATCGTTCTTCCCTGGTACCCAGTTTTAATGTATTTTACTTCTTTATAAAAATTTTTTATTTCATTTTTCTTGTAATTTTCTTCAATGCGCTTAATTTTATGATCCATATACTTTCGTTTGCGCTCCCTTAGGATTCTCTTTACTTTTTTTTCGTTGTTCGGCATACCTTTCTAGGTCGTCTTGTTTTTGCGATCGTAAACTTTTTAATCTCAAATCTGATCTCTTTTTTAACTCTGTTCTGCATTCTTCATTGAACCAGTGGTTTTTTCTAAATCTTTTTGTTCTTGGTATGTTCTTCGACGTAGCTTCCTTTATAGTGGTTGTCATTTTCAAGAACTTTTGTTGTATGTTACTCACAGTAGTACTATCTTGTTTCGCGTAGGTTTCTTGTAGCTTTGCGCAGTGGCGATATCGTAACCAATGAGGTTTACCCGAAGTGCGATTATTGCTAGGTCACTACTATATTAATTCTTTAGTACTGTTCAATCGAGTTGGGTAAGCAATGAGGGTTCGCATATGGGGATATCAATGGCAGACGATGTTCCCGTAGCCATATTGAATCTTGTTGGATATCCGTTGTAGGCATAAGTACATAGTGTTAAACACGTTTCCTAAGATATTTCCCCACTGTGTTGTTTTATTTGATCCCCATGTAATTTTATGGCTATTAAAATCTCCCGTGATTATTCGAGGTGAGGTAATTTGTTGAAGAAGATTAAATAATTCGGGTTTAGATAAAGTTTCGTCTGGTGAAACATAAATGCTACAAATATTGAACTTTAGTGGGGCCAGTACTGTTACAGCGACTGCTTCGATAATAGTTATGAGGTTTATATTTTGGACATGTATATTTGACTTTTTTATATAGAGCTACTCCTCCATAGACATAGTTCTAATTGGATCAGTTAGTCCAAAATCCAGTATAAGCTTTCAGGTTGTGCGTTAAGTTATTCTTAAAGTACGTTTCTTTATACGAGGTTTATATTTTGAACAGGTGTAATTTGCCTTTATATACAGGGTGGTCCTTAAGTAACTGTACAAAAAGAAACCGTAAATTCTACACTTTAAAATATTACGATTTAAGTAAAGGTCTTTTAATAAAATGTTGATATTAAGAAAGATACAGGGTGTTAAAGTAGAAATTTAAAATTTTATTTTTCGCTATAACTTTCATGTTTGTCAACATTTATTTATAAAAAATTTACAACTTTGTACTATTAAAGGGCGCCACATATGTGGCATACATTTGCACGTAACTTTTTTGCTCTTCAAGCTACCAATATTTTTAATAAAAAATATTAAAGATACATTATTTTAACAAAAAAAAAGGTATACTTGTTAATATCTGCAAAACTCAACAGTTTTCGAGATAATCGCATTTTAGAAATCAACTACATAATTCTGATTTATCGCAATTACCCCAGGAACGAAAGAAAATTAAAGAAAAACATCAATACTTCTGAATTTTGGTATAAAATACCTTTAATGAAGTTAATGGTTAACGAATTATTAAATAAAATAAATATTTGAGCTGGATACAATAACAGGATTTGATAAATAACAGAATAATTGGATTTTACATCAAACATTTTACGTTTTGTATTAAATTAAAGTCATAATTAAAACATTTTATTTTCAAACCAAATTAAGAAATAGTTAAACTAAATAACATTAAACTTTTTGTCAAAGTAAGTGTTTAATATGTCCGACATTTTCTTTAATTCATTTGTCAATACATTCCATAAAATATCGTCTACCGTATCATAATAAGTAATTTTTTGATATTTTGATGAATTAAATAATTATATTAATATCTCACCACAAGAATGTGACTACCACGAACAATCCAACGTTCAGAAAAGTTGTATTTAAATACAGTCTCACTCCGCTTTCTCTGTAATGTAATGGTGTACCATCTTGTAGAAACCACATATTTCGCCTGAAGTTTGATGACAATTCTTCCAATAAATTAATAAAATCATTTTATAAAAAATGTAAATAAATCTCGACATTCAAATTGCAAGATAATTCGCATATCCGTAAAAAATAATTACCAATGGTTCCAAACCATAGGACATGCATTTTAAATATGAATTTTGAATGATATTTCACGGATATGAGAATTACCTTGCAATTTGAATGGTGAGATTTATTTACATTTTTTATAAAATGATTTTATTGATTTATTGGAAGAATTGTCATCAAACTTAAGGCTAAATATTTGGTTTATACAAGATGGCACACCAATACATTACAGAGAAAGGGGAGTGAGAACAGTATTTAAAAACAACTTTCCTGAACGTTGGATTGTTCGTGATAGTCATATTCCTTGGTCATGTGGTAAGATATTAATATAATTAGTTAATTCATAAAAATCCCAAAAGAATACCTATTATTATACTTATAATAAGTACTGCAGCAGTTTCTTTAGAACCAATGTGCTATTTAATATGAGACGATATTTTATGGAATGTATTTACAAATGAATTAAAGAAAATGGTGGACATATCGAACACTTACTTTGACAAAAAGTTTAATGTTATTTAGTTTAACTATTTCTTAATTTGGTTTGTAAATAAAATGTTTTGATTATGACTTTAATTTAATACAAAACGTAAAATGTTTGATGTAAAATCCAATTATTCTGTTATTTTATCAAATTCGATTAATAATTATCCTGCTGATATATTTATTTTATTTAATATTTCATTAAATACTAACTTTATTAAAGGTATTTTATAACAAAATTGAGAAGTGTTGATGTTTTTATCTATTTTTCTTTCATTGTCTGGAGTAATTGCGTTAAATCAGAATTATGCAGTTGATTTGTAAAATGCGATTATCTCGAAAACTGTTGAGTTTTGAAGTTATTAACAAGTATACCTTTTTTTTGTTAAAATAATGTATCTTTAATATTTTTTATAAAAAATATCGGTAACTTGAAGAACATAAAAGTTAAGTGCAAATGTATGCCACGTATGTGGCATATGTGGCGCCCTCTATTAGCTATATCAAAGTATACATTAAATTATAATTTCTGATATTTAATAGTACCCAGTTGTAAATTTTTATACATAAATGTTTACAAACATAAAAGTTATAGCGAAAAATAAAATTTTAAATTTCCACTTTAACACCCTGTATCTTTTTTAATATCAACATTTTATTAAAGCAAGTTGACTTTAATCGTAATATTTTAAAGTGTAGAATCTGCGGTTTCTTTTTGTACAATTACTTAAGGACCACCCTGTATAGAGCTACTCCTCCACCGGCTTAGTTTTGATTGGGTCAGTTAGTGCAAAATCCAGTGTAACCTTTCAGGTTGTGCGTTAAGTTATTTTTAAGTACGTTTCTTTTAAATGAGAGTATGTACGCACATTTTATGCAGTAGCCTGGTTAAATGGGTATAAACCCATTTAAATAACATTGTAATATACTATTGAAAATGATTTATGATTTAGTGGAAACACATAAATCACTATCGGGTTTAGATGTTTCATGTTCTAATGGTTTTTCTAGTCTTTTGAGTAGTCGTATGATTCGGCTTTTTAATTTTGAGTCTTTAAAATGAGCATGAGTGTCAACAAAAGTATTTGAGTGAGTGATGTTAAATCCGGTGTATAATCCTTAACAATATTATAGACACCTTTAGCTCCGTATGTCTCATTTAGTAAATTCTGAAATTGATCATAGTTTAAGACATTTTGAATGTTTACTGAGAAATCTTTTAGCAGCTTCTTCGGTTTTTGATGTTACTTTAGTTGTTGTTTCAATTTGATTTTGTAACTTCTGACCCATTTGTGTCTGTTGTTCTTGGGGTAGGTCTTGAATGGATGGTATCATGTTTTTATCAGGTGCAGAATTGGCGTCGACCTTAATTTTTTGAATGTAGAATTACTTTGATTACATCCTTTATGAAATACATAATTTGGTTGCTAGTTGTTCTGTTGGAGATGTGAGTTTGCGATAGATGTTTTTTGGTTGATTCTGTTGATTTTTCCGTAGTTGGAAGGATCAGATTTGACACCTCCATCAAATTTATTGGAAGAGAAGTTGGTGAATTATTAGTTGGTTGAAGTTGGCTAAGTATTCGTAGCTCCAATTCTCAAACATGTTATCAATTTCAAGAATAGGTTTTGGAGAAGAATTCTCAATATTTCGTGTGGGATTGTTGAACTAACATTAGATAAGAGAAGTCGTTCTGACGGGTGATTACTCTACGTGCTAGAGAAAATTATCAACTACATAAACTACTAGCTTTACTGGAAAGATAAATGTATACTCGAATATTAGAGATTCTTGACGAATAAATAATATTTTCTGGTTAAATAAGTGGTCCTCGATAGATAATCTTGCACATTTGCGCCATTAATTGAACTGAAGATGATGCCTTATTGTTTTAGTGGAAATTTTGCTTACTTTTACTTAAACACTCTATTATAATTATAATCATATCCAAGTACGGCTCCGATATTAATTGTTGTTGATAAAAAACTAGTTCGTTGCTGTGTTGATATGATAATTTTATTTAGATCAATTTCCAAAATAAATATATTAATTCAATCTAATGAATGTTCTTTTACTCACTTTTTATGTCTTCTCATAACACTAACTTTAATAAACACGTATATCACTTTTGTTGATTTACCATGAAGAAAATACTGGTATAAAATTGCGAATATATCGGAGCTAATATCGGAGAAATTAAACACTATGTGATTTAACATACTTAGTGATTTACTGAATTATTCAATATTAATATTCACATCTGAGCTCCTGCTAGAAGTCACTCTTTAGTTGCTTCGAGTATATTTCCCACCACTTTATTTGATTTTAATACATTTCTTTCGCTCGTTACTCGTGTGTTGTCATCATATTCATTTTTCACATCCACATCACTCACATTTTCACTTCACTTTCTCTCTGAACCATCGGTTTTGATTACGTTTGTCTTGTCTCTTTACTCATCGTTTTCCCGAAATACAATTTCAATGTCTGAATTGGCACAATATTCATCCACAATGTCCATATTTGATGTATAATTCTCATCTATTAGTAAAAATAACAAAAAATGATTATTTGACATACATAAAGATTTACGCTGCCTGGGGTGTCACGTAGGGCGACCAAAACAAGATTTGGACTATTGGCGGCATTCCTTTGTATTCAAACTCATTTTGGTTAAAATAATCATGCCTTTTTAGTCCAAAAATATAGACATCCAGATAGATTGTTTAAAAACTAAGCATTTTTACCGAGTAGAAATTATTTTAGCTATATAAGTAATATAGATAAAATATTTTTAAATAACATATGTAGATTAATATAACAAGGGAAATTATTTTGTTAAATATATAAAAAATTATGTAAAGCTATAAAACACCAAACTATTGATAACAAATAAAATAAATTATTAAAATACCAAACTACCTACAACAAACTTTAAACAAACATTACTTATAAGTACAACATTGACCGATTAAGCATTCACAATATTACATATTTATATACAGTGTGACCATTTAGACTGGAAACATCTCTATAAAATTTGAAGTTGTTAATTGATTTTAAACATTTTTTTTTCTATATCATGTAATTAATAAAATGTCTACTTCGTCACATAATTGTAAATGTTTATTCAAATTTCCAGGGTATACTACGATAATTTTTCTTACATGAAAATAGATAATTTTTATTAATACAATTCCTGCGCCACTGGATTTAGTGGCATCAAATTGCTGACAAAAATTTTATTGCAACATATTTATTAATAACGAAGTTATGACAACTTTCAAATAAAAGAACACACTACATCAACTGACATAGAAACATAAGTTTATTTAAATCTAGTGGCCCAAAAGTTTACCAAACCCGTCTATTGGGCGGATTTAGTAAACTTTTTGTTTGGTAACTCTCTAGAAGAAGAAGTTTAAACTGTGGGATCTAAATATTTGGGTAGCCAAACAATCAACGAACTAGGTCTATCAAACGGTTTGGAAAATTGTCATTTAGCCATTGTTTCACGGTTCTGACGTAATGCACAGAAGATCCATTTAACTGGATACACAAATTTAATTGTTCATTAAGTGGAAGCTCATGAATACCATCCTACAAGTCAGTGTTTAAAAATTCTAAAACCTTCTTTGAGTTCAAAGAAGTTGTTTTCCTCAAAGAAGAAAGGAAGAATAATTGGCTCGTTTAGTATACCACACCAGACATTGATTTTTGGAAATATTGGCTTTAGCTGGTCGGCAAACAAGAGCTTTTTTTAAATTGATATTGTTTAAATATTCCAGTTGATTTGATCATTCTCTTTTCTTTTTGTAAGGAGTTATTTTTTAAAATTAGTTTTGATACGGCAACATATTCATTGAATCTTCTATTTATTTTCATTATCACCGCAGCTAATATTAGGAGGTCTAATTTCAATTTTTTCTCTCAAACTTAATCTTGCAGCCATGACAGAAGATTTAAGTTGAAATTTTAGGTTCTATAGCTTGTAAAGTTAATAATCCAGGTGCGATCCATTAAATTTTTGTGCTATTTTTAACATTTTTTCGTGTAGTGATGGTGCATTATTATGATGCCTACTTAACGTGGCATATAACGTATTGTCCAACGTATTGTACATGAGATTGATCCCCTCGGCTGAACAAATAGTTGGGAACTACCAGTGCGGTTTCCGATTCAATAAATCAACAAGGGATCAAATCTTCAGCCAGGCAGATTCTTGACAAAACGCTTGAGTTCGGAGTCGACACCCACCACATATTCGTGGATTTCAAAGCCGCATACGACTCAGTCAAGAGACAAAAACTTCTACAGGCTATGGTGGAATTTCAAATGCCGCTTCATCTTGTTCAACTAACAGAACTTACACTCACAGGCATAGAGAGTGTAGTCAGAATCCAAAACGAATTTTCAAGGCCCTTCCATTGTAAAAATGGACTAAGACAGGGAGATAGACTGTCGTGTCTCTTATTTATCTTGCACTAGAAAAGTAATTGAATGCTATATTAATACGAATGGCACCATCTTTAATAAATCTGTACAAGTGGTCGGATATGCAGATGACATAGACATTATTGCAATAACATTACGCTTATGGAGATCAGTGTTGCCAAAACTCTCAGACACTCTCTTTTGCACGGATGTCCAAGATATTCCCTTTGCTTAATTTTTGAATTTTCATTTTCAATTAACACTTAACTGTAAAGTCAGAATAACTACTAAATAAAAGCCTTATTATCATTATGTAGTCAGAGAACGACATAAAATAGCTGACATACGCACATCGTATTATTTTAAGTTGCAATTAGTAATTAGATATACGCATTCCAAGCGGTCAATATTTTCTACTGATTTCTATGATTCATGGCATATCGTATTCTCACCGAAAAACAAATAAACTGTCGTTACTATAATTAAAATAAGATAAAATAAAATTATCTTTTGTAAATACTATTTATCTAATTAAAATCATTTTCCCTACTTTTCATCTCTTGTTTCGAATGGGCACTTTTGGTCAATTACGTTAAAAAACATTAATTTAATTCATGTTTGTGGAAACAAAAATACAAATTATACAACCCTAAATTGTGCTTGTGTGTGTCGTGGCAACGCCGCGTTGCTATCGTCCATAAGAAATACATGGCCCTATCTCCGCAATGTTATTTTCTAAACGTGGAACGTAGTAGGTCCACAGAATCTCTGATCGAAGCATTTCGATCATTAAGGGCGTCTGCACTGAGAATGGGATTAAAAATAAACGCACAGAAAACCAAGTATATGTATTGTACTAGATCAGGCAACCAGATACCTAGACTATTAATTGATGATCTGGAACTGGAAGGTGTGGACACCTTCGTCTACCTGGGCTCGCTGCTGACCAAAGACAACAATGTCAGCGAAGAAATTAAAAGAAGAATAGTGCTTGCCAATAAGTGCTATTATGGCTTGAGGAAACAGATGGCCCCAAAACTACCCAGAAAAATTAAAGTTAACATATATAAAACACTAATAAGGCCAGTGTTAACATACGGGTCAGAAACGTGGTCACTTACACAGAACGACCAAGAATTGCTTAAACGTTTCGAGAGAAAAATTCTAAGGAAAATATATGGAGGAGTCCAAGAACAGGGTTTGTGGCGTAGGCGCTACAACTTTGAGTTATACAGAAGTTTTGGGGAACCTGACGTTGTAAAATGTATTAAATTAGCACGCCTTCGATGGATAGGACATGTAATTAGGCGAGATGAAGATGCAACGATCAGAAAAATTTTCGACCGAAGAGGACCAGTGGGAAGACGAGCCAGAGGAAGACCAAAACTTAGGTATCAAGATAACATAGAGGATGATCTAAAATCCATCGGAATTAAAGCATGGAGAAGAGTTGCCAGAGACAGGGGCGAATGGAAGATTGTTCTGAAGAAGGCTTGGCTCATAACGAGCTGTAATGCCACTGATGATGATGATGGTGCATTATTAAAATTAGCATTGTGATGTTTAGTGAATTTTCAAATTTTAAGTTGTCATAACTTCGTTATTAATAAATATATTTGAATGAAAGTTTTGTCATAACTATTTAAAAACCGCTCTAAATCCAGTGACGTAGAATTTTTTTTAATAAAAGGACTTGATTAAAAATAATTTGAATTATGTTTATCATAATTTTTAATAAAATTTTAATTAAAAATAAAAAAAGTACCGTAGTATACCCTACAAATTTGAATAAACATTTAAACATTTAAAAACACTCTTCATTTTCTACTAAGAAAAAAAACTATAGTATAAGCCCTAGATATTTGAATATTCATTTTAAATTATGTTTCAAAGTAGAACTTTGATTATATGACACTTGAAAAAAAAATGGGTTAAAATCATTTTCTAACTTAAAATTTTATAGATTTGTTCAAAATGTAAGTGAGTCACATTGTATAATATTGTACTTATAATAGGAGAGGTACCACAGTCATCCTAAAAATATACTTAAGGATAGCTCATTTCATTAGTTGAAATTAACTTAAAAGTATTAATGTTGCGAAATAATAGAATCGTACTTAGACTAGAGAAATTGGCAAATGAAAAGCCTTTTTCGTGACACTATTTGATACAGGTATCTAACAACTGCTTTTGATAAATTTAGTGATAACAATATGTAATAAACATAATATGCAAAGATTAAACGTCATTTTTACTTATAAACATATATAAATAATGTAAGATAAATTATATGCAAAAGTGACACAATTTTACTGAAAAAGCATGGAAAATCCTTTAGAATAAACGTTTGTAAAGTTATTTTTGTTAATTTGTTACTTAATTATTGCAAAAATAGCTTCAAAAATAGATTTTTTGAAAATTATTAATAACTTTTCTAAAAATGCACAAAAATCGGTTATTTTGGGTAATGGTAGGGACAATATCACACGTATTCAGCTATAAAATTTTAAAAAGTTGCACTTAATAGTTACTGCAAAAATTGAAATTGTTTACTACAGAAAGCTTTAATCTACAACGATATTATGCGTAAACTATAAGGTCTACATGAACTCTGAATGCACCAAATTGAAGAAAACGGCTTATTTTATCAAATTAAATCATTGCCGGTTTAAATTTATGTTAAATATTGCAAAATAGGTTTTACAAAAGTACGTTTATTGACGTTTCAATTTCATTCGAAATCGTTCTCAAATCAAACGTATTTGTCTTACTCTCAAATTAAGTAACAAGTGAATATGAAAATAATACAGGTTTATGCACCAACAACAGACCATGATGAAGAAGAAGTGGATGATGATATCGAAGCTGCTCTTAAAGACCATCAAGGACAGTTTACTTTTATATGTGGTGATTTTAACGCCAAAACAGGAATGAAATCCAACCCTACAGAAACACCACTGGGAAACTTTGGCTTGGATGGTAGAAATGAACGTGGCGAAATACTGTTAAGGTTCATGCTGCAACATGAACTATTCCAAATGAACAGTTTTTTAAAAAGAAACCACAGAGAAGATGGACATGGCAAAGTCCTAATGGAAAAACTCAAAACGAAATAGATTTTATTATCACGGACAAAAAACACACCGTTAAAGACATCACGGTTCTAAACAGATTTGTTACCAGTAGCGATCATAGAATGGTACGAGGTAAAATAGAAATAAGCTTAAAGAAGGAGAGGTATAAGATGATTAAAAAGAAGAACAAATCAAAACCATGGATGAAACCATCAGATGTAGATAGTTTTCAGCAATGTATTTCCGACATACTTAGTAGTGCTAAAACAGAAAATAATATAAACGACTTAAATAATAAATTAACAAATGCTTTACTGGAAAGTCAAAACAAATTCTGTCCTAAACTCAAAAAGAAGAGAAGATTAGCCAAAATACTAGGCAACTAATGCAGAAAAGAAGAGAAATGAGAAGCGAGACGGAAACTAAAGCCGACGAACTACAAAAATTAAATAAAGAAATATCCAAAGCTGTTAGACAAGACAATCGAAAATACAACCAAAAACAAATCGAACATACATGAGAACAATAAATTGTAAAATAAAATTTACAACATCAAAGTAATTGTAAAATATAACATAGTTCAATAAAATTAACATAGATTTTATTCTCAAAAAAAAAATTTTTTGTAAGATTTGTTGTTAAACGATACGATTTACTACCGTAATACATATAGTGGGTATAAAAATTACTGGATTAAAATAAACAATTCATAAATTAAGTAAATGCCTTTTTATGACCTTTGCTACGAGGTATCCCAAACTAAAAAAAATCGTTGATTAGAACCGGAGATATTGAGACTTTTATAAATTTGAATTTATGAATTCGGGTTTTGAAATAGTAAAAAAGATTTGCTTTTAAACCCTTAATCCTTGGCGCACCATGAACAGCTAATTTTTAAAGGATTGGTTTTTGAAATTTTTTTTGTCTAAACTTCAACTTTTATTCTTTCAAATACTTAATACCTTAAGGGTCGTAGGACATTATGTTTATTTTAATTCGTGTAAAAATGCCAACATGGAGAATAACAAAAAATTAACTTCCTACATGTTATTGCGTCTTAATTATTTTAATTGTTTATAAGCTTAAAATCACAGTACTTTTGCAAACCTATTTTACAATAATTAACATAAACTTTTTAATCTTTAAATGATTTAATTTGCTAAAATGATTTAGTTCAAAATAAGCCTTTTTCTTCAATTTCGTGGCTTCAATTCATGTAGACCCAATAGTTTACGCATAATTACATTGTAGATAAAAGTTTTTTGGATAAACAATCTCAATTTTGCAATATCTATTAAGTGAAACTTTTTGAAATTTTTAGAGCTCAATATTTGTGATATTGTCCTTATTCTCACGCTAAATCAAAGTTCTTTGTGCGTTTTAAAAAAAGTTATTAAATTAATAATTTTCAAAAAATCGGCCTTGATACTATGTTTGCAATAATGAATCCAACAGTTAACAAAAATAACTTAACAAACCCTCATTTTAAAGCATTTTCTATGCTTTTATAGTAAAATTGTGTATCTTGTCTATATAATGTACCGGTCTTAGCCTTTAGTATTTAAAATAAAATAGCGATCTTACATTGCTTATAAGTAAAGTAAAAAATTACGTTAAATCATGTGCATATTTAGTTTATTACATATATTTTTATCACCAAATGTATCAAAAGCAGTTGTTAGATACCTGTATCAACGAGTGTCATGGGAAAATCGTTAGATCCCTGTTGTATTTGGTCTATATTAAAATCGATCATTTTATCATAATTAATGCCTATTCTGATATCTTTTTATTGTGATTTTTTTCAAATAGCAGGACTTCTCTTGCCCTCAATCTTGCCTTCCATTATGGCGTACGTGCCTAAGATAAGTTGATTTTCACTTTTTCACTGTGTCTATCAATTCTCAATCTGTCGTAGAACTACTTCATTTCTGTCGTGGTATGTCTATCTTCAGTATGCGGCGAAATATAAACATCTAGAAGCTTTCCAGATTTTTGCATTGTACTGACATTTAATGTCCACGCTTCCATGCCATTTGCAGGATGCTATATCATTATCACGGTGCTACAGCACTTAAAGGGCCTCCACGTTTTCAAGCCATCTACGTCATTCTGCTTTGTCCCTTGCTTGGATTTTACAGTTGGCAAAACCTATGCTAACATTTCACCATCATGCGGTATCGCAGTGTAAGTTTAAAATAATTTACAAAGAACGATCGCATTCTTAGGAAAGCGTTTCTGGCCATTTCTTACCCTTTTTTTATCTCTTGATCTGTATTAACTGTATTATTGATTAGGCAGCCAATGTACATGAATGTTTCTACCTGCTCTATATGATGCCCGCTAATCGAAATTTTTATTGCGGGTGGGATACATTTAAAAATGATCATTGTTTTTGTTTTTTTTTTCGTTGAATTTGACACCATATCTTTCTCCTTCCTGTACGATTCTGTCCAGATGAGTTTGTAGATCTTGCTCGCTATCAGCGATTAGAACCGTGTCATCGGCGCATCGGATATTGTTGATCATTTTTTCTTTCACTTTTATATGTTCTGATTGACCTAAAGTTCTATATGGTCTGATTGACCTAAAGAAAGCTTTTGACAGAGTAAGACTCAAAGATGTAATCCATCTTCTGTATAATAGAGAAGTTTCCCTAAAAATGGACAAAATGGAAGTCCCATGCTCTTCAATTTGATCATGGATGAAATCATCAAAACCGTTAACAAAGGAAGAGGATACAGAATTGGAAACAAAGAAATCAAAATACTCTTGTTACGCAGACGACGCAATATTGATAGCCCAAGATGAAGATAGTCTGCAAAGACTGGTCCACAGATTTAACATAAGAACAAAACAATTAAATATGACAATTTCATCACAGAAAACTAAAACAATAGTAGTCCGCAAAGAACCAACCAGATGTAAAATAGAAATCAGTATTGAACAAGTAATGGAAATGACCACTTCAGGACTATTTCGAGCTGCGGTCAATAAAGTTAGAATTGCCATGCTAGTAGCCAACATCCGTAACGGATAGGGACCACAAGAAGAAAGAAATGAAAATAAAATGCCTGGGAATCTGTCTAGCTATGGAGACCTGGACAAAGAAGTGAGAGATCAAATACAAAAAGCAAATAGACTGGCATAATAACACTATATAGAGAAATCAAAACATTAACATTGAGATGAAGTCAAGAATTTATAAACCTAGTGTAAGACCAATAATGACATATGCCTCGGAGACAAGACCCGACATAGCCACAACGCAAAGGCTACTGGAAACGGCAGAGATGAGAGTACTAAGAAGAATTACAGGAAATACGCTGAGAAATCGAAAGAGAAGTGAAGACATTAGAAGAAAATGTAATGTAAATTGTATAAATGAATGGACACAAAATAGAAAAGAAGAATGGAATAACCACATAAGCAGAATGGGGAGACCCGTGTAGTGAAAATAGCAAGACATAAGTCACCAATCGGCAGAAGAAGTATCGGAAGACCGCGCAAAAGATGGAGTGACAACCTTTCATGGAGGTATTTATCCTCCAATAGAATTGCTTATAAACAGGAAGGGGAAGAAGACTTATATGTTTTATATTTCACGTGCGCCATGTAAGGCATTTTTAAATATTTCTTCTGAATATAAGTTAAACAACAGAGGGGCTAAAACGGAACCCTGTCTAACGCCTCTGAATATTCATGATTTCGGTATCACTAGTCTCTATGATAACAAAGGCATCTTGATTCCAATACAGGTTTTGTATTATTCTCATGTTATTTGAATCCAGATCTCTCTTTTCTTAGCATACCATAAATTTGTCGTGACTACTTTATCGAAAGCTTTCTCTTAATCTATAAAACATAGGTAGATGTCTTTTTGTTGCTTGGCACTTTTGCATTAATACTAAGAAACTAAATAATGCTCCTCTGGTTTCAAATTGCTCTGGACTAATGATTTACTTACTTCAAAAATGAATGTCAAAAAATTGAAAAACTCAGGTAAAAATATTATGACTATAAATGCATAAGTATAGTTTTTTTTCTCTAGCCATAAATTGGAAATTTTCATATGGAAATTTTTTTACTTCAAACAGTTATTTCGAAGACAAAATACAACCAAACTTTGCCAATAATAATTTTGCAGATTTTAATAGGCAATACAATTATAACTGCAATCGTAATTTTAATAGTGGAAATGCGCGCCAAAAAATGTTTGGCACACGCTTTGTTTTCAGTTAATTTAAGAGCTTGCAATGTTTAGCAAAACAAAGAATAAAAAGAGTTTAATGATTCGGGAAATGAAAACAGATTAATATTTTAGAATTTTTTTAGAATAATTGTAGTCTGGGAGATTTTAGATACAAAGCTTATTTAATAAAACTCCTTGAAACTGCCACGAAATAATGAAGAGACATTTGTTAAATGGGGTTCCGATTGAATAACCGACCTATAACTCCAGGCGAAAATGCCACTGAACCTCTAAAAATCATATAAACAAGTTGTCCAGTTTTACCCCCGGGCTCTCCCCTAAAACCCCACGGAGGGAGGTTAAAGACACAAAAAAATCGATTTACAAACAATCCGTACATTGTAGAAAAAAATGTTTCTAATAAAAAATGTAGCTGAGGTAATTTTAAACAATAATGTTTATAAGCATTTTTTGTGTAAAATGAACCGTTCTCTTAGAAACAACGCTTGAAGTGACTGTCGATTTTGCATGTAAGTTCCGTGCGCGAAATCAATAAAATTTGTATCAGCTAGACGGTAAAAATTCGATATCTTTTGATTCAAGTGACCTATCGACAAAATCAAGATAAGTTTTAAAGGTAAAGAGCTTTCGTATGCAGTTTTCGTATTTTGCCGCACAGAAACTCAGATTGTATACAGGTGTTAAATAAATAAACGTGGCGCGATTTTTGCCATTTTTTATTATTCTCACGAGATCAATACAATATATCCCTTTCATTGACTGGCCACCATGAAGTTTCTATTACTAGAGCCCAACCTTTAAAACATATAGCATAAAATTTTAGTTTTGAGTTTTGACAACAAATTAATGTGAGGCATTTGAAATATGCTTAAGAAACGCTGGATTTAAACTTTTACACCACACAAGATCTAAAACATTTAAAACTTTTTTTCAATTACACTAATACGTTTTACAGTACACTAGCAAAAGAACAAAACTTCTGCAATAAACTACACTCAAAACTGTCTTCTTAAATACATTTCGCGTGACGTGTGATCGTTTGTAATGTAAAACATTAAATTCTGCGTTTTTTATTCATATTTCAAATGCTTCACATTTGTTACCACAACTCAAAATTGAAATTTCATGTCATATGTTTAAAAGATTGATCTCTAAAGCTATGGTTTGTTAGAACAGAGAGCGACGCATAACTCACAGTCAGCCGAAAGCCGCGCATGTTCGTCAAAATCAAAGAAACGGTTCTCTATGATAACGGTATGTTAGGTTCTGCTAAGCTGCGCGCATTGCAGACCGATAGCCGTGTACGTCGACGGTGTACGCTGGAATCAATTGCTATTTGATTTGGACGCAAACGTTCAGCTAGGCTCACAGTGTACACATCTATATCGAAATTATAATTGTATTTTTATATAGTTATTATTATTGTAATAATTAAGTAATGTCTACTAAATTTTCTCCAGAGGAAGATGAAAGTCTAAAATATTTTTGAACTTTTTCCTCGTTTTGAAACAATCTTTTTTCGACTGTTAATTTAAAACCACCTTCTGTATTAAGACAAAAAAAATTCGTTTACATTTTTATTTCTTTTATTTAAATTTAACGTTATTAACTCTTCTTCTTCCTCCTCTTCTTAGAGTAATAAAATTATTGCGTTAAGTTTGTGAGAATTTACTTTTTTAAACGTACAACCTTTGAGAGAATAAACGTGAAACTAATTTCTAAACTTGTTTTCAGAGCGACAAAATATTTATGCGAATTAATCTAACAAACTGACTCACCCAAAACTGCCGTGAGTCGAGTACAACAGATTCTGCTGTACGTGTATGCTGTGCGCTGCGCACTGTTCTAACAAACTGTAGCTTAAAATGGAAATTTTACTACAACTGGGCAATGAAAGTGATCAATTTTATTGAGCTCACGAGAATCGTAAAAAATGGCAAAAATCACGCCGCGTTAATTTATTTAACACCTTTATAAAAACTGAGTTTATTCTCTGCAAAATACAAAAACCGCATACTGCACTCTTTGCCTTTAAAATGCATCTTAATTTTTGTCGATAGGATATTTGGATCAAAAGATATCGAATTTTTACCTTCGAGCTGAACAATTTATTGAACATTGATTTCGCGCGCTTAACTGACATGCAAAATCGACGGTCGCTTCAGGCGTTGTTTCTAAGAGAATGGTTCATTCTACACAAAAAATGCTTATAAATATTTTCGTTTAAAATTATCTCAGCTATATTTTTTATATGAAATATTTTTTCTACGGTGTACAGATTCTTGGTAAATCGATTTTTTTGCGTTTTTAGCCACCTGCGAGTGGGGTTTTAGGGGGAAGCATAAGACTAAAAGTAGTAAACTTTTTTCCACCTTTTTTTGGGGTCCCAAAATGAATCTATCTATCTATCTACACAGCCCTTGCTGTCCAATTTTGGACATAGGCCTCCTCTTCCTTCTTCCACGTCTCTCTATTGTAGGCAGTTTGTATCCACTTCGGGCCTGCGTGTTTCTTCAAGTCATCTGACCATCTCATTTGTGGCCTTCCTCTTTTTCGTTTGTAACTATATGGTCTCCAGTGTATAATCATCTTATTCCATCTGTCGTCTTTCTGTCTTATGGTATGTCCAGCGAACTTCCACTTAAGTATTTCTTTTCTTGTCTGATAGCCTGATGTTCAGCATTTGCCTTTCCATGGCTCTTTGGGTCTAGATGTACTTTTCCATTTCATTGCTCTGCCACTGGTTTGTGTGCTTGCTCTAGGTATTAGCCATTGTTTATGAGTAACTATTCGTTTTCTAGTTTTTGTTATGGAAAACTTCCAGTTTCATAATTTCCTCCCATATAACTTTTAATTGTGAATTCGAATCCGTCACAGGTGTCTCGGCATCTATTGCAGTTTTGGCTGCATCAATACTTGTTGATAACTAAGTCTTGTATGTACTTACGATTGAAAATTATTTTGGACAGTTTTCTGGTACATAACTGACTACAACACTAGTCTTCTATTTTGTACATCTTAGTATAACTTAACAGATATAACTGCAACGTTCAAGGTCACTTCATCGATAAAGGGAGGAGCCAATAATCAGTTGTATGCAAGCTCCCGAAGCGTAAACATCCATATACTTAACATTGAACATAAATTTTAGTGCGTTTGCTACGTTGTCAGATAACTTCGTAATTTGTGAAATAATTATTGTTTGTTGAATTTTCATTTTAAAAATTAAGAGGTTCTAAGAGAATCTATTTTTATAAGCTTATTTCCACAACCGTTGGAAACAATTTATTTTAATTAAATATCGCAATTCTCAATATGAAACAAATTTAGCTTTCTAATTTAATAGACCATTCATTCAGTTCATTTTAATGATTATGACTAATAACTTCAGTAAATAACATATTTTATCAATTACTTCAAACATTTTAACTTTGATACTAGTGCTCTGATAATAAATATAATTATAAACTCCTTACAGTAATTATGGAGTATTAATATTACAGTTCAATACCTCTAAAATAATATTCGATTAGGCAACACCGCATCAACCAACGTCTGTCGTGTCTGGTCGTGTCAAATCGTCACCGTTGCAGTTAAATCTGTTTAGCTGTATGCCCTACCAGCATTCTTATTACTCTTTGACGTTGGTCTTCATATTTCTCTATTCTGGGTTGCTTGTACTGCATTCGTAATGTTTGTATTTATTAATTTCTCCATTGCATCAGTCCATCAGTCTGCTGGTGGCATTTTGCTTCTCTTTCGTTCTGGTTTTCTCAGAATCCTTGTAAATATGTAGCTAGGAAGACGCCGTGAGTTGTCAACCTCCTTAAGAACTGATACGTTTGTATTTCTGGCTATTCAAATACCTTATATTCAAATGCCAAATATAATTACCTAACTTGAAGGTCGGTCAAGCACTATAAGAATAGTAAAAGGTTCCATATTCGTATTTTCCATATCACATCCTTTTGTTGTTAGCTCTGCCAATAATCATTACCTCTATCTTGATTGTATTAATTTTTAATCCATCTTCCTCCCTGGCCTTTTTAATTCATTAAGTACAAATATAACCTATTCTTAAATCTGTATCCTCCGTAAAACATAGTTAGACACTCTAACTCTATCTATTCAAATATCTTCTTTGTAGTCACATAAAACCAGTCATAATTGGCAAGAATAACTTTTTCCTTTTTTGAATAACGTTTTTCTTTATTTTTTTTTATTAACTCATTTGTAATCAAACAAAAGATAAAATGCGCTATCATTTGAAAATTATTTATTTTAGAAAATAGTTAAGAATCATTATCTTTAAAAATGAGTACTAAAATACTACCCACTAGTTCAAGTTAATATTTTTATATGTAATCTGCATTGTAATTTCAACCAATCAAATGTTGCTATTAATAAATGCACAAACAATAAAACAAAATAAAAAAGCAAAAAGGTAGACCTACCGGATGGGAGTGAGAAACGGTGAAGTGAAATCGATTTTGTGGTCTAGCACTCAGAGGTATACTCGTGGGAGATAGTGTTGAGGGGCTGGTGTTTAAGGGACTCTGTAAGAAATAATAATCTAGCAAACTACTTTAAAAACGAAGGTCGGTTTGAGCTTGAGCGGTACAAGTAATTGTGCAAAAAGGTAAATCTGTAATTAAGGACTAATTTTAAAATAAATGATTATTAATTCATTATTGATAGTTGTTCGGTATGGCTAGAGAAATGAGAATTTAAAATTACTGGCGCCACTTCTTATCAGCCAGTAATTATGTACTAATTTGTTAACATATTTAGGATACTTTTGTATAAAAATTTAGAAACTTTTTCCGGTGATATTAAACATGAATTAAAAGACGAAATATTATAGAATAGTTAAATAATCTGTTTATATGAGATTAAGCCACAATTGATTGTAATGAAAATTATATTTTATAATTGATTTCACTTTTCGATTTCCACCTCGGAAATCGTTTTCAAAAAAGATTATTTTAGGAGGTTTTTTAAAGAGGTTCTGAAACTGTTTTCTTGTATGGAGGCTTGTATGGGGAATAGCAAATCATCATTAAAAAATTAAATTCTTGCAATAAAAGTAATATTTTTTTAAATCTGTGGTTCAGTTTGCCAAACTTTTAATTCTTGGACAAATTTGATTTTTCAATTAAAAATTAAGTAATTGTATGGGTAAAAAATAAATACGTCATTTTAATTGCGTATTTGTCTTATTCATAAAAAAATTATTAGAGCTTTAAAAAACCGTATACAGGTTGAAATGTTTTCTCTGGTCAAAATAAACTAATTTTTTAAAACCGGACCTGATTTTTTCCAGTTTGTTTATTACAAACTGGAATTAATTTTTTCGTGTAAAATTGAATGATGTTTAAATTTAATTGAAATTTGGATTAATAATTATACTCTTAAAAAAGTTATATTGACTAATATTTAGTACGATCCGTGTAACTAGCGCTCTCTATGAGAATAAGATATAAAAAACAAATTCATGGGATGTATCAGCTTCCAAAACATATTCGTATAAAATTTCATTACAATGTTGCCAGTAGTTTCGGCAAAATCGTAAAAAATGCGTAAATTTTTTTTTCTTCAACGCTCTGTATCTTGAAAACGGATGGCGTTACAAAAATTTTTTACTAAGCAAACCCCAATTATTTTTCAGTTTTTTACCTACCCTAGAGACGGGGTTACCTTTTTTTGAAACACCCTGTAGAGAAAATAATGTTCATCAATCGATAGGATGGCAAATTAAAAAAAAATTGTATTAAGGTTTGAAAATAGAACAATTTTTTGAGTAAATACATGAATCGTAAAGATATAGATGATAAAAATCGAACTTCAAAAAATATAAGATCACTTATGGCCATTTTTACACATAGGTCATACAGGGAGAAGTTTCAACAGCGTATAACTGAACATAAAGCCTATTTTATCAACGGAAAAATCATTTCATTATTAGCCTACTATTTAATTAAATCAAATCATGAATTCAACCACAACTTTGAAATTTTACATAAGACAAAAATGTAAACAAATTAAATTTACTCGAAATATTATAAATAAACCGTTTGCAAAATACAAAGACGGCTTCCAATTAATAAAGAAATATTGGAGTGTCACCGTTTTGCCGTATTTTATCTAACAGCCTTTCCAAAATATTATAAGACTCCTACTTAAAATGGAAATTAGAAGTTAGACAAGATAATATTTGTCATTTTATTACATTTCTTATAATAACTTTCAACTTATCAATAATGAACTAATACGTACCAAAACAATATATACATGTGTTTTCCAGAATCTTTGATAATAATTATTACGTGATATAGATACATTCGATACATGATTTTCAGAATAAAGTATTGTAAGTATACACTTTACAAAATAGAGGTAAAATTTTGGTAAATAAATACTACATTATAGAAAATATTTAATAATTTATTATTTTAAAGTTTTAAATGGGATTTAAATAACCAAATTTTAGAGAAATGAAGAAATTGGTTGCACATGTGAGTCCATTTCAAAGGTTACAGAAATAAATATAATACTTATAATCACTTTATTGTACCTTAGACGACTGGCTTTGAACACTAAACTTTGGTTTTCATCGCCAGCTCTCCGGAAAGGATACTTGAATGCTAAAAGACGCTAAAAAATTTTTTAGCATTTAACTAACCTTTCCGGACACCTGACGACGAACAACAAAGTTTAGCGTTCGAAGCCAGTCGTCCAAGGTACAAGAAATTAATTATTGTAAGTCTTATATTTATTTCTTTAACCTTGTTCAAATTTTAGAGCTTTAATTAATTTAATACTATTTCCATATTCGCTATGTAGGTTTAATTAGAGAAACTAGATATTAATATGAAATAATGTCAAGACTAGAATTGAAGCCGCATGCATTTGAAGTATTCACCCTGCTATCCTGTTTGGGCCTATTGCATCCGAAAAAAAATCTTGTTTTACAAGAACCTCACCCCTGACATTATTACCTAGTATGAGGTCTTTAAATTTTATACAAGATAAAAATAATAAACATTAATAAAATAGTAATTTCATCATGTTCCGAATAGATCTATTAGCGAAGAACGAATTATAAAAGGGAAAAAAATAATAGGCACACTGAACTCACTACTCTGGTCTAAGATTATCTCTAAACAGAAAAATATGCAGCTGTATAACCAATAGACAAAGTGTTCGACAAGGATGCGTGTTGTCACCTGACTTCAACATTTATGGTGAACATGTCATGAGGATGACATTAGATGGATGGGCCGGTGGAGTAACAGTAGCTGGTAGGAAAATCTCCAATTTTAAATTTGCTGATGACACTACACTTATAGCAGCAAATGAGCAAGGAATGTTTAATATCCTGCGAAGAGTTGAGTATGAAAGCAATAAAGTTGGTCTGAAAATCAATAAAGCTAAAACAAAAATAATGGTGGTCGACAGATTATTGTCCAGTGTAGTATTTAATCCAGTCCAGTATTGAATCCAGTGATGAACCACATTATTCAACTGACTAACATGTTACAGGAATACCAGATAGTGGACATTTTTGTCTATCTCGGGTCTAGTATAACTAACGATAGTAACTGTGAAGCAGAAGTTCAGAGACGTATTGGTATGGCAAAAAATACGATGAGTCGCCCAACTAAAGTTTGGAAAGACAGATCTCTCTCTCAAAATATCAAGATAAGATTGGTGACTGCCCTTGTATTCTAAATATTCTAAATTTATGAATGGAAAAAAATGTATGACTTCGGTCTATGCACTTGGTTTATCTTATTTCAAACATGTGTGATTTTCCTATCCACCACCCCCAGTTTGCCGGAAAAGAGGAAAAATCGAATTAAAAAATCTACAG
The DNA here is from genome assembly GCA_918026665.1 of Diabrotica balteata. Lineage (NCBI taxonomy): Eukaryota > Metazoa > Arthropoda > Insecta > Coleoptera > Chrysomelidae > Diabrotica > Diabrotica balteata. Next base: position 147,157,188 of record OU898277.1, on the reverse strand, counting down.
TTGTTTCGATTTTCCGGCCAAACAATGCCTATTTTCTTAGGCACATGTATATATTTTTTTTTCAGCAAGTGACCGTTAATCGAAATAAATCAAATTTGATACGAAATATTCACTTTTAATTTTCACGAAATTTTCACTAAATACAGGCATCCAAGTGAAAATTTTTCTCACGAATGGTTAGATGTAGAAAAATTCTGCGTATGGCAAAAGAACGAGCGGCCAATTTTATGTAAAAAATGTCCATACGTTTGACTTGAGAACCTAAATTGACGCCAATATAGCTGATTAACGAAATTTGAAAAAAAATCCAAGGGTGTCCCCTTGGAAAATTTTTGCCAAATTTTATTATAAACAAATTTTTTTTATGACTATGGTACATGCACTTGGTCCAGCTCATTCTAAACATGTGTTTTTTTTTTTCAATCCACCACCCCCAGTTTGCGGGACAAGGGGAAAAATCGAATTCAAAAATCCATTTCCATTCTAAACCAACTCGAGATTAAAAAAGGATGTCCAGAATATATCTGTTCCGGAGAGAATATCAAGAGGACGATCACAAACTGGGTGGTCCGAGCGAAGCTCTCAGAACAGCTGAAGATAGAGACCAACGGAGAAAAACTGAAAAACGAGAGAGAGAGAGAGAGAGAGAGAGAGAGAGAGAGAGAGAGAGAGAGAAAGAGAGAGAAAGAGAGAGAGAAAGAGAGAGAGTAAGAGAAAGAGCGAGAAAGAAAGAGAGAGAGAGAGGGAGAGAGAAAAGAGAGAGAAAGAGAGAGAGCAAGAGAAAGAGCGAGAAAGAAAGAGAGAGAGAGAGAACCAATATTTTTAAAAGCGTACTTTATGGATGTGAAGCCTGACAGCTCACTAAGAGAAGGGAACAAAAACTGCTTGTTCTGAAAATGGATTTTTGGCGGAGATACCAGCAGTATCTCCGCCAAAATACCAGCAGTATCTCCATAGTGATGAATATTACCCTATATGGAGTGGAAGTATGACAACAACAATACGAAATAAAATAAGAACAGTTGAACTGGACTTTATGAGAAGATGTCTACAAATCACAAGAGCGGATAGAATAAGAACGGAGGAAATATGGAACAGAATGGAAGTAGAATGCTCAATTACAAAAAGTTGGAAAACAGAGCCCTGCAGTGGTACGGGCATGTACAAAGAATGCCAGAGCATAGGTGGCCGAAAAGAATATTAAACTGGGACCCGCCGGGAAGAAGACGGAGAGGAAGACCTGCTACAAGATGGAAAACATACGTCGGAAATGCTATGATAGATAGAGACCTCAGAGAAGGGGACTGGGAGAATAGAGTGCTGTAGAGGACGAAGACGGCGAACTCATAAGTGGAAAAGCCGAAGTAGAAGAAGAAGAAGATTCTTCAATCGACCGATTGATCGTTCCACGAAGCTTTTAACTTTTCTAAAATTTTCATTTGTAGTGTAGATAAGCACATTTTGCAAATCAACACTACAATTTAATTTTTCATACAATTCTAAAAGGAAAATATAGTCATATGTCGAATTTTTAAGCAGATATAAGTTCAAAATGATAAATTTCATGATTTTAAGTTGAGTTGAATACGTTAAAATAAACAAAATAAGACATTTACAAACTAAACGACGTTTCTAGTCTTATCTTAACTTTTTAAAAGCAATTTGAATTCAAGAATTTGTTTATTGCTATATAAAAATTAAAAATAGATTTTCCCAAATCATGTAACAAATTGATAATAATACAACTATTAACTGTCAATAAATCGTTGTTACAAAATTATTGATCGTTTATATATCAACATGTCAGTTAAAATTGTTTATTCTCACCATCACTATAATTATTCACTTTTGTTTTCATAGGTTACTACAAAAAAGCTGTACAATTTTTACAGAATACGCTTACTAAAATAAAAGTACCTGCTAGATTTTCTTGCTAGAAGATACCCAATTTGGTTTTAGAAATGCTATGGGAACCAGGGAGGCACTTTTTGCGCTTAACATCCTATTACAAAAATGCCGTGACCAAAAAAATATGTATTTGCATGTTTCGTGGACTTCGAAAAGGCATTCGATAAAGTGCAGCATGTAAAATTAATGCAAATACTGAAAAATATCGGAATAGATGACAAGGATATTCGTGTCATTAAAAATTTGTACTGGAATCAAACTGTTATCGTAAAAATTGGAGATAACTACACCGATGAAAACTCTATACAACGAGGAGTCAGATACGGTTACATTTTGTCGCCAACATTGTTCAATGTTTACTCAGACCAGTTATTTAAAAAGGCACTTGAGAGACAACCATATGGAATAAAAATCAACGGGGAACTACTTAATGTGATTAGATATGCAGACGATACAGTAATTCTATCAGTTAATATTGAAGGTTTCAAATTTTGCTTGATCGTATTCACGAGGTAGGAGAGGAAATGGGCATTAAAATAAACTCAAACAAAACCAAATTTTTGGTGTTTAGTCGTGACTCACATCCCGATGCAAAACTTCAATTAAACGGAGTCCAAGTTGAGAAAGTTCACTAAATGACATACTTGGGAACTGTGATAACAGACCAACTAGATCCAGACAGAATAGCAATGACTAAAACTACTTTTATGAAAATGAAGTAATTTCTTTGCAATAACCATCTCAGTTTAGAACTAAGACAAAGAATGGTTAAGTGCTATGTTTGGTCCGTACTTTTGTATAGTGCAGAAGTGTGGACGCTAAAAGTATCGATCATGAACAAAATTGAAGCATTGGAAATGTAAGTTCATAGACGAATGCTGAAGATACCTTGAACAGCAGGGAAATATAATGAAGAAGTATCAAGGAGCGTCAACAAAGATAGAGAACTGCTAAAGACTGTTAAACATCGAAAAATGTCTTATCTGGGACATATAGTAAGGAGAAGTCGATAAAAAATATTACAACTGATCCTTAAAGGCAAAATAGAGGGCAGTAGAGGTGTAGGAAGAAAACAAGTTTCTTAGTTAAAAAACATTCTTGAATGGACTCACGATATCAAATGCAGGACATTTATTCCATATTGCAGAAGATCGAGAAGCCTTCGCAATGGTGATCGCCAACGTCGGATAATTCTGATATGGTACGCGATGAAAAAGCTAGATTTTCACAAGAACAAATACAGTCTTTCCAATTTTGCACAAAAAATTTGATGTAAAAAAATAAACAAGATTGGTGCCACGTTTACTGTCAATGGAGAATAAACGCAATCGTATGATCGACTCTCGGGCTGTTGTGACGTTCTTGCGTCATAAACCTGATCAGTTTTTGCATCAAAATGTAACTACAGACGAAACATGGATATATTAGTATCCTCCCGAAACAAATGATCAACCAAAACGGCTGCGAAAAAGACGAAGAATGTGAAATTGGTCGAAAAATTAACTATGGTGTTTTGGGATGCACGTAGAGTCATCTACATCGATTATTTGGAAAAAGAAAAAAACAATAAAGGTACTCGCACACTTGACCGAACCGGCCGACAATGGAATGCATTTCGGCTACAGATCGAAAATAAATGCTGTACGGTACAAAATGCAAATTTACAAAATTACGTCGGCTTACACTGGAATTACATATTTCATGGAAGATCGATCCAAAAATTATTATTGATAGATTGATATGCGAGTAATAAAAACGAAAACACAGAAAGTGAATTCGCTTTTTTATTTCCTGATCTAATCGATCATCAAGATAAACTTTATCAATACATCCGGTTCGAAAATCTTCCATTTCGAGTTTTCAGAGCGGTTCGGTGTGAGTTGATGTGTTACGTTTCCGCAAAGGAATGATTTGAATACAGAAAAAGCCCGTTGTCGGCGGCCGGTTCGGTCAAGTGCGCGCGTACCTTAACTGGAGTGTATTGCCATCGTTATTATAAAGCCGTAATCAGACAGCTCATGGAATGGCGTTCTTCGCTGGTTTACGTCGGCAAAGAGAAACAGAAAATCGATATTAACGATCAGAAAAGAGACAACGGTTGGCATCCCACGTTACTGTGAAATTAGTAAATATGTATTTTGCTTTTTGATAAATGCACTCGACATACCCCAAAATGTAATCAGACCATTGCGATGGTGAGTATTAAGGTTTAAATCTGTTGTATGCCATCAATTTTATTAAGTTGGGTAATTTATACAATGATAAAAATTCCAACACAACTTCGTTAGACCACTCCATAGTAAAATTACAACGACACTGACTGCATTACCTTTCGATTCTTTTGAAGCGGGTCGATTTACCGACAAACAACAGGATAGCACGCACTGACCAGTTTTGCCCTTACTGGGTAAATCGGACAGGGATCGTAAACCACAAATATTAAGAAGAAATGCGGTATTCCACGTTGTGTTGCTTCCGTCCATATTTTGTCTTTTTCTATGAAGTAGTTTCTATTTGTCTTCGTCGATGAAAAACGCCACTCCACGTTCTGTGAGAACGCTCCCTAAGGATCCAGCGAATAAATTCAGAAAAACTGTCCTCATTTGAAAAAGAAAAAATTCTCTTGAACAATGCTCGCGTGTATATCTGCGCAGATATGTTAATTTGTTTTCATAACTTTTTCTAAGAATTTACTGAACAACCCACGTACATTAACAGATAATTGTACTGAATTAAATAAATTAGATCTAAAATTACAATTTATGAAACGATTTTAAACAGATTAACGATATGATGCGAAATTGTTACATAATATAAATTTCAACGATCCTGTCATCATTAGTAGTTTTTATAAACAAAATACAGGCAGAATACCAGTAGAAATTGCAAAAATATCTTTTGTTTAGGTTTGGTGCAATCACAGACTGAACAGAATATAATTTTACATAAATGTTAGAAAACTGCAGTGATTAGTTCATATAGGGAAAATAGAAATAGAAAGATATAGAAAATAGAAATGGAATTGTAAGTTTGCAACTAAATTGTGTTTAATGCAGTGAATAAAATATTTTATTAAGAAGTCTACGTTAGTATAGTAAATAATAAAATAAAAAAAATCAAGTATAGGTAGAGATCGAGTATGGTTCTTAGACGTATTGATGAATTAGTGAAAATATTTGTTGTAGAAGGGCAGATCAAAGGCAGCGGATGGAAAATAATATTAATAAAGTGACATAACGCTCTTATTGGCAGTTCATTGCGAATGCACATCTTCAAAACGTCAGATAAGCGTGATAAATATGATTTTCGTAAATTTTGACTTTCGTCACAGACGAGTCAAAAGCAACAAAAGTAGTTCACGCACGCAAACAGATCGTCGCGAGTTTTTTAGAAAAAGAGATATGTGGCCACGATGGAATGGTAAAACTGTCAATGCTGAATGGTATAAAACCATTTGTTTAATGAATTCCATAACATAACCTGAATCGTCACATTCGGGAATTTGAAGGCCAAGAACTTTAGATTTGGTGTGCCATCCTATATACAGTACTGACTTGACATCATGTGATTTTTAAGAGTTTAAGACACTGGACACAAAAATATCATTTCTCATATACGTATTTTGGACTGGCATACTTCGATGATTGGTTTGTTTGGGTTTGTTCAAATACAAAAGTGTATTGATCTATAATATTTATACAATTTTATAAAATAATAAAAAAATGTTCTCTCATTTCTGAATAGTGTATTTTAAAACAGTTTTAGTTTAAGAACTTATATCTCACAAAAATCAATTGTACACATTCGTTTCTTTAAGATTCTCTAAGATTGTAATTTTACCTCTTTTTGTAAAGTTAAGTTTCTAGTTTTAATAAAAACATAATTACTAATATATTTATTATAAAAATATATGCTTACAGAACCATATGGAGAGCTATCGTGGTCTTGATCAAGTGGTGCGTGAATTGGTGAAGAAAAATCGACATTTGTCAAATCAGGCAGAGAGCCAGTGTTTGCTATTGGTATTTGAATTATACTAGGATCGTGTGCTGACGGATGTATACTAAAAAATAAATAAAAACATATTACAAATAGTCAGTCCTATTTAAATCAATACATTAAAATTTCTTATATTAAATACCATACATAAATTAACACTTTAATTTAAAAATAACAATAAAAACCTTTATTTCTAATTTCATACTTGTGAAACTATTTTACTGTTTTAGTTCAGTGTTTATTTTATGCAAGATTCGGCGGTCTTTTATAAATAACCAGTACATGCCATCAATCAGAAAGAATTATCTTTTTCTCCTGTTGCCGATCAGAATGTAACTTCCACTATTTTTTAAATAATTTTAAACTGTTTGTCCTTGTTTAGTATAGTGTTTGTATACAAGTCTATGATATTCTGCAATTGTTGGATAGCCCAAAATTGGATGAAATTCCCCTGACCATGCTCTAGGTAGCGAAAGTACTTGGGCAAGATTTAATTAATAAAACAGTGCTCGATATCTGCCTTTCATTTTATCAAAGTTCATTCATTCGAGCTGATATATATGTGTTGGACATTACGTCATCAGTGTCGGCGTAATGACATAATCGATGATTTTTTAAATACAACTCATTTGAAAGTTCTCCTTATCGTCTTTGCAACGATGTAATCACTTGAATATTTAAATCATGAATGTGTTGCTTGTGTGAGTCCATATCAAATAGGTAAAGAAATAATAATAAGACTTACTCACAATCAATTTAATTTAACAATCTGACGACCGGTTTCGCTTTCTATAATTTGCAAAGCATCTTCAGGTCGAGATACAAAGTTAAACTAATGATGCCGGTACTCTATTAATTGATGGATGGTAGGTCATGGTTGCAAAAATCATGTATTGTTGATTGGAGAACTTTAATGAGCTATTGCAGTTGTTTTGACAATAAACGGGAAGTTCTTGAGGAGAACAGATTTGATCCAATGAATTAGAGATAGGTATATTGTTGTTGTTTGTCAGATGAAAGTGATGTTCTTTACTATTGTATTAATTAAATTATTTACACTTATAACAGAGATATATTTTGGAATGTGTGTTATTTATTGAGTATTTATGTAATGAAGGAGACAGTTCTATGACAATGAATAAGAGTAGCTGTACCGATTGTGTGGTTGTGCAATTTTTGACTTGCAATTATCAAGTCTATTGGCAAAATTATTAAAGTATTGTAAAGTCAACTATGTAAAAAGGTATATAAAAGTATATAAAATTATTATAACTTAAGAATGATTAGGGACAAATTAAACACACATTAACAGGAAACAGAAACACTAAATGACGGGACAAACATTGAATTTAAAACTAAAACTTGGGGATGGAAGAAACTGTTAGCACTACATCTCACTTGTTGGAAGAAAATTTCTTCCAACAAGTGAGATGTAGTGCTAACAGTTTCTTCCATCCCCAAGTTTTAGTTTTAAATTCAATGTTTGTCCCGTCATTTAGTGTTTCTGTATCCTGTTAATGTGTGTTTAATTTGTCCCTAATCATTCTTAAGTTATAATAATTTTATATACTTTTATATACCTTTTTACATAGTTGACTTTACAATACTTTAATAATTTTGCCAATAGACTTGATAATTGCAAGTCAAAAATTGCACAACCACACAATCGGTACAGCTACTCTTATTCATTGTCATAGAACTGTCTCCTTCATTACATAAATACTCAATAAATAACACACATTCCAAAATATATCTCTGTTATAAGTGTAAATAATTTAATTAATACAATAGTAAAGAACATCACTTTCATCTGACAAACAACAACAATATACCTATCTCTAATTCATTGGATCAAATCTGTTCTCCTCAAGAACTTCCCGTTTATTGTCAAAACAACTGCAATAGCTCATTAAAGTTCTCCAATCAACAATACATGATTTTTGCAACCATGACCTACCATCCATCAATTAATAGAGTACCGGCATCATTAGTTTAACTTTGTATCTCGACCTGAAGATGCTTTGCAAATTATAGAAAGCGAAACCGGTCGTCAGATTGTTAAATTAAATTGATTGTAAGTCTTATTATTATTTCTTTACCTACTTGAATATTTATTTCTACAGGGTTCAAGAAATTATGAACTTTGTTAAGTAACATGGAATTACAATCAATATTTATTCACTGTACTAAAATACACTAAGGAACGCCACTGGGAATAAAACAAAATAGTGTTTTTTGCTGGTTCCGACAAAAAAATACATCGATAACAAACAATGCTACATTATTGCATAATCTGAAAATAATTATTGTAGTATTTCAAGTTATTATTTAAAAATATTTAAATCAATATTGTCATTGACTCGTCTTTATTTATTAATGATATGTGAATCTGTCAAATAATAGACGTCAAATTTTTACTATTCGAGTTTTTTGCCGACATTAACCCGGCACTACATATGTGGGGTTTCACAAACCCCAGCTCCCAAATATCGCTCTTAAAATAAATCAAACGCAAACTTATGCGCACGTCCACCCCAATAGCTTCCCAAAAATGTCCCCACCATCGAATTCAGGCGTTACCTAAGTACATTGTAGGCAGTGAGTGAAGTTACACGCGCCTGAAACGCTCTGGGGTGTGTCAAACCCCACCTATGTACTCGCGTTTGCAATTTTGACATTATAAGTAAGTTTTTATTTTTGACTTATTTGAATCTGCATATTCAATTGTTCAATTTTTTAGCTAAAATATCATGTCATACGAAGCGGAACAGAAAAAGCTTGAAGCTCTATGGGCTGAAATTGATGACGATGCCATCGAATCGGGAAGCGATGACGATATTGACCATATCTCTGAAAGCGACCACAACACCGACTCGGAGCAGGATATCGCAATAGAAGATGTAGTTTCTGACGGAGATTCAGACATGGAGACATCAAAAACAGAACTTCAGAATGAGACGGAAAATAAAAGCACTGACGGACCTCCAAGAAACGAAGAAATGTATCTCGGAAAAGACGGAACACAATGGAACAAACTTGCTTCAAATAATAAACGGGTTCGAACAAGATCAGAGAACATTATTACTCATTTGCCGGGTGTGAAGCATTATGCAAAATGTTGGGCTTTGAATTGATCCAGGACCACATATCTGAAAGAAAAAATAATCCAAGAATACCAAGGAGTATTCGTCAAAACATTGCACATTTTGGCCAAGATGCCCCTGCAGTGCCACCTGCCAAGATTCCAAAACTCATGGGAAGATGTTCAGTATGTCCAAGAAGCCGAGATCGGAAAACTAAATATTTCTGTTCAAACTGTGAATCATTACTGTGCCTGGAGCATGCTGTCATAAGTTGTCAAAATTGCATGAATTCAAATAGCGATTAAGTTTTTTTCTTTCACTGTACAACCGGGCAGAGTTTTTCCTTGTATTATCTTACTATTAGATTTTCATTTGCTATTGTATTTTTGATCATATGGTGTTTATATTTTTTGGTAAGATTGTTCAGTTAAGTTGTGGTTTTTGCTTATGGAGAATTGCCTATTATTAGTTTATTTTTAATTTCTTTTGAATAAAGGTGTTCTGACTATTTCTTTTTTGCTTAAATAGTCCTTAGATGATCACTTCAGACCACGAAATTAAAAAACATGTAAAAAAACTGTCAGAAAAAATCCTGATTTTCTTAGAAATTGGGGTTTGTCACACCCCACATATGTACTAATGACAGAAAAATCCACGTATGTGACGCCGGGTTAATAACAGCTTTTACAAAAATGAAACTAACAGAAACAGAACGAATCGAGATTTTAATCATGATTGGGTATGGAGATGAGTGAGGACTCAAGCAGAAGTTTGTAATTTATTTAATGCTAAATAACCCAATCGCGAACCAATTATTCAATCAACAGTAAGTAAAATTGAAAAAAAAAATGAGAGAAACGTACCATGTTAAAGATCTTCCCAGAAGTGGTAGAAAATCAATATCCGATGCTAAGAAAGCTGGACGTTGTATTGGCGTTTTAAGAAAATCTCCATACCAGTTCTAGGCAGGTCACACTAGATAATAATTTCCACCAATCAACTGTTGGAAGAAAGCTAAAAAGGAGAAGTGGCATCCATACAAAGTACATCTGGTCCAGGAGCTATTAGAAGATGACTTTGATAGAATAATCGAATTCTGCGAAACCGTTATGGATAAATGTAACAGAGATCATGGTTTCATACAAAAGGTACTTTTTTCTGATGAAGCGTCTTTTACGCTGAACGGTTACGTAAATCGCCAGACATATCGATACTTGGCAAGTGAAAATCCACATTGGATGGAAGAGTATAGGACACAATATCGCGAGAAGGTGAATGTTTGGGCCGACATTATAATGTACGATTTTAAATGTTATGGCGTATAGAACTGTAAATATTTTATGACTAATTCTTTTTTATTGATTCTCGTAATTTCTAGGTCAAAAATCTACCTGACACCCTTTGGGTCCCTTCGCTAAAAATGAACAACAATCGAACTTTCTGGGGACGAGCCGATGAAAAACATACCAGTTTTGAGACCAGTCGCTGCTCTGTCTAGTCGAGAATGCCATCGAACCTTCGGCGATGTTCCATTTTAACACCTGATTTCATATAAATAACGGAAGATTTTCATTGAGCGGGCAGTCAACAAGAAGATCGCGATCTCGCGTTAAATTGTTCGAACGCAAATAAATTATTTGTAATTATTAAGTGTAAAATAAATTAGTATAAAATAAAGACTTTTGATAAATTATCGTGAGTTTTAATAAATTAGAATAAAGACAATAAATTAGGAATAGATAAAAACATTATAAACAATCAAATTCTAGGGCCATATTTTTTTTAGGAAAACTTAACTGCTTCTCGTTATCTAGATTTTCTTGAGGATTATCTGTTGCTACAGCTGAATCAACTATTTCCAAATAGAAATGATTTGTGGTACCAACATGATGAGGCTCCCCCACACTACGGCGTTGAGGTACGAAATTACATTAATAACGTTTTCCCAGGTAGGTGGATAGGTAGGAGGGGGTCCATCTAATGGCCATCAAGGTTTCCAGATTTGACTCCGTTAGACTTTTTTGTGGGAATATTTAAAGAGCAGAGTGTATCAAAATCGACCGAATAATGTAAAAGATTTAAAGGAGCGTATCAGAACGGAAATTGCACAAATATCACCTGGAGATCTCGAAAACGTTAGGAAAGAATTTATTGTCCATCTTCACATTGTATTATTGCTGAAAGTCATCAATTTGTAATTTAATTGTATTTAAGTAAATATTTATTGTAAGTTAATTGTATGAATAAACCAACAGTTTTGGTTAACCCTGTAGAAATAAACATTCAAATGATTATATCGTTGCAAAGGTGATGAGGAGACCTTTCAAATGAGCAATCGCGTGACCTCGGTTTTTATTTAAAAAAATCGTCGTCATTACCCGAAACTGATGACGTAATGTCAACACATATATAGCAGTTGATGGCCATTCAAAAATTAAAATTGACGTTTTAAGATTTTTTTAAAAGCAGTCTGTTTCTGAAATAATGCATTTATTCCATACATTTGGATCATACTGTAGATTCCGATTCCGCTTCTAAAAACAACAACTTCGACGTCAATGGAACTCTCATTGAAATCGAGGATTCAAAAAAAGATGCCGAGAAGAGTAATTTATTGAAAGATGAGTCAGACAAACTCCCTATATTTTCAAAATTTGAGAACTCCCAGACCGAGTCCCAGACGGATTAGACTAAATTCAAAGTTGATTATAATGACATTAAAGAAGAAATTTGTTGCTTATTGAAATGCAAGTTAATTCGGCGAAAAAAAAAAACAAGTAAAACGGTTTGTTACCCAGGTCTTTAGTGTGACAGATTCATCCAATGGCGCCAACAAGTTAGTCGAAGTTTTATTTTTGAGACCTTACAAACTTTCGAAAGATGCATTTACGTGGCCTGATGTTAAAGACACTACTCTGTCGAAGTGGAGTACCGTTTACCTATGCCACAAAACAGAGGACTTTTTAAATTCCCTTTTGATGTTTTATAGTTATATTTGTATTCTAAAAACAGCGTTTGTATTTTTTTACTGTACCAAGGGATTTTTTAAACTAATCCCTTTTTTTTCGAATAAACTTTAATGTAAGTTTTGCATAAAAAATCTTAAATGTAATTTTTCAAATTTAAACCTCAAACAAAATATTTTGGTCACTCACGGGGTGACTTTATACTGTTACGATAAATAATGACCCATAAAACTGTAAACATTCTTTTTCATTCTGATATGTTCTAGATTCTCCGATCCAAGCCGGCAGAAATTCTACGGGTCCCCCTCAGCGAAAAACCAGTCCGGGTGAGCTTCTAGTCTGTTCGAAGAGGATCGCCGGAATTCTAGTCTAACGGTTGTTTAGTATAAATATAGAAGAACCTTTTATTTAAGTTACAAAGGAAGTAGGTACGATGCCAAAATAAGTACCTACAGAAGCAGACGACAGGAAGACATCAACCGAAGACCAGGAATCCGAAAGGAAAAATATCCAGCAGCAGGCGGTGCAAGAGCGGGACGTCGGAAAGAAGCAATGAAATATTATATTAAATTTGAAATGTAAATATTATTAGGGCAATAAACGTTTTTATTTTTTATTTTATTTTATATTTAAGTTACAGTTAGTTTTTGAATATGAAGTCGAGTTTTTAGTTCGAATATAAATTGTAATAAATGTAAAAATAAATTAGTGTGATATTGTATTAATAAAGACTTTAATAAATTTGTAAGTGTTATAAATACAGTGGGTCATCAAATTATTATGATCAGTCACAAAAGTTTAAGTTTTTCAAATTTGTTCAAAAATTTTATAATAAAATCATATGCTGCTATTGGGACCGTGCAAGTTCGGAACAGCGACACCTGGTGTCGTAAATCAGCCAAATTTACTGCGCTTTCATGTTAGATCGAGGTTACCGGATAACTGTCAAGGACGTGGCCCCAAAAAAGAATAAGAAGAAAAAGTAAGATTGAGGTTATGTCGGTATGTTTTTTGGACAGCGAATATATCTTAATGTATCTTCATAAAAACTTGAACTTGATGCATTTTTGTAAACTTCAAAAAAATAAAATTCAAACATTAAACTTGATTTTTGGGTTAAAATGAACTCTAAGTGAGTGTTATGAAACTAAAATTTACACTTAAAAGTGAACTTTTATTTATTATTTATTTCAAACTGACTTTAAAATCGGGCGCAAGAATAATGCATAATTTAGGTTATGTTACTTATGCTTTTTTATGATATAAATCCACTTTTCTCTTTGTAGTAGCTTTGTGCTTCGAAGTTGGAAACGAATAAAACTTAAATTGACAATTTTTTGTTGTATTTTTACAATTTATAACACAGCATTTCCTAAATCCCATTTTCTTCAGTGACAGAAGGTGTAAATAAACAAAACGAATATGAAATATGACAATTGACAATATGAATTTATGAAATCTATAATCTATGAAATGTGCAGTAAAAAATGCAAGATTTCTCCACTACTCGCGCACGATCGTTTCTCGTATCCCCTCCAAGTACTTGCACGTCGCCAATACGATTTAGATATGCCAATATATTTTGTAACTAATAACCTTACTTTTTTGACGTTTACAGCTCTAGAACTGTCATTTGTGTCAAATTACGTGACAACATACACATTGTGGTAAATTTGCTCTTGGAGTTTACAACTGAATTTGTATGTTTCTGTATTGTTTTTGAAAGATTAGTATCGTTTTATCTTTGTAGTATGTGTTATTATTGTATTAGTGGTGATTGTGAGTGAAAAAAACTATCGGTTTTAATTTTAAAGAAATTTTCAAAACATTTTGATTTTTGAGAAGAAAATCATAATGGGTAAGGCTAAAGACGTCCCTGTATCTAAAATGGTGGAGATAAAGACACTTTTATTCAATACAAAGCTTTCCCAACGTCAGATAGCTCCACAATGCCAAGTAGCGCAACACAGTGAGCAATATCAAGAAAAAAAATTGATACCAACAAACCCCTGACTCACCGGCGTGCCCAAAAATGTGGTCGAAAGCGTGTCACTACACCCAGAGACGGAAGAAAAATAAGTGATATCTTCGTAAACAATAGAAAAAAAGCCAAGAAGAATCCTCACGGGACTTATTCGTGAAGCTGGGATGCCAGTTTCTGACATGACATGACAGTCCGCAGAAGGCTTGCTGAGCAAGGTCTCAAATCATGTCGCCCTGTTAAAAAATCAAAGTTGACCATCGCAATGATGAAAAAGAGACTGGAATGGGTCAAAAAACACCAAAATTTGACAATTGAGGATTGGAATAAGGTAAATTAGGCCACTACCAAAGTTTAAATCCCTATAACCACTGTTTTTATCATAAAAAAAATATCTTATAGTTTTTTTTATTTACAGGTTTGTTTCTCTGATGAGTCTACAGTGGAGATACTCATGGATAAGTCGACCTTCGTTCGAAGGCAAGTGGGTGAAAAATATTACAAGGATTGCATAGTTGAGCGAGTAAAGCATCCTCTCCAGATCATGGTGGGGTCTGTGATCAGCAGTAAGGGCACAGGGAAGCTGTACATTGTGAATGGAACGATGAATCAACATCAGTATATTGAAGTTCTTTAAAGAAAGCTCATGCCACAAATCAAAGACTGGTTTGGCGAATCTGAGGATTTTACCTTTATGCACGATTCAGCACCATGCCATAAGGCAAAAACAGTAACATTGTACCTGGAAAAAAAGAAAATATAAGTATTGAAGTGGCCAGGTAATTCTCCAGACCTCAATCCGATCGAAAATCTATGGGAGCCTGTGAAGAGGGGGACTGCTCAGAAAACTGTCACAAATAAGCAGCAGTTAATTGAGAGACTCATTGCCACATGGCACAGAAACGATAAAATAAAAGAAGACTACCTGAGAAACATTCAAAGCATGCCAAGGAGGATCAAAGCTGTCATTGAAGCTAAAGGAAGTCACACAAAATATTAAAAAAAATTGTTATTTAAGGTCAAAGAAAAAAATATTTTAAAATTTTGTAAAAGAACGTGTTTATGATCTACTTTTATATTATATTCACATCATTAGACGCTTATATGCAATTTTATTCTTTATTAAACAGCAAAATGCAAAGTTTTTGAAGTGATCATAATAATTTGATCACCCACTGTAGAACCTTTGATAATAAATAAAGACAATAAATTAGATAAATAAAAGCAGTTCAATACATTATACATTAACAAATTTATTTATAAATTAACAAATATATTTATAAGTTAAAATTTATATAAATTTATAACGTTATGGCCCTTTGACTATATAAACTAGAGATCGGGACTAAACTTCTGAAGGGTATACGACCTTCCTTTAATAGGTCTTTTCATTCCAAAACTACAAGCAATTGGATTTCAAAAATGTATCAAGTCACCGCAATTCATCATCATCATTGGTGATACAGCCCTATAAAAGAGCCTCGACCTTCCCAAGTCTATTACGCCAGTCAGTTCTATCCATTGCCAACTGTTACCAGTTTGCTGCGCCTATTTTTCTACCATCCTCATCTACACCATCCCTCCATCTGAGTTTTGGCCTACCCCTACTTCTACTTCCCACAGGTTGTGACATAAGGATCCTTCTAGGAAGGTTGTTCTGCTGTGATCTTGCCAGATGTCCTGCCCATCTTAGTCTTCCTATTTTTATAAGAGATACTACGTCTTTACCACCAAATATATATTTATATCGGTGATATATCTCATAGTTGTACCTCCTTCTCCAAGCACCATTTTCACAGATGCCACCGAATATTCTTCTCAGGATCCTTCGTTTAAATATAAGCTGGAGGTTTTCATCTGCCTTGGAAATGGTCCATGTCTCCGATCCATATGTCAACACTGGTTGTATAAGGGTTTTGTATATGGTTATTTTTGTTTTTTGGCTTAAGTTTCTGCTTCTCATATGTCTACTCAATCCAAAATAGCATTTGTAGTCACCGCAATTAGTAAGTCTCTAATTTGTCAGTATTACTAAGGTACTCTCTAATTTGTCCGTATTAATACGTAGTGAGAAAAATTATAGTTTTGGAAACTCTTAATATTTGGACAGCATATTTAGGCAAGTTACAGCTCTAGAGACTTAAAAAAAACGCACAGATTAAACTTTATCCTGGATTTCTTCAAATGATGAATTTTCAATAGAAAAGGATACTTGTAAAACGTATAATGAAATTCAAATAATGAAGACAAAACGTCAATATTCCGGTAAATTGATCAAAATTTCAAAATCAAACGATGGTTAGAATTATTCTTTCTTTTTTTTTCACGTAGGTGTCTTTGATTGGCAGTCGGCACAAAACAAATACAAAATTTTGCGTTCATTTGTTATTTTTTTTACAAACGTCCAAGTGTATTAAGTACGTGTATTCTAAATATTTTCTAACGATTTCTTTTAAAATTTAACCATTAATACTCATATACACATAATTTCCTACTCTCGCGTGAAAAGTGAATCATATAAATGAAGTTATTGTTTTGTTTTTCTTTTGTAATGTATTAACACTTTTCTATTGTTTCAAAAAACAAGTGACAAATATAGAACGATGACGTTTATTGGATAATATATTTTTGCTGCATTTACATTATTTTATTTATGTTGTACTATACACGAGCGAACGAATAAAATATCACGATTTTATTTTTATTACTTACTTCCTACATAACAATAATAATATTAGGTAGTTGATAGTTCTATTAAAAACGGAACCACCTGTGGAGAAACGATATCGAACAAAACAAATAAAATTTTTATTACATCACTTAACAGAAATCCCATTTTGAAGCAAATCACAATAAATTTATATTTCCTCTGACATTGCAAGCTATTTCTGGGGAGTATTAAATAAAATCAATGCTTCAATTCTATTTCAGGCTATTATTTTTTCAACAGTTTATATGCGTAGGGGGTAAAGTGAGATGATAGTAGATTATTTTTTTGGTAAGCCTACCACACAGAGCCCATTCGATATTTATCAAAATTTTTAATATAAAATATACTGTATGACATTGAAATGCAATACCCATAAACACCAAAACATTTTCAGGTATTTTTTATTAACACGGGGACTTATATAGTATATCCAATAATAAAAGTTTCAACTGATTTCTCCTTATTCTGTTTACCTGTAAATTTTAATGAGTCGGGGCAGCCCTCGAACACCTCTTAAATAAATACATTCCTTAAGTTTCCAAGATATCCTTCGAATAATATGATTAATATCTTCGTTGTGACTTATGTCACTTATGTGTGACTTCGTTGTCAAGTCTTAGACGAAGCAAATTCATTATGAAGCCATGAAGAAAATCTAACCCTTTTTTATGTTCCATACATGTTCAATAAGTAAAATATAAGGAACTGAAACAGGAAATAATGGTAACATGGAAGTAATAAAGAAACCTGTTAGTGACTAATACTGGCATTATCCTATTGGAAAACGGTAAATCGCACCCCATACGATAACTATTTGGGTAAATGCTGTCTCATGTTCTAGGCACAATTGAATTTTCCTCCTTTTACCACGTTTTTGACGAACTCTTTCACCATCATGGGCTCACAAATATGTAAAATCTAGGCTTGTCTCTGAGCATAATTTGCTTCCTTCCCTAATCCCACTGTACACATTCTTGACACCATTTCAATACATCTGTGGGACAATAATAAAATAATAAAATTAGATGCAATCGACAAGATGAGTGCAAACCAAAAGATATGATTTTAGGTACTGAATCGTGGTAGAAAAAGGAGTACCTCTACTTTTTCTACCAAGTCAGCCGTCAGGCACCGACCCTGACGGCTGGAGTGCCGCAGGGGTCGGTCCTAGGACCCACGCTGTGGAACTTGGCATATGACGGGGTTGTGAACCAAAAATACGGAGAGCGAGATAAACGGGACAGGATAACATTTGAATGTGCAGGAAAGAGAGTGGTCCCAAAGAAACGCGAGAGGTATTTAGGGGTGAAAAGTGTAGGGAGTACGTAAAACCGGTGACTCAAAGAGCTGCGGTGAGATCCGCCGCATTGGGAGGGATCATGCCCAATATCGGAGGGCCCTTCATTCTGTTGTACAATCGATCGTCCTCTACGCTGCGTATGTCTGGAGTTCTGCAGTTTTAACAAAGGCGTACAGAAAGCAGCTCACCCGAGCAGATAGAAAGAGTCTATTGAGGATGGCGTGTGCATACAGAACAGTCTCTGCCGAGGCGTAAGGAGTTATCACCGGGAATATTCCGACGATCGTACTAGTGAAGGAAAGAGGAAGAATATACAGAGAAAAAAATGAAGACATAGCAACAGAACGTTTAAAAAAATAAGAAAGGGAAAGGTCCATAATGGTGTGGCAAGAGGAATGGGATGAGATGAGAAGGGTGGCGCAGTGGACGAAGTCGTTGATTCCTAATCTGAGAAGATGGATGGATTGCGGGCACCGGCGTTTGGATTATTTCCTGACGCAGATGCTCACAGGACATGGTTGCTTTAGGGCATACCTTTACAGATTTGGAAAGGCAGAAAATGACAAATGCTTGTATTGTGAAATATCGAACACTGTCCCACACACTCTATTGGTATACGATAGATGGATAGGTGAGAGGAGCCTACTTGAGAGAGAGAGCTAGGAAGTAGGGTGCAATCAGTCACGGAACTGGTGGAGGAGATGCTTAGGTCGTCAGATCGGTGGAGAGCAGTTCAGAGATATGTGAGGAGAACATTGGAAAGAAAGGAACAAGAAGAAAGGCGACCCGAAGGTAGGCAGGGTGTCCAGGACCAAGCAAGAAGATAAGGCAGAATAGAAGGGGTAAGATTAAACATGAACAGGGAGTAATAGAGAGAGAGAAGAATTCCGTCGTAGTGAGAAAGTGCTAAAATGCATGAGAATTGTGCGTAAATGAAAGATCGGGTGAATGCCGTGCCGATGTTGCGTCCCAATCAGGGCGATCTGGCCGGTAATTCACCGCTGAGGAGGGTATGTTTTAAGCAGGTAGGTCTCTGGCATTGACGGCGATGGTGTCCGAACAACCCTAGCGCGCGGATACGGATATCATCGTGGCCACGCTGGAGGAGTCCTGCATAACCGAGGCTGAAAGGCGGTTCTCTGCCCACCTTCTAGGACCGAGGGATGTTTCGAACATTTGGACCACCCCCTCATAAAGAAGAAGAAGAAAAAAAAGGTACTGAATCGTAGAAAGTGTAATTGAGTATTAGCCGCCAAACATTCCTGACCTAAAGGTAGAAAGTCGGTCTCTAAAGGCATTTACTGGTTTTCACGGTATGTAGTTCTACAAATAGCCTCAGTACCACTACAAAGATTGCTCCCTTTGCTCTGTGATTAAGTCATTCCAAATGATTTATCAATTTCGTTGGTGGAAGAAACGATCGTTACGTAGAAAAAACTGTAAAAATGTACAGAAATCTTATTCTCAGCGTTTCTTAGCTTTTCACAAAATTTTTCAAATATTTTGGTTAATTCTGCTTCATGATTTATGTGATGAAACCACAATATTGTGTTATATTTGTCAAATGCTGTATAGATCTAAAAGTGCAATAATGAGCTTATCCATCATGGCGCCTCAGAAAAACGGTCGTGTTTAGGACTCGGTAGTTAAGTGTTGTAAAAAGTGCCAAAAAGTTGCACAAAGTGGTCTTTAATGTGCGAAATACGGAACGTTATCACATAGTGGCTGCCTGAAGAAATTAAAATGAATTAAATATATCGACGAAGAAAGATAAAGCAGTTACATGCTGCGAAGAAAGTGTGAGGTTAAGTGATCCAGCAAACGAAATCTTGGATTGAGAGAGCATGACGATGAGGATCCGAGGCTAACTGAAATCAGGTGCTTGAAGAAAATTATTAATCAGAAGGACATAATAATATCAAATCCCCAAATTACGATAAATTTACTGAGATAACAACTAGATTTATTTAAACATATGCAATTAACCGATCTGTCGCCATCTACTCAAGAAAATATGAATTTAATAAAACATTCTAGCAGAGACCTAAATTTTGAACGACCGATGCAGTCTAGCAGTAACGAATACTCGAAAAACAAAAATATCTAACCCCTCAAAAAATATTGCTGTTAATGAAAGTCCATCTGTTCATGAAGAAAGTAATTTCCCAACAAAAACTGTGTTTAAAAATGTTACCAATAAAAATAAACAAGTTGATTTCTTAATAAAAAATAATAAACAATTATCAGCTGATATTTTAAAAATACTAATGGAAGCAAAATATTCAGATATTAATTTAACAAACGATGAAGTTTGATAAATATTGAGAATACATATTCGGTTCCAAATAATAGTGGGCAACTGTAGTAGTAAATGAAAAACTGTTACGGCACAAAAATCGGAATGGACGTATTATTATAGGTAATAATGAGAACTCTGAAATCGGTGGTGTTTCAAAATTTAGCCATCTCCATGTTACTAGAGTACACCAACGTACAACGGCAGAAAATTTTAAGATGTTAGAAAAACACTTTCCAGAAGTAATATGTACGTCGTTAACGGCTGAATATCCCAACATATATTCATCTTTTAAAGTCTCAATTTTTGAACAAAATTTCGGTATAGCGATGGACCCAAAACTATGGCCAGTATACTCCTATGTAAGTAGGTTTTTTATGAAGTGCCCAACACATACGCAAATAAAGTTGGGGATGAAGAAATGACTTTTAAACAAGAAAAATAAAGGGATGGGTACGATCTGCTTCTGTCAAATATTCAGTGACTAAATCAATTTAAAATGGATTGTTTATACTGATGACTGAGACGTGGTCAGCGATGATTCATTAGTTTCAAATTTAAATGTAAATCTTTAGAGACCAATATAAATGTGGTGGCGTTGCAGTGTGGACAAGAGATGATATGAAGGTTAGTACCATTTTACTCGATCAGTACTGTGTTGAAAAAAACATTGAGGTATGTGGGTTGAAGTGACATTTTAATTAAAATCAACACACAATTTTAGTATGCTACAGATTTCTTAAAGGTACATTTGATGTATTTTATGAAAATCTTTAATCTTATTTTGAATACAAATTTTAAACAAAAAAATCAATTCATATTTTTAACAGGCGATTTTAATGTAAATTCCATGACACTAAATAATTCACAGAGATTTTTTGATCTTCTAGCATCTTATACAAACAGCCAAAGTTATATGGAATCATGTTATTTCTTATTACATATTTCAAGCGAATTTAAAAAAAGCAACATACAAAGTCAAAGAATATTTATTTTAAAGCAATTTAATCGCCAATACTTAAAATTAAAGAAAACGGTTAACTCTTGAAATAATAAATTGAAACCACTTGTTTTAAGGTTAATGACATCAAAATTTGTCAAAAAATGCTTCTAAACAAATTGTCAATATTTTGTTTTCTCAGGTTGTTCCATTCTTCAAAAGCAGCTTGTACTAGCTGTGTAGTGTTTTGTGGATTCTCCCGGTGAGCTCTAATTCTTCTTTTAAGCATATCCCACAATTGCTCTATAGGGTTAAGGTCGGGTGAGCAAGTAGGTCACTCCAGAACAGGATATCTTCTGCTTCAAGGAAGTCTATAATCACTCTGCTGGTATGTGGAGGCGCATTACCATGCATGAAAATTAAATTTTCTCCAATTGCACCTCTCCAGAGCCTAACTACAAATTCTAGAACAAAATCAACATACCTACGAGCTGTTGTTGATTGGATGAAAAGAAAAGAAGTTTTTTTACTGATCATAATCCCTCCCCAAAACATGACACTTCCTCCTTTATATCTGTGAACAGATCTGGTAATTATCGTTTTTGCGCTTGTCTTAGTTTTTGCGTGTCTCTAAGTACACGAATTCGTTGATCATATCATTTTTCACAAATCCTGGTTTCGAATGAAAATAGCACATTTTGCCAATTTCTCCTCCTCATCCTAAGTGCCTTCTCTGTCGAGGTTGGCGATCAATATGGCAAATTTCTCTCTGTTCTGGCCAATTTCTAATGTTCCAGTTTTGGTGTTAAAGACAGCAATTTAAGCGATCAATATTGAGCTACATGGATAACACGGGAACCTGTAACTGTGTACTGTTGTAAAGTCCTTGGATACGAAGTCTTCTTCTTATCATTTCAACTGAAACACTTATACCTGTAGCTTAAAAAAGTTGCCTTTGGAGCTGTGGGTGAGAAATTGTTGAGTCTCTTCTAGCTAATTGGCCAATGATATTCGGCAATACACTTCGTGTCGAGCCATTATTACTTTTTGGACACTTTGTCTTGGTCTATTCTGAAACGTTACTAAATCGTGATACCTAGCATAAGTTTTTGACACAACGCCCTGTTTTACACCAACCACTGCCGCTATGTCCCTCTGGGATATTCCTTGTTCCACAAGACCAATATTCTTTCTCCTTTGCACCTGCGTTAACCCCAGATTAGGCATATTTTCGTTTTTTGAACGCAAAAGTAAGTCCACTTATTTTTGTTTAATGTACAACTAAAGCAAATAATCTATAACGTACCGAGCTGTTTTATTGGTTTGTTAATTTTCAATAAAAACTTTTATTCTTTGCAACAATAAGTTTTTTTCAAAAAAAATAAATATTGGTTTGAAAAACTTGGTGATTCCATATAAGTTTGGTTGTGTGTTGATTGTCTCAAGGATCTTTACACCTACAACGTCGACTCGTAGGTGTCGTTTCGTATCTCTTAGAAATGAATACTAGGGCTTCCTCGCACTAATGCCGCACCCTGTATGTAAACCTATATTTGATAATAAGAAAAGTAACATTTTTTTCAATATTATCTGCATATGATATCTCTCGGATATCTCACGTCATCACTTATGTTACTAACTTAAAAAAGTTATCCTAACATATGACGTAGAAGGTTATGGCTGAAAATGGAATTACTAAAATTTTGGATTTACTAAAAATGGAATTACTAAAAAGTGTTATCTTTTGGTGAAGCTGAAAACCGATATTTTTATTGTTGCATAAAACTTAACACCATCGTTATCAATATCATAAAGTAGTAAAAACATTAAAACGCTTGATAAATTAAGATTATTCATTAAAATATTAACATTAATAATGCATGTTTATTTATCTTTTTTTTTATTTTTAAGAACACATATTCTAAACTTTAATGAGTGTTTTCATGTAAACGACAACCGATTATTTACATATTTAGTTATAAAAAATTGTTATAAAATAAGTAAATGGAAATCTTTTAAATCGTTTTGACACCATGTAACGAGGTGGTATTTCCGCAAGTTTTAAAGTGACTCAAACACTAAACTTAATAATAATAGTTAACCAAGACTAAACAACAAACAGTGGCGTTTAGTTCGCAAGTCATTTCCAATTTTATATACTTTTTTATAGAAGTGTGCGAACTAATTTATGCGCTATGTTCTGTTGAAGCGAAAATATTAAAGTTGGACTAAATCGTTCCTTTTAATGATTTGATTCCATACAATATTATTCTGACAGCTCGCTTTAGTTTTTTTTTTAATATTTTCGAGTCCCGTTGAGTTGCTCTTCAAGAATAGCTACTCAACTTCAGCTTTAGGCTTAAACGCCTCTTCAGGGTGCCTTTCTTTTATTTATATTTATACCAACGACATAATATATTAAAGATCGAACCTATGAAGCTGTAAGATAGTAACAACAGAGATGGAATGCCTGCGAAGATGCTGCAGAGTAACAAGAATGGATAGGAGAAGTAATGACGAAATAAAGCAAAGAACATGTTTATTATTATATATGTATTATAAAAGCATGTTTCGCCCTTCATATTCCTAAAATTCTGTAAGAAATAATATACCAATCCATTCAAGTCAGAAACTGAAATACATAATCGTCTAGAAGAGCAAGGGCGGAACCACAGGCTTTGTTGCGTTTTCGTTCAAGGTTCGCCCTTTCTCCTCTGTAGCCGTATCAACACGTGTTTCTGTAGTTGGTGAGAGCTAGTCTCAGATATATGCGTTGTACTTGAGTTTTGGGTACCATAGTGTGCTTGTTGTTTAATTACTCGTATTTCAAGAAAAAACCGACGTGACATTAGCCTTAAAGTTGTTTTGTTTTTTTTTTTTCTGATTTATTTTCAAAATGAACGCCCAGAAAACGATAAGGCAGAAGCAAAGAAAACGGAACAATGGCTTGTTAACGTGTGTAAAATCAAACGAAACTGTGGTGATTTTTGGCCATTTTTATTTTTTGCATACGCATTTTGGAATACTAATTTAATACTAGATGATTGTTCGCTTGCTATCCGATAAAAGATGAGTAAACTCATGCTAGGTGAATCACATCATGTAATACTACATGCTACTACAAACTGAATACGTTACAGTTCATTCAATTTGCTCGATAAGTCCGTTGAATATTAGATTAATATATTAGTGCATCAGTTTTTTTTTTGATACAAATGAACAACAATTATCCGTTTATTCAGGCCGCTTAAGTAGAATCAAAAATAGTTGCGGAAATGTGACAAACTAGCAAGACATTAATGATTTTTGAGAAAATCAATTTTCAACGCCAGCTACTTTTAACGCCTATGCTAGATGGATCGAAGATTTGTTTAAATAATCTCTCTCCGGGATAAACAAATGGAATAACTTATAAAATATTTGGTCGATCTGTTTGAGATTTAACACATTTTAATAACTCATTAACTACCACAATTTTAAGTGGTTATATAACATGTAATTATGCAAAAAACAAGTTATTAACGTTTGTAGATGACTGTAAAGGGTTTTTTGCAATTATCTCCGTTGATTGTTTATGTGTACATTGTATGATAAAAAAGAAAGAGGATACAGAATGGAAAACAAAGAAATAAAAATACTCTGTTACGCAGACGACGCAATATTGATAGCCCAAGATGAAGATAATCTGCAAAGACTGGTCCACAGATTTAATCTAAGAGCAAACTCAGAAAACAAAAACAATAGTAGTCTGCAAAGAACCAACCAGATGTAAAATAGAAATTGATGGCATCAGTATTAAACAAGTAATGAAAATAATATACATGGGAATTACACTGTCTAGCTATGGAGACCTGGACAGAGAGAGAGATCAAGTGAGAGATCAAGTACAAAAAGCAAATAGATTGGCAGGATGCCTTAATAACACTATATGGCGAAACAGACACAGTAACGATGAAGTCAAGAATTTATAAAGACAGTGTAAGACCAATAATGACATATACCTCAGAAACAAGACCCGACACAGCCACACGCAATGGCTACTGGAAACGGCAGAGATGAGAGTACTGAGAAGAATTACAGGAAATACTCAGAGAGATCGAAAGTGAAGAAATTAGAAGAAAATGTAACGTGTAGTGTATAAATGAATGGACACAAAATAGAATGGAATAATTATATAAGCAGAATGGAGGAGTCCCATGTCGTCAAAATAGCAAGAGATAAGTCACCAATCGTCACAAAAGAAGTATCGGACGACCGAGCAAAAGATCGAGTGACGACCTTCCATAAAGGTATTAATCCGCAAATGAACAAGCAGAATTGCTTATAATCAACTTTTATTTAAGCATTTTTCTCTAAAATGTACAGGAAGCCTTTTAGGCTGTTTCAAAAAAAGATAACCCCGTTTCTACGGTAGGTAAAAAACTGAAAAATAATTGGGGTTTGCTTAGTAAAAAATTTTTGTAACGCCATCCGTTTTCAAGATACAGGGCGTTGAAGAAAAAAAAATTTACGCATTTTTTACGATTTTGCCGAAACTACTGGCAACATTGTAATGAAATTTTATACGAATATGTTTTGGAAGCTGATACATCCCATGAATTTGTTTTTATATCTGATTCTCATAGAGGGCGCTAGTTACACGGATCGTACTAAATATTAGTCAATATAACTTTTTTAAGAGTATAATTATTAATCAAAATTTCAAGTAAACTTAAACATCATTCAATTTTACACGAAAAAGGTACTCTTGGTAAAACTCGATACTGTGTACCGTTTTCGGAATATTTTGATTTGAAAATTATGAAGTAATAATTGATGCTGGTATAAAATAGTTAGTAATTAAACAAAACTCACAAGAAGAAAATTAAATTAATGACTAAGAACATAAAACAAAATTCAATTACAGTAAGTGTTCAAAATGGTCTCCGTTTTCGCGAATACACAAGTCTATTCTTTTTTCTAAAGATTCCATTAACCTTCTAAACGGTAGGGGATCAGCTATGATGTCATTAAATTGACGTTGAATTCTTTCTTCCAATCCTTGGCGTGAATTTACCTTTGTAGCAGACTTTTTCCTTAATATACGACCAAACTGCGTAGCCCTGAGGAGGCCAATGTGTATAAAAAATAAAGATCTTCGCTCGTTTAGCGTTAAATCTTCTAATATCCCGAATAAAGAATTGTTTAAAAAATCAAGATACATATCATAATTTAAATTTCCAGGTAGAATATGATAACCTATTAATTTGTTACCTAAAGTTGATGCCCAAACATTAACTTTAAATGAGTGTTGGTAATGTGATACCCTTTTGACTCGTGGATTCTTATCACACCAGTAGTGTGCATTATGGGAGTTAAACATACCTTGTCGCGTAAAGGTGGCCTCGTCCGTAAAAAGAATGCATTTTAAAAAATTTGGATTGTGGGCTGTCCTTTGTTGCAATGTTTCACAAAAATCCACTCTAACCGGTAGATCATCTAGCAAGAGCTCTTGTCTGTAATGATAAGGATGTAATTGCTGTTCTTTCAGTATCCGCCAAGTACTTGAAGAAGAAGTATTTGTTTGTCTTGCTATATACCTTACGCTAACTGTTGGATCTTGATCAAGTAAATTTAAAATACTATTTTCTTTATTAATTGTTCTTGTTGTTATTGGTCTACCAGAATTATTTTATTGATAGGTAAAGAAATAATAATAAGACTTACTCACAATCAATTTAATTTAACAATCTGACGACCGGTTTCGCTTTCTACAATTTGCAAAGCATCTTCAGGTCCAGATACAAAGTTAAACTAATGCTGCAATAAAATAAACCCAATTAGGGTGGTGTCTAATAAAGATAAAATAAACAAATAAGTTAGTTCATACAAATTATAGTAATTATGCCAATATTACATGTCTGTGGTTTTCAAAATGAATAAATTTGAATATATAAAAGGTATTAACAGACAAGGTAAGACCCACAATTGGTATAAAGTAGTAATATTATATTGTAATAAATTAATAAATGAGCAGATAAATAAAACAAAACAAACATTACTTACATGCCGGTACTCTATTAATTGATGGATGGTAGGTCATGGTTGCAAAAATCATGTATTGTTGATTGGAGAACTTTAATGTGCTATTGCAGTTGTTTTGACAATAAACGGGAAGTTCTTGAGGAGAACAGATTTGATCCAATGAATTAGAGATAGGTATATTGTGGTTGTTTGTCAGATGAAAGTGATGTTCTTTACTATTGTATTATTTAAATTATTTACACTTATATCAGAGATATATTTTTGGAATATGTGTTATTTATTGAGTATTTATGTAATGAAGGAGACTTTATTGAAGTGAAGTTTATTGTCTCCTTCATTACATAAATACTCAATAAATAACACATATTCCAAAAATATATCTCTGATATAAGTGTAAATAATTTAAATAATACAATAGTAAAGAACATCACTTTCATCTGACAAACAACCACAATATACCTTTGTCAAAACAACTGCAATAGCACATTAAAGTTCTCCAATCAACAATACATGATTTTTGCAACCATGACATACCATCCATCAATTAATAGAGTACCGGCATGTAAGTAATGTTTGTTTTGTTTTATTTATCTGCTCATTTATTAATTTATTACAATATAATATTACTACTTTATACCAATTGTGGGTCTTACCTTGTCTGTTAATACCTTTTATATATTCAAATTTATTCATTTTGAAAACCACAGACATGTAATATTGGCATAATTACTAGAATTTGTATGAACTAACTTATTTGTTTATTTTATCTTTATTAGACACCACCCTAATTGGGTTTATTTTATTGCAGCATTAGTTTAACTTTGTATCTGGACCTGAAGATGCTTTGCAAATTGTAGAAAGCGAAACCGGTCGTCAGATTGTTAAATTAAATTGATTGTGAGTAAGTCTTATTATTATTTCTTTACCTATTTGATATGGACTCACACAAGCAACACATTCATGATTATTTTATTTGGTTTCACATTCCCAGTTTCTCGACAACGTCGTTCAACGGCTCTAAATGTTTTTTTACTTGGTAAGTTTCTTCTAAGAAACTTTTCTGTATAACGTGTCACAGCTGCACTAGAACATCCTAAACATTCGTCTAAGGTTAATAACATGTCAGTGTATTCAATATTTGAGTACATTTTGATTTGATTTTACAAATAACAATGTTTAAAAACTCTATTTATTGTTGATTTATCGTCATAACAATCAATAAATGTCAGATTTCCATGGCACACTTGGAGAAAATAGAGGTATACCTATTAGAACTTTATCATTACTACCAGCATCAATTATTACTTCAGAATTTTTAAATCAAAATATTCCGAAAACGGTACACAGTATCGAGTTTTACCAAGAGTACCTTTTTCGTGTAAAATTGAATGATGTTTAAGTTTACTTGAAATTTTGATTAATGATTATACTCTTAAAAAAGTTATATTGACTAATATTTAGTACGATCCGTGTAACTAGCGCCCTCTATGAGAATCAGATATAAAAACAAATTTATGGGATGTATCAGCTTCCAAAACATATTCGTATAAAATTTCATTACAATGTTGCCAGTAGTTTCGGCAAAATCGTAAAAAATGCGTAAATTGTTTTTTCTTCAACGCCATGTATCTTGAAAACGGATGGCGTTACAAAAATTTTTTACTAAGCAAACCCCAATTATTTTTCAGTTTCTTACCTACCCTAGAGACGGGGTTACCTTTTTTTGAAACACCCTGCAGACGAAATATTTTTTCATCTTTTAACATTGTTAAAAAAAAACAAAGCAAAAGCTGTAACTATTCACGGATTTTTCATTAGCTACCTCTCGTATATCAATCAATGATTTTTTCACAGATAGACTGGTTTATTTTTGTTTCATCAGATTTTTTAGCAACTTTAACTTTGGTTTTATATTTTATGTTAAACGATTTTATGTTATTGTAAAAAAGAATAAGTGCTTTCATATACGGCTATATTTTTTTTAATTATACGACTCGGCGGACTCCTGCTATTATTTTCTACCGCAGCGCCAGACGAATTGTTAACAAGCTCACAGTGTACAATGTTATAAAACTTCGTATAAATGCTCATAAAGTACACAAAAATAGCAATAATTACAAAAAAAAAACATTAAAAATATACAATGTATACATAGTCTTGATTTTACATTACATGTTATAAAAAAATTTTTAGGTAACATTAAGAAAATTTATAGTGACTATTTCACTAGACTATTTTTAACTGATAAAACGTCATAGCAAGGCCACGTTTCCTACTGGCAAAACTCCTACCTGTCCGTGACTTCCATCGAGCAAAAAGACAAAAGAGGGAATGTAAAGGTAGTGGGGGCAAAAATATTGTTAGACAGGAAGTGCCATCTTGAGAGGACACATTAAACAAGGAAAGAGAGTCTTTCCTTGTTTAAGAAATCAAATTTAGTTGGGTTATGTTATTGTTTGTCCCAACTGTCACATGAAATCTTATTTATATTGAAGTTTTTTAACAATTGTATCACATTTTAGACTGTTATCGTTAATATTTATTAAAGTTTCTCGTCTAAGACACATTCTGAAAACTATTTTATAGCTACTGTTAATAAGTGTCGAAAAATTTAAATTTGGCGCATTCGCATTTCCGGATATGTCCGCCATCAGAGGCCACTTTTTTGGTCTCCTTTTCATAACGATTAGATTCCCTCTTTTGTCTTTTTGGTAGATGGTGACTTCTCAGCAACAAAATTATGACAGATCGATCACGAAGGTGCCTGGTAATTCTATTGTTGTCAGTTTGACAAACGCCGTTGAGACGTTATCAATTTTGGACAGATATAATGAATCCAGACGAACAATCAAGATTTGGATGCCAGTCATGTGAAGAAATCAAAAAATCGGTTTCGAAAAATGTCCCACTGAACACGCAGAAGTCCAGGAACTATATTTGGACCCAACTTTTTGAGTTCCTACGGGTGAGAAATTTTACGTTTAAAAGATGTACCCT
Organism: Diabrotica balteata; assembly: GCA_918026665.1. Lineage (NCBI taxonomy): Eukaryota > Metazoa > Arthropoda > Insecta > Coleoptera > Chrysomelidae > Diabrotica > Diabrotica balteata. Next base: position 147,126,984 of record OU898277.1, on the reverse strand, counting down.
TCGCGTCATAAAAAACTGGTGCAACTCTTATAACCAAAAATCGTGTTTTTTAAGTTGTGTAAGTTGATCTTGTCACATATGTCATTCTAATTTCTATGGCAACGTTGGCAGTTCAACAAAATAGTATATCAAATCAGCGAAAAGGAGGGCTGTGCGACAGACATATTATAAAATTACAGTAGATGCATTCCAATGTTCCCTGTGCCAATACCCTACGTTTAAGATCCTTTAAACATTTTGGGCATTAACGCAACCCTCTCTCTGGTTATTAAATTTATTAGATACGATTTTTGTTGTTAATGATAATAATAATACCTATATAAAAACTTTAAACATTTTTGAACGTTCTTTTTTTATTTAGATTTAGTGCAATTCGTTATCTGTGATGGCAACAACGAATTGATTCACGAACCAAGTCTAAACACAGGTTTACATTGGGAAAAAAAGTGTACCAGTTTTATATGACGGGAACTGTACTACCATAACGGAGCTAGCAAAAATTTTCGAGTATTATGCCTTTAACATGAAAAAAGGCGATAGCGAAGACTATAAAGAGTCGTCTGTAAAGTCAATGTGGAATAATAAAGCAAAAATGGTATAAGAAAAATGTTTTACGGAATACGGCATAAAAATCGACCTTTTCACAGATATACCTTTTAAATGTGCAAGATTGACCAGAGATAACAAGGGGAGGCAGCTTCAAAGTATTAAAGTAAAAAAGAAAACTCAGTTCAAAAGCATTATCCACCGAAGGACTATTAAAAATCATCCAAAGCTACGACGAGGAAACCTCCGATGGAGAACAAAAATAGATTTTTCACCTTTGCTCATTTGAACTTGCTTGGAGAGGCAATGAGGCCAGAAATTGCAAGATTCACTTTTTCCAGAAGGAATTTGATGTTATAGGAGAATTTACGGACCGAATTGAATACAACAGCATTTTTTCCAAAACAAATAGAGTCGGTTCGAAAAGTTTGACAAGCAGAAAATAGCTGGTAAGAAATTAATCAAATTAAAATTAATGAAAGATCTTGGTTCAAAAACTGTCCACTTGGAATCAACACCGTATCTAAGTGGACAAAAATGCCAGCTGAAAAAATTGAATAGACACAAAAAACATTAAAATAACAACTACACAACGTGTTCACGGATTAAATAGGGTCTCAAGCAGCTCTCTAAAACCATATCTGCAGCTGGATTCCAGTCAACACCAGAAGTTGATCGAAAATCTCAGAACAACAAATGAAGCTGGACCTTCGAGTTCCCAAATGCTACAGGTCAATAATACACAAAATCATGATTTGGTATAAAAGATTGGGCAAACTAGTATAGCTTATAATATTTGTACACTTAATATTGTTAACAAATAAATAAAGATTATGTTTCGTTGATATGGTGCATTAATTGTCTCGTGAAATAGTGTTGTCGAATATCATTCGATAGAAAATTATTTACCGGCAAAATTTTCTGGTTTTGCCGATAATATTGCCGATAAAATTTTCTCTCTTATGATATTATATACGATAATAATGTAACAATAATACCTAACTCACGAGTCTATATAACAAAAAATTTAGAAAAAAAAATTATTTCAAATAAAAGGTTTTTCTCTAATTTAAAGCTTACCTAATTCCAGGTACTCGAGAAGCTGATGGTATGTCACAACTAGATCTTGGTCTTCTATCTTGGTGATTCCTATCAGGACCATTCATGATTGGTATAGGCCAGCCTCTATTCGAACAATCATTACTTCTATCCATCATTCCCTATTATAAAAAGATAGCTTAATTTTTTTTTCAATATACAATAACAATTAAATAGTATGACAATAAGTAAATATTATGAAAAAAATAGAAATAGTCTAGAATCACTGTAGTGCGACAGCAGGGTACCTGATACCAATAAACATTTTTTTATAAATAAATTTTCAAATTTGAATATTTTAATTTACAACTAGTACCATCGTAAAGTACGGCTAAAATACAATAAAAATGCTATATATCACAAGTTTGTAGTTCAAAATTTATTAAAATTTTAAAAAAGGATAAATCGAAGATGTGACTTTTAGTCGAACTTTTTTCGAAATCTGAACTTTAGACAATTTACGACCGAAAAAAATAGAATAAACTTTCTTTTTCATTGAGTTAACAAGCAATAAACAAGCTCTTGCAGAATCAAAAGCTTAAACTGAGCTAGTACGTGCTGTCGACATTCGCCTGCATCGAGCAGTTATTGAAATTTTAAAAAAGCTACTATTCAGTCAACACGTACTAGCCCGTTGTGTGCTTGAGATTCAGAAAGGACGAAAAGCTATTTGTTTATTGCTTGTTAACTCAATGAAAAAGAAAGCTTCAATTTTTTTAATAGTAAATTATCGAATTAAGTTCAAAATTTCTAGTTATGTGCAACTTTTAGAGACAAATGCGCATGTAAAAAGTTATGAGGACTAAATCTTCGATTTCTCGGCTTAAAAATTTTAAGAACTTTTAAACTATAACCCTTTATATATAACGCCTTATATTTTAGCCTTACTTAACGATGGGACTAGTAAATTAAAATATTCAAATTTGAAAATTTATTTATAAAAAAATTGTTTATAAAAATTGGTATCACTTTTTTGGATAGGGGACCTACATATTCGTATTCAGCGAAAAATTGTACATAAGATAGAATAATGTTCAACTATCCACCCTTCCATGCATACAGAAAGGTACCCTGCTGCCGAACTACTGACGAGACCCTAATAGCCAATAATTCGGAAGCTGGATGAAACTAACAACAGTGATTCCGATAAAGAAATTATTCCAGTTGACATAATTTCTCAATTGAAACACGGAAATTGCGAAGTGATATTCGTGGGTCTTTAATTTATGCTGAAGACATTGCTATCTATTATGTTTAACGGGAATTAACCAAAATTTTAGTTTAAAAAACGTTTATTTTGAAGTGCGATTTCGTTCTTATTGTGAGAATTCTTTATAAGTATTGTGAGAACGATTTTCGAAATGGAAATCTAAACGTCAAAATAAACGTGATTTCAACAACATTTTGGCTAATTTCCATTAAGTTAATAGACAATATTAACATGCCACAAGAAAATAGCTTCAGAAGAATATGGAGATATTGTTGTTGATGGTGGTGTTAGTAGGAAACACTGTATGCAAGAGACATGAACAAAACCTGAAATAGTAGAGACCAAATCTTGAAGAAAAGGCTTTAAAGCCTATTAGAACAAAAACCGGAGTATCTGGAAGTTATTAGTTTGTTTATAAGAGATTTCAAAAAAATGAAGCTATAAACTTAAAAGAAATTGGCCAATGGACGTTATAGAACAACTCAAAACGAACATTTTAAGCGGTAAATGTTTTTATGTTCATTTTTGACCAAGATATGGAACTTTTAATAACGCGCTCTGCGGCCCACGGTCAGTTCACAGCGAATAAAAAATAATACATACGTAAAGTCATGTAGATTCAGAGATGCATTTTACTTTATCATTATAAATAAAAAAGTTATAGCAGTTTATAGTTAAAACTTTCGTTAAGAAGTGATGAATTAATTTGTTTATAAGAGTTTAGGATAAATACCCACACAGCCAGAAACAAATTTTTAAAAAGAGATACAGGGATTACACTCTTCTCGCCCAGGGGCCGATCAGGGCATTTTTATAAACGATAAAAGGTAGGCCTCGGACAGATAGGTATGCATACATTAAGGAAAGACAAAAGGAATTAACAAAGGTGGTTATATTTGTATATTCGTTGTTCTGACGAAAGACAGCAGACAATCGTAAATTTCTTTTTTTTCTAAAGCAAGAAGATGCAGTATATTAAATGGGCTTTCAATGTTTAATTTTAAAAGTTTACTGAAAAGCTCATTAGATTGAGCTCTATATTTTAAACAATCAAAAAAGATGTGGTCAAGATCACCGATTTTATTACAGGCTTCGCAAAGATCACTCTCAAGTATTTTTATTTTAAATAAATGTGCTGGATAACATGCGTGACCAAACTTCATTCTGCTGATAGTAGTTATACTTTTTCTACTGTAATTGTACTCATTGTACCAAGGTTTTCTCCTTAATTTGGTTTCAAGTCTGGTGTAACGTGTTGGATTTGTGAAGCTGTACTCTTGCCATAAATAGGACCATTTCTTCATCATTCTCTGTTTTGCTATGATTATTTGTTCGTCTGTAGTTAATTCGTAATTTATTTGTTCCCCATTACTATGCTTTCTTTGGCAATTTGATCTGCAATTTCATTGTTTGTTATTCCTGCGTGTGCTTTGACCCAGAAGAATTTTATATATTTATTCTGATCTTGTAATTGTTTAAGTATTGCTTGGATGCTAAAAATAATATCATTAGTTGTGTTTGAGTTTGATTTTAAAATTTTAAGAACGGAAAGTGAATCGGAAAAGATTATAGCATTCTGATCCTCTTCCTGATAAACATATAGAATAATTTAAAATGAACATTTTAAGCTTTGATAAATGTTTTTATGTTAATTTTTTTCAGAGATATTAAAAATAGATTTACGTGGGCCTGCATTTGGAGCGAGCTGACCGTGTGCCTTACAGGGCGTTATTAAAAAGTTACATATTTGGTCAAAAATTTACCTTTACCTAAAAGCTTAGTGTTAAGTTGTTTAACCCTTAACTAGTCCGGCGTCGTCTGACAAACGATTTAATACTTTTAATTCTTTATAGATAATTCTTTACAGTCACGAAAATGTAGTTTATTTACAACATATGGAACTGAAAAAGAAATCCTCAAAGCAGTCATAAGCAAAAAACGATTTGCTGTTTTTTTAGTTGCTATCCGATTCGACAATACTGAAGACAGGGAGGAATATTAAAGTAATTGTCAATAAACTTAATTTAAACTTCAATTGTGGCTCATTCCCATTAAAACAGTAATTACAGGGAGGAACGCAAAAAGATGATCCAACTGCAGCTATTTTATTTATATTCAATGTTTTCGTAGAAAATTATCAAAGTGTGTATGAACGTAAATCAATCTGCCACAATTGATGAAATACTTGTACATTTTCGAAGTAAATGCCAGTTTAAAATGTACATGCCTAACAAACCGGCTAAATACGGATTCGGAATATACGTGTCTTACGGATGCACGTAATGGTTATTTGTATAATGCTTATATCTACAACGGAAAAGACTCAGATGGATTTGGTATCAATGACGAGTACAAAAAAATTCTAAAGCCTACACAAGCTATGTTGCACTTAGCTGAACAGCTTTTTGGTAGCAACCGAAATATCACAGCTAATAATTGGTATTGTTCTATTGAATTGGTGGATATTTTGCGGAAGAAAAATTTGACTTATCTTGGCACATTGAAAAAAAAAATAAGGCTGAAATACTTCCATCTTTTATGCCCAACAGAAACAGTCCTGAAGGGTCAACAATTTATGGACTTAAGGAAGAATGTATCTTAATTTCTCATGTAGGAAAAGTGCAAGAGGCTTCAGTACTTATATCTTCAATGCATAATAGACGATATAGTGATCCCTCTACTAACAAACCAGAAATTATTTCTTATTACAATGAGAATAAGGGAGGTGTAGATTCCCTAGATGAGAAATGCTCCAAAAGCACATCAAGCCGTCGAACCCGAAGATGGCCCTTAACATTTTTTTCCGCGTATTGGACATTTCTATAGCAAATTCATACATTCTACATCAGTGCTACAAAAACAATCCAGTAATAATAAAAAAGGGTTTTTGCTTTGGTGTTGGCTATACAGTCAGTGCAAGATCCCATGAAAAGACGAATGACAATGACGAATATTCCACGTCAATTGCGTATTACAATTAGCCAAATACTTGGAGTTCAAGAAGAGCAAGAGGACAATCAGACAGATGTTCTTATTTTAGAAAAAGGCTCCTACGTTCTTATATCTTCTGAATACTATATACTCTAGACTTGAATCGAGAATCTGGACTAGATAACTAGACCGTACTATGAAAAAATGGTTCTCCACATGAACAACGACTAATCTATTTAAGGCATCAGTCAATAAAAGAATTGAAGGGCTGAGTGGATGAAGGAGGTATGTAATATTTTTAACAAAAACCGAGTTATTCTCGTAGATGAAGGAGATATGTGTTAATATGTTTTGTGAAACTAACAGTAGCACTCTAAGAGCCGTATTAAGAGAAATACTAATGTCTGTATATAATATAATATAATAACTGTATTCATAATAATATTTTCAATATTATTATAAATATTGAAATAACCAGTTTTGTTATGATTATTATGTAATTTGTCATAGCAAGACACGACTTATAAAGTGCTAAGGGTAGGTTAAGTGCCTTATAACTACTAGAGTAAATTGACTATATCTTTTGTTTGTCAGATGATGGAGAAGACAATAACTACGATTCAAGTTGCGATACCTTATTCGGAGACAACTCTAGTGATGAATACGTACCAGATCCGAAAGATTACATCGACTCATCATCAGACAACGAGATTGAAAATGAGATGGTAGATTCATAGAGTAATAATGAACCGATGGAAGAAGAGAATGATATACTGATGGAGGATAATAACATACTAGTAAGTCAGACAAAATCTAATAAAATATTGTTCGACAAAATGAAAAAGAGCATATATTGCCTACAGTCCATCGTAAAAAGAAACATTTCCAACCAAAAATAAAAGTAAGTATAAAAAGGCAACGAAATGTTGATGAATGGTTAAACGAAAAGCTACACTCTGCAGGCAAAGAGGAGAGGCCTACACAAATTATAAAGGTGAGTTTAAAACTGCTAAGACTAGTGTCAAAGGTAATAATTTATGCCCCGAAAAGTGTCGCCGACAGTGTTCTCAGGTATTTACAATTAAAGACAGGGAAAAAATGTTGTCATCGTAGTACAAACATGGTATACATGAAAAAATTGCTAAAAACTCTTTTCTGTATAATAGTATCAAAATAATCCCACACAGAGACAAAGAACTGGAGCTTTAAAACACAAGACCGCCTCATTCCAATATAACGTATCAAACAGGGCAAAACAAACTATTACATGTAAACGAGCTTTTGTTTCGTTATACACCATTAGCATGAAGAAGGTTGACTTAATCCAAAAGCAAATTAAGATGGGTTTAGCTGCTCCTCTACCAGACAAAAGAGGAAAACACAAAAATAGACCCAATAAAATTCAAGATGATGTAGCTTATATAATCCAGCATATTTCAAGTTTCCCTTCAGAATTATCTCATTATTCAAGAAACTGCAATATCCATAAGAAATATCTGTCTCCGCTTTTATCGCTTCCTATTATGCATAAACTTTATATTGATACATGTAATGCAGACAAAGTCCAAAATCGATTCAAAGTTACAGAATGCACGTACCGCAATATTTTTAACAATGAATTAAACTTATCGTTTGGACACCCGAAAAGTGACACTTGCAGCACTTGCGATTCTGGTGCTGCAAATGAGGAACATATTGAAAATTATAAAGCAGCGTTTGCGGCTCAGAATATCGACAGGGAACTAGCCAAAAATACAGATGGTGTTGCATATATGACATTCGACCTCCAACAAACGATGCCGTTGCCTAGACTCAGTACTTCTAAAGCATTTTACCTCCGCCAAATGTGGTTCTATAATTTAGGCATACATATTATAACTAAAGAAGTTGATAAAACAATTTTTTGTACATGGACTGAAGACCAAGCATGCAGGGGTAGTAGTGAGATCGCTAGTTGTCTTTTAAGAACCATTGAAGTTGAGCTGGCACTTAAACAAAAAAATCACTTAATTATTTGGACAGATTCGTGTGCAGGGCAGAACAAAAATTTCCTAATGGTGTGTGTTTATGAGTATCTTATACAAAAAGGAATATTCCAAATAATCGACCATAAGTTTCCTGAAGTAGGTCATTCCTACTTGGATTCAGACCGGGATTTTGGCCGAATTGAAAAAAGATTAAGGAAACATCAAACATTTGTACTCCACAACAATACCGTGAAATTATTGCCTTTGCCAATAAAAAGAATAATATGGTTATTGATATGCAACATCATTTCAAAGACACCGAGAACCTTGTAAATAAAATGCAACTGATGAATACAAAAAAAGATGTTCTAAATGAAAAAGTATATTTTGATGGTATACAAGGCAAATATCGAACACAGTAATTAATTAAATCTTGCCCAAGTACTTTCGATCAATAGATCTTGGGCAAGATTTAATTAATTACTGTGTTCGATATTTGCCTTGTATACCATCAAAGTTCAATTATTCGAACATTCAACCTTATATTGAAAAAGTATATGTCCGTGATGGCATTAAATGGATCCGCGTAGATACCTATGGGTCATACCTCTTTAAGGAGAGTTTCGATTATGGTATACTCCTTTTAAAGAAGTCAATATTCTTAAAAATTTGAAAAAGCTCTCCACATTTCCGAAGATTTTGACATGCCAAGACTTTTCAGGAAAACCGGTGCATTATCAAAAGAGAAAATTGATAACTTAACAAAACAATTTTCCTTACGTTCCAGGTGGTGGTTCTATGAGCTTATTTTGCGTGAAAATAATGAATAAAATTAAAGGGTGACAATTTTCGATATCTTTGGTGTTATTAAAATATGTATACGTATTAAAAATAGATATCATTTTGAATATATACACAACAGTATTTTCAATTGTGTGCACATAACCTGTTTTATCCTTTAGACAAAGATGAAATAAATAAAAATATTCGTGGAAGAAAGAGGTATGTACACAACATCTTTTTTTTGTCTGGTTAGCAGATATTTAAAAATTTTCTCAACTTCCATATTAATTTCACCATTCATGGGAACAGTATGATTAGTTAAGCATTTGAAAACCAATAACTACAAAAAAGTTCTACAATGAAAACTTTGGGGTCAAATATCTCAAAACTTACTTTTTGTTACATACCTCCTTCATCCACTCAGCCCTTCAATTATAAAATTATAAAAAGAAGAAGAATATATTAACTATCTCAGATATTTAAAACTATTAGTTATAAAAATAATTTAGTCATTCAAATTTAACACATTCCAGATGTTAAAAAGATTAATAATATTCTTCAATCAGACACCGATATAAATAAAATATTAAAAAAATGATAAGAAAAAATTGTTCAAAGAATCAATATAGATCTTTCCTATTGTACAAATCGAACCTTGTATGTATTTATAAAAAACCCAACTGTTTAATGAATATTAATAAGTGTGATTATTTATTAATGATTTAAAGTCGGAAGAAGGAAGATAATTAAATCTAAATTATAAAAGACGTAAGTACACTGTACTCATTTTAATAATGACTGATACCAGCTTACGTAAATGACACTTTAAATCAGGGAAATTCGGCATATTTAGATAACCTGTTTTTGTTATTAATTAGTTCCGGAAAATTACTTTCACCGAATAGGAACTCTTCACTAAATGATTATTAAATGCAGGCACGATTAACCGTTAGAGATCTCATTGTTGAGAACAAGATACCGAGATAAAGAAATGTCACAATAGTAAATTATAATAAAATACATGTATTTTATTGTATATTATAATGTTATTATTACACAATAATAATTAACCACAACTATAAAATTTCAACTACTTTAGTTGTTACTTTAGCCTCCATGTCGGAAGCCAATATAAAAAGAGGTCGTCATCCCCTGGAGTCGCAAGACTGAAGACGCTAGGGAATTTATCAAACCATATTAGGTCTTTTCCTACAGTCTCTTCACATTATTGTAAAAATCTTCAATATATGAATATCTACCATAGGACCTTAACGTACAAAAAATCTATGATTGTTATGTTCACAAATGCAACAGTGAGGAATAGTGCCTGAGAAATCGTGGATGTATAGACAACTTTTTCACAATGACTTTCATTTAAAATTTCAAGTTCCAAGAAAAGACATGTGTGATACCTGTTTTAGATATTAAAATGCAACTGAAGATGAAAAGACAGAACTGCATGAGAATTATGAACAACATATCAACAGGAAAAATGCAGCAAGGGCATTTTACAACAAAGATAAGGCGGATGCGTTGGCAAACGAAAAATTTTTTTTTAATTTGCTCTGGAGACCGTAAGGTATTGCCCTTCCACAAATGCTAAAGCAATATTTTTCAAAAGGCTACTTCTTCTCGTGCCACTCCTAGCGGAGATTGGAAATCATCATGGCCACTGCGACTTTGTTAGCAGCGCGCCTAAAAAGTTCAATCGAACTACACCCGAACCATTCACGTAGATTACGAAGCCACGATATTTTTCTTCTTCCCACACTCTTTGCCTAATTTTGCCCTGCATGATGTTTCTTAAAAGTTCGTACTTTTCACCTCTCACAATGTGCCCCAAGTATTCCATCTTTCTAGTTTTTATCTCATTTAGAATTTCGCATCTTTTGTCTAAAGTTTGGAGTACTTGCGTGTTAGTGACGCGGTCCATCCATGATATTCTGAGAATGCGCCTATAGCACCACATCTCGAAAGCTTCGATGTTTTTTATGGTCAACTGTTTTAGTGTCCAAGCCTCAACTCCATATAACAGGGTAGAAAAGACATAACACCGCAGCATTCGTATTCGTAACTTTATATTGATATCACGATTGCAAAAGAGTTTGCGCATTCTATTAAAGACTGATCTAGCGATTTCTATTCTACATCTAATCTCTTTTGTTTGATCAGTATCGTCTGTGATCCAAGCACCTAGATATTTATAACAGGGCACACGCTCAATCGTTGTATTGTCTATTACAAGATTAGCTCTGATGTTCTTTGATTTCGTGATTACCATAAATTTAGTTTTTTTCAAATTAATTTTCAAGCCGTAACTGTTACAGTATATATTGAGACTTTGAACGAGATGTTGTAGTTCTACTAGCGTTCCCGTTAGGAGAACTGTATCGTCAGCATACCTTATATTGTTGATCGTCTCACCATTTATTATCAGACCAAGATCTTCTTCCTCGAGTGCTTGTTCACAGATAGCTTCACTATACAGATTAAATAAAAGTGGCGATAAGATACATCCCTGCAGTGGATTTGAATTTCTTCTGTTAGTCTGCCCTCAACCTTGACATTTGCTGTTTGATTCCAATATAGATTGCATATAATTCGAATATCTCGGCTGTCTATATTTTTCTTTATTAGAACTTGTCTTAGTGGTTCATGTTGTACTTTGTCAAAGGCCTTTTCGAAATCAATAAAGCAGGCGTAAATTTCTTGGTTCATGTCTAAGCATCTCTGTGAGAGAACGTTCATTGCAAACAGAGCCTCCCTTGTACCCAGCCCTTTTCTGAATCCCATCTGAGTGTTACTGATGTCTACGTCTAATTTCCTATAGATCCTATTATGGATTATTTTTAAGAACAGTTTTAGAGCATGACTCATCAAAGCTATCGTACGATATTCGTTGCATTCCTTTGTATTTGCCTTTTTTGGCAGTAGTATAAAGGTCGAACGGAGCCATTCCCTAGGTATTATTCCAGTTCTATATATTGTGTTAAATAGATCTAGGAGTATTTTAATAGATTCATCGTCCATAAGTTTGAGCAGTTCTACGGGAATTTCATCAGGACCGGGGGCCTTACCACTTTTTGCTTGTTTGATTGCATATTCTATTTCTTCTCTGATTATATCAGGCCCTGTATCATCTGTATATTCGTTTGAGATTTCTTGTCTATCTTTGTCATCAAACAGTTGTGATATGTATTCTGTCCATCGGTTCATTTTTTGTTGTAAATCTGTTATAATTATACCATCTGTATCTTTGATCTGTCCTGTCTGTGTTGTTCTTCTCCTTCCTGTCATTTCTTTAATCTTTTTGTGTACATTAAAAAAGTCATATTTTCGCTCCAATTGTTCCAACTCCTGGCATTGCTCACTTAGCCATCTTTCTCTAGCTTCTCTTATTTTCTTTTTTATCAGTTTATCTGTTTCTTTGTATCTTATCGGATTATTTGTTTTGTGTACCCTTCTTTCACGCATCAACTGTAGTATTTCCTCATTCATCCATTCTTTATGTTTCCTTTCTTTCGGTGTTAAATTTTCTCTCCCTGCCAACATTACGGCATGTTTAATATTCTCCCATTTTTGGTCTATGTTATCAGTATTTCTATTCAGTTTCTCTATATTTTGTAAATTTTCTTTGATGTTCACTATTGTTTTCTCTTTTATATGTTGTTCATTCAGTCTTCTCACGTCAATTTGTTTCTGTATGTGTTTTTTAATGATCTTTAGTTTTATTCTTAATGTGACTACTACAGGATTGTGATCCGAGCCTATATCTGCTCCTGGGTAGGTTTTAGCTGAGAGTATAGAGTTGCGGAATCTTTGACTAACAAGGACAAAGTCAATTTGGTTTCTGACTACTCTACCTTTGGTGTCACTCGGAGATTTCCATGTGTACAGTCGTCTGTTAGGTAACTTGAAAAGAGTGTTAGCAACTACTAACTCCTCCGCTTGACAAAATTGTACCATACGGTCTCCTCGTTCGTTTCGTTCTCCTAATCCATAGTCACCCACATAACCGTCCACACATCCATGTCCAATTTTGGCATTAAAATCGCCCATTACTACTGTAGTATGATGTTTCTTCATTGATTTTAGAATTTGTTCCAGATCGTAATAGAAACTTTCAATTTCATCATCATCTTTATCAGCCGTAGGAGCATATACTTGTATAATATTTATAATTTGTTTATTTGACTGAAGTTGTAGTGTCATTATTCTATCAGAGAAGGGAGTAAAACTTGTTACACAGTTACTGATTTTCTTTGATACCAAGACAGCGACACCGTAACGATGAGTTGAACTGATGGGTTGAACTGATGGTGCCTGAAAAGGCTACTGACCGTGTATAATCTTACGATTTACGATGTCGGGACCAGAAACGCTACTACTTACATATGTGGATTGAGGGAGTGGCTGGCAGAGGTTCGATTGAAGTGTCCTTTTGTCTTTATAAATATCTACAAGATAATTGCGATGGTACACACTTTGTTTTATTGAGTGACACGTGTGGTGGTCAAAATCGCAATGTAAATGTATCTTCTATGTTGCTTTATGCTGTTCAGACATTAAAAATTCCAAAAATTGACCAATGCTTTTTTGAACCCGTCCATTCGATGATGGAGTGCGAGCCAGTCCATAGACATATTGACAAAGCATAAAAAAATGTAAACATATTTGACCCCACGGGGAGGTATATTATTGTAAGAATGGTGTTAAATAAATCAAAATACACTGTACACGAGATTGGACAGGAAGAAATTTATGACTTCGAAGTTTTTGCCACAATTCTAATAAAAAAACAAAAAAGTGGACATCGACGGTAGTAGTATAAATTGGTTAAAATTAACATGGCTGCAGTACAAAAAAGACCATAATAAACATATATTTTTTAAATACAAAGAGGAAAATGAAAATTTCGGGTCTTTAGAGGTTATCCGAAAGGAAACTGGGAAGTTTTCCATGTCAAACTTAACATCGGCATATGAAGGACCAAGTCCAATAAAAAAAGAAAAATTTAAGAATTTAGAAAAACTGTGCAATAAAGTCATTATTCCTTCCCAGTATCATCTCTTATATAAGTCGTTGCTCACCAACAATAAGGACAATCAATCAGATCTGCAAAGTGATTGACATAATTCAAGTGAATTTGAAAATGTTTTCAAAGTTTATGTTTAATTAAAAAAAAAAACAAATGATACATTATTAAAACTGTTTATTACGGCCCATTACTTTTATTTTGTGATTTTAAATGAAGTTATAAAATGAATTACGATTACTACTTTCCAGATTTAGCCGTACGGCTCACACTCCCTCTAAGGGGAAAATTCACTCATCCCAGATACCTACGGTATCAAAAGGATTGAGCTATGGTGGGACTCTTTCCATGTTATCGAGTCCTAGGTGACTTGGTACGTCGGTGTATCTCCCAAAAATTTTCGCACACATCTAGACGTCGAAAGTAGCACAGCTTTCTGCATGATCTTATCCAGATGTTCATTTAGACCCAGCTTTTTTTTATTTTCTAGGAGGTTCTTCGGAATGACTCCAGTGGTAGAAAGAATAATAGATATCGTCTGGTTACTTTCCATTATTACTTTTATTATTATTATTATGACTATTAAAATTGGGCAACCCTCAGTTGTGAAATTAGGTTATAATGCTACACCAACAAAGAATAACAAATAAATTACTGCTACCCAACAGTAGGTCTCTATCTCTACAATAATAGACTTTTCAGTTAGGGACACAAAAATTTATTCAAAATTGCGTATGATTGCATTGCCGTAAAGTAAACATTTCTAATATTAATAATTCGAAACAAAAAAAATGAGAATAACCTACAGATCACTATAAAATGCAAATCATTGTTTTAAAAACCTTAAATAAGCTTTGCTAAAAAGTAGTCACTTCTGAGATACAACTTTGTGTCCCTAAGCCGAGAGTTATAATCGAAAATCTTAACAGTAGATAAAAAGAACAAATTAACGACTTAAAATTGAATTTGGAACAATTTAAGAATGCAACAAAGAAACAAAAATATGAAAACGTTCTAGCGTTATTTGGGAGAGGATTTTTGATGGTCTGGGAAGACGCTTCTTTTGCTGTTTGCGTGAAACTTGTAACCAGGAATGGAAACCTTATAGCTGAAAGTTATACACTTGACTTTTTAGAAATAACAACAAATGCAATATGTTCCGTATATGGATACACTATTTTCTCTTTATAATTCCTCTTTAAGTGCATTGTCCTCCAAGAACATTGGCGACCAGCTACATGAACTCTACTTTGTCCGCATCGGAACTAAATAGTGTTATGGTGCTGACTCCATATACCACTAGCAGAGGTTCTTGAGCAAGGGCATGTTTGTCGAAAGCCCTGGAACACGTTTCCTTCTATTTTCCCCTGAATAATGAGATATAATAGTTCATATTTCGTTTTCGAATTGATGATTTCTTGCAAAATCAAAAAGCAAAAAAGAAACAAAAGCTTGAGTTTGGTGAGATTGTTTAGAAGCCGGAATGATGACCATGGCACGTCCACGGTATTCAATCCATTTAGAATATTTGTGTGAAACATGTGTGATTTCAATTTTTGGTATTGTAATTTTTTATCTAACTGTTGAAGACCGGGTACACAACGAAAGCTATCCAATACAGGAAAAAGAAACTGAAAGAAAACGGAATGCAATAATTTAAGAAATTATGACTAAGAAATTCTAAGACTTTTTTCATAAAAATAATGATAAACACATACAACGAAATATCGAAGAACTCCGCATTATATTAAGAAGGGAACAACTTGTTTTGACCTGCAAAATTAGACGTCTTAGGATTCGATGTAATTCGACTATATCAGACACTTATTTTTGAAAATATGGTATATTTTGACCCCCAAATTTAATAAAACCGTGTATATATGTCCTAACGCAACTATACAAAGTGGCCCAAAAGTCTGGAAACGACCAATTATCTCGTAAATTGCTAGTCATAATTTTACAAAATTTGATTGATATTTGCAATGTTGCAAGATTCGTCGTTTTTCTTATATTATTAGTAACTTTGATTTTTCAAATTTATCACTCTGTATATTCAGTCATTATTGGAATCTCCTATTCAATACGAGTTCAACCATATGTAACACTTATGATTTTATGTAGTCTGGAAGGTCTTAAATACATAAAACAGTGCAAAATATATAGATTTTAATAAATTTAAATATTTAAATATAGAATGCTGTGATTTTGACATTTGTTCACCATTTACATTATTGACTGACATTAACTGACAGTAGTTGTGTTACGAAAAGATCTGCAAGATAAATTGCTTCTCTAAAATGGCTCTTAAAGAAAAAGAACGAATTACTATTCTAATGATGAGAGGGTACGGTGACAGAAAAATATCTTATTGTGAAGTAGCCAACTTGTTCAATAATACTTTCCCAAACCGTTCTCCTATTCATAAGGCGACGGTACAAAAAACTGTAAAGCGATTTGAGGAATCTGGAGAAGTAAAAGCTAGATACCGATCAGGTAGACCGAAAAGAGTTATGAATGACAACAAAACTTTAAATATACTGCAAAGTTTTGTTGAAGATCCACATATATACTCACGCAGGTTTGCACAATACATGATGTAGTCGTTCTTCAATCTTACGTGTATTACGTAAGAATAAATTTAAACATACAAAATTAACTATTGAAGATAAGAGAAGATCAGGTAATGATGGATAAAATTGAAAATGATGAAAATTTCGTTAACAGAATATGTTTTTCAGATGAAGCAACCTTTACACTGCGTGGAAGTGTAAATCGACACAATTTAAGGTACTGGAGTGACGTAAATCCACACTGGAAGCGTGAAAACCATACTCAAAGACCACAAAAATTAAATGTATGGTCAGGTATAGTAGGTACTCAGTTAATAGGGCCATTTTTTATAGAAGGAAATTTAACGTCAGATAGTTACAACATTTTACTTAGAATGGCCTCCACGTTCACGTGTTTTCAATCCCAAGGATTATCTTTATTGGGGATACTTGAAAAAATTAGTTTACACAACTAAACCAGCAAGTCTTGCAGAGCTAAGGCAACTTAGTGTATACCACGTATTCTACCATCGATTAGGGTACTGTCGGGTAGGTAGGTACTGAATCTATCAATTGTTACGTTTTGATCTAGTTAAAAATAGTTAGTATTAAAAAAATTGAGACAATTAGGCGTTGGGGGACTTCTGTTTTATGTATTTAAGACCTTCCGACTACATAAAATGACAAGTGATATATGGTTGAACTGGTATTGAATAGGAGATTCCAATAATGACTGAATATACAGGGTGATGAATTTGAAAAACCAAAGTTACCAATAATAGAAGAGAAACAGCAAATCTGGCAACATTGCAAATATCAAATATGGAATCTCCGTATCCCAAAATAGGTTAGCCTCAAATTTTGTACAATTATAACTAGCAATTTACGAGATAATTGGCCGGTTCCAGACTTTTGGGCCACTCTGTATATTAAGTACAAAGATTTTGTGCCTCTATCAGGTGTTTCTGTAACTTTGGTGACCTCTTGCCTCCAAAATGAATAGGATTTTTCCTTGCACCAAGTCTATTGCCACGAGGAACTTCCGTAAAAATTTCAAAATTCTGTGACTTGTCCTTCAATAGTTATGTATAGATAGATTGAAGAAAACAAACCCCACGACACGATTTCAAAAAGGACCTGGCGGATCCTTAAGAAAAAAAATCAAGAAGAGTGTTAACATGAAGTACGAGATAACAAAAATTATAGAAATATATATGATGTTGAAATATCTACTTCTTATATGTGTAATTTTATTTCGCGTGCGTGGTTTCCGGCGTTCTATGCTTCTGTGACAACCAAACAACAGCACGCAAAAAGTTTCGCACCTGGAAATTTTTTAAGATGAATTTTTGAAATATTACGAAAACCATACATATTCATTTGGACGGTTTTACAGTAAAATCCGGATGTATCTAACGCGCAAATAACCACAATTATTTTATTATGTAATAAAACCAAACTACCATTTTATGCCAATTAAAATACCCAAACAAATATCTAATATGCTAATAAGGAAAATACATTTTAATGAATCATCAGTTGTTGATAAAAGTTAATAAACTGAAATATTTATGTATTTTAAGAATATTACAAGATAAAAAAATATTACAAAATGAAAACGGAACAAACATAAATATGTAATAACGAAGAGGGAAGGAAAGGAATTAAAAATAGACATATGCAAAAAAAACTACATTTGAAAATAATTCGTTTAAGCAAATATAAAGCTGTACGAAAATATAAAATAATTTTTATCATGTAATTGCCTTCTGCACAGAAGTTATCTAAGGGAGAGCGCCCACCAAACTGGCAAGGCAAGTGGCAAGTAGCAAGTAGCACGCGTCTAGAATGTTACTTAAAATGGAACCAATGGAAACTTCAGCGCACACCAAAATGACAGTGACGTCATTCATTTTAATCATTCGTTTCCATTGGTTACATTTTAAGTAACACGCTAGACGCGTGCTACTTGCTACTTTCCACTTGCCACGCCAGTTTGGTGGGCGCTCTCCCTAAGTTGTCGGTGGGCTTTTGATGACTACAGAGTCACCAGTGAACTTCACGTGGAGTGTGGTTCAGGTACACACCATTACCACGGGGTAAGGATGAAATCGAGAAACCTCCGATCCTCCTCTAGAGTGGCGGTCGCAGACTATCCAGATATGGAGAGTACCTCCGTGGATGCTACGGCCGTACGACAACAGAAACATGGACCCTTACGCAAAAGGATGAAAGACTTCGAAGGGAATATTCGAGCGTAAAATACTCTGCCAAATATTTGGAGCCATAAACAACCAAGGACAGTGGCGCAAAAAATATAACTTCGAATTATACCAATTATTTAACGAACCAGATATTGTAACGCAGGCATATTAAAACATAATACGAATGCCAAACAACACGATCGCTAAACAGCTACCCACAAGAACACCTGTAGGGAGAAAAAGCAGACTGACTTAAGGTAATAAAAATCAGAAGATAACAACAGGTCGCCAGAAATCGAAGAAAATGGCGACGATTCTTGGAGCAGATCAGGATCCACAAAGCATTGTCGAGCTAAAGATGAGGATGATGCCACTGAGGCTGTGGCACTGTAGATGCCGAGGCCACTGTAGAGGTGGTAGAGCTCAAAATGCCTAAGTATTTTACGTTTTGAAGACCAGTTAGACGCTCTTCGTCGCTTTTCGTTATCTGTTTTGCAAGGATGAGGATTGCTTTAACGAGTTTTGTATATCAGTAGTCTCATTTTTTGTAACTTCACATGTTTATATGTGCCCGATTTTTTCTTAGTGTTGCTTGTGAGCATTATTCCCTACCTTTATCTCTTCCAATAGCCGCATATGACTCCGTTAATCGAAATAAACTTCTACTTGCTATGGTAGAATTTCGCATTCCGTTTAATCTTGTCCGGTTAACTGAACTTACACTCACAGGTGCAGAGAGCATGGTAAAAATCCAAAACGATCGCTCAAGACCCTTCCATTGCCAAAATAGACTAAGACAGGGTGATGGACTATCGTGTCTCTTATTTAACCTGGCATTAGAAAAAATAATTCGAGAGTCGCAGATTACTACGAATGGTACTATCTTTAACAAATCAGTACAAATTGTCGGATACGCAGCTGACATAGACATCATAGGTAGGTCCACAGAATCTCTGACTGAAGCATTTCGGTCGTTAAGAGCATCTGCACACAGAATGGGACTAAATATAAATGTTCAAAAGACCAAATATATGTGTTGCACTAGGTCAAGCAACCCGACACCTACACGAATAATAATTGATGACCTAGAACTGGAAGGTGTTGACACCTTCATATACTTAGGGTCGCTGCTAACCAAAGATAACGTCGGTGAAGAAATCAAAAGAATAATAGTGCTCGCCAATAAGTGTTACTATGGCTTAAGAAGACAGATGGCCTCAAAAAGACCTAGAAAAATTAAACTGACTGTATACAAAACACTAATAAGACCAGTGCTAACATATGGTTCAGAAACTTGGAGACTAACATAGAATGACCAAGAATTGCTCAAACTTTTGAGCGAAAAATACTAAGACGAATATATGGAGGCATAAAATAACAAGGTTTGTGGCGCAGGTGTTACAATTTTGAAGTGTATAGAAGATTTGGAGAACCTGACGTTGTAAAATTCATTAAGGTAGCACGCCTCAGATGGATAGGTCATGTAATCAGACGAGAGGAAGATGCCATAGTCAGAAAAGTTTTTGACCGAAGAGGGTCTATCGGACAACGAAGAAGAGGAAGACCGAGACTTAAGTACCAAGACAACCTAGAAAATGATTTGAAGTCTATCGGAATTAGAGCATGGAGAAGAGTTGCCGGAGACAGGGGCGAATGGAGGATTGTTCTGAAGAAGGCTTTGGCTCATAAAGAGCTGTAACGCCACTGATGATGATGTCTTCCAATACTTTTTATTCTATACTTCACCCAATTTTCGTGAACATCCTCACCGATATAATCCATGTGAATATATCACTAATTCGATAGTTTCCACGAATTTTTTTGCTCTCTTTGTTGTTTTAACACTTCTATATTAAACTTTTCTCTTTACTTCTTTCAACTTTCTTCGCTTAAAAATTCTAATTCTACTGCATAATACGTTATTCACGTCTCTGTAGTGTGCTGCCTCCAACTACTATATTTTCGATTTGATTTACTGTATTCCCATTAGGCATGTCCAAGTTCCTTTATATGATACGTTATGCACGTATTGCATTAATTACTACATTGTCGATTTGATTTAGTGTATTCTCATTGGACTTGTCCAAGTTCCTTTATACATGTCCCTGTATATGAAGCATGTGCTTGTAATTATAAAGTTTATAAAGCAGGTCTCGTTGTTGATTAACTTTTCATGTACACTGCGTTTCCAGTTTCGAATGGTTGGTGCATATTGTTCAATCCCAAAATATAAATGATTGTTACGTTAATATCCAACAAAAAGTTTGTATGTATCTTGTTGTATTAATAACCTGCTAAAATACTATATGCTTCTGTAAACCGAATATGTTACAGTTTATTCGATTTGCTTGACAAATCCGTTGACTATTCGACGAATATATTGAGTAAGAATTAAGATTATATAATATATATATATATATATATATATATATATATATATATATATATATATATATATATATATACTACTATTTATTCGGCAAGATTGAATACTGTCAAAAATGTACAGTACATTGCTTACATACATACATTGGAAATAGAACGCCGTCGTACGAGTCGATAGGAGATTAACCGACGAATGTTACAGTCCAAGAGGCGTCAGACTAGGATGCATTCTATCCCCACTGTTACTTAATATCTACTCGGATATAATTTTCAAAAAGGATTTGCACGATAAAGACTTGGATTGAAAATAAATGGTGAACTGATTAATAATCTTAGATACGCTGATGACACTGTTATCTTATGCGATAGTCTCCAGGGCCTTCAAGAGTTATTGGATTGAGTAAACACGACAGGGAGACAAATGGATTTAAAAATTAATGGTTCTAAGATAAGCATCAATTATAAAATTTTATCAGGTTATAATCCATATGATCCAGTTGACCAAGAGATAATTTATCTTTTATTGACGATAATGACAATGAAAATGCATGTGATGAAATGCTCAATGGTTAGAAGAATACATCGGATCTAGAAAGAGACAATAAAGGTAGGGAACAGGATGAAATGCATAAAAGTAGAGAGCAGGATAATGGATCAACAAAGGTGAAAAATACATATTTATAATTTTTTGTAACTTATTGTATATAATAAGTCTTTCATATTATAAATATATATTATAGATAGAGCAATTGGTGTCACAAAATATTTCAGAAACTAAAAAAAAAGAAAGAAACAAAATATCAGAAGTTCAAAAAGGAAAAAATACCTATAACGTGGCAGAAACAGAGAATAAGAATGAGAAATATGAGAGAACAAACACCTGTCAATCACAGCAACACTTCTAACAATTCCAATACGGAAGCAACTCTTCTTTGATGTCATGGCGGAAAAAACTAATATATAAGCTATGCAAAAGAGAATGACATTCAAACTAACAAACAGGAATAAAATGTGTAAGTATCTAGGTTTCCACATTTTGATGGGTCTTTTAGGTTTACTATGTTAACAATGTACTGGGAGAGGCAATATAAAATTAACATAGTTTGAAAACCATGTCAAGAAGTAAAGGTTTTTCTAACTACGCAGCAATTTACATGATGTAAAAAAAATTAGAAAGACCAGAAACCTGTGTTGATAAATTGTTTAAAGTACGGCCGTTTCTTGAAACTGTTCAAAAAAGAGGTCTTGAACTTAATAAAGAAAAAATATTCGTTGATAAACATATGGTACTGGGAGATAAAGCAATATTGACAATACTGAATACTGCAAACAAAATTATTGTTTTATGCGGATCTAGTGGAATTGCTTATTATTTAATAGTGCAACTACAGAAATTGATAAATAATTATCACAACACTTTGGTTTAGGAGCAGCTGTCGTTCTAGAGCTGATAAAAAATGTACCGAAATACCACAATGTGTATTTTGGTATTTTGTTTGCATCTTATAAGCTCTTAGAAGAACTAAATAAATAACAAATTTTTGCAGCTGGATCTATTCGAGTTCCATCTGCATGCCTGACGTTTCAAAAACCCCATTTCACAAAAAAATATTCAGTGAAGGAGTAATTAATGATGAAGGAGCAGTTGTATTATGTCCCTGGCAAGATAATAAACCAGTTGTAATGTGATCAAATTTTATAGGCAAGAGCAAGGGAGATAAAATCGAAAGGTGGGACAAGTCAGAAAAGGATTTATCACAATTAAAAGGACAGAAGTTATAAAACTTTATAATACAAGGAATGAGTGGCGTGGACAAAATGGGCCAGCTTTTATCCTACTATCGAATTCACATCAAATCTAGGAAATGGAGACTACGAACGATTTTCCTTTGTATTGATTTTTCTTGTGCAAATAATAATTGGATTGAATATAAGAAGGATATGGAAAATAAAAATGTACCTTCAAGATATATAATGGATCGATCTACTTAACTTTAAAATAACAATTGCTGATACTCTTCTACAAATAAATCAGCCCCTTAATAAATCTCGAGGAAGACGATCAGGTGAAAACTCTCCAAAAGAACTACATCCGAATATAGACCATTGAGAGAAATACAAACCGATTTATTGGAACACAATCCTGAATACAATGATCACAAAGAAGTTACACGCTGTAAAAGCACTGTCTGTAACGGAAAAACTCAAGTTTTGCTCTAAATGTCATATTCATGCTCACTGTTTTACCCAATTCTACCACAGATAATTGTAAGTTAATTATTTTTCCTAGGAGCTTTTGATTTATTTAGACAGAGACTGCTGCAGTTAGAAAACTAAGAACAAAAGATGAAGCTAATGAGAAATAAAAGAAAATTAAAAGTCTTAAAGAAGAAAAATTACATAAACGATGACTTGACAATACCCGAGAAAAGAATACAAGAGAAAATAATGAAAAAAGCACAAGAGGTCCGAAGAGAAGGTAAACCAGTAAAAAGAGGGTTTCGGAAGGTTACAATATATGGCAGAGTAAGAAGATGACACCGAACAAAAGGGGAGCTAGACTTACCAATAAACTAGAGCCGATCAGCAGGGATGGATCAAAGGATAATGGAATTATGGCAATGAACGAGGACATGGAGGGATTATCAATAGAGATAACAAGGAAAATAAGAAAAAAAAATGTCATCCAAGTACAATCCGAATAGATTCCTGAAATATGAGAAGTACTTATGAAGCAAAATCGCTGATGCTGGATACAGAAAGCAGGAATGGATACAGCATTTACACTAGCTGAGAAATTTGGAAATATGGATTCAAAACCATGATAAGAATATAAATCTAATTATTTAATTTAATAGCAATCTATTAATGTGACTTTCCATATTTTACTATCTATAATAATCAAACCCTACAAATATCTAAACGAGATTGATAGCAGAACTATGTAACCATTGAACTGTACTATTTGTAAAGAAGTATTCTAAACTGACTTACCTGCATTGTACTTTGGTGTAACGCAGAATCACTATTCGTTCGTCTCCACCCGGTATCAGTAGGAGGGCTTAAATAAGGTGATGTATAAGGAGATGTATCTAACCGTCTTTCGTGGGTTTTCCTCATTGGACCACCCTGAGATCGCGCCCTACTCCTGCCTTCGACTCTGCTGGCTGGCATCTTTCCTGAGTGACATGGCTCATCCTATAATGTTAAAATCATTTAATTAAAACATATACAAATGCTTAAAATTTTCATAAATTTTATAAGAATACCTAATAGTAATTATTGTTGTGTAAATTGAAGTAAACCATAATTACAAAGTGTTGATTGTTAGTAATCATTGACAGCTAGTAATGTTATTGAGATTTATGGCAATGTGGTTACAATATTACTAAAGATACGGGTTGGTCTACAGGTTAAACAATATAATTGTATTTTTGCGTAAATATGCCAGTGTATGCTGTAATTTTAAATACGTATTAAAAGCTTAACGGGTAATATATTATGCCGTACAAGAGGGACCAATTGCTGAACCAGTGGCCAAAAGTCTAAATGTGAATCATTTTGGATATAAATGTGTACTATAAGGTTTTCAACAAGGGCACAATAAACAAGGCAACAAACTATGGAACACTAAGAGCATTAATGAAATCTAAATGCGTATTAAGAAAAACAAAAACAAGAATTTATAAGACCAAAAGTCACGTATGCCATGGGTGCTAACATAATCAGAAACATTTTTCGAAAGATGAGAAAAAAGTTATAAGAACAACATATGGGTATGTAAAACAGAAGAATTGTGGGATAGAAGAACTATAAAGAAATACAAGACAGGTAAGGAAAGGAACCAAAAATACAACGGTAACTACCCAAAATGCGTTTTCTAGGATATATGGAGCAATATAGAACCAATATAGAAGAGACGAAAAAAGAGACCACAAAAAAGATGGTGTTCTAGAGTATCTTTAAAAAGAGTGTACTAAACTGAAACAAATGAAAGGAAATAACTGTAGAGTAAAATGAAATATATATTCTATTTAAATGACAATTTAATTTGTATTTGTAATGTAATCCTTAAACCTACAAGGACTGTTGATCCCGGAAATAAATAATTGGATTTTTTTTACATAAAAATGGAAACGATTCCAAAAAATTTAAAACATAAAAAATGTGAGTAATTAGGACTAAATGATAAAATATTTTTTTACTATCAAGATTATCTTGAAAATTGGAATATATATTAGCATAAACCAAAGAGGTGTATGACCAATGACGCAAATATAAAATTGACCACTTGCTTATCTATAAACAATTTTAAAAAACTTGCGATATATTGTTTCGTCTCCAGTCGTCAGAGAGGAAAGTGTCACTAAACCTCTAAAAACCATACGAACAAGCTGAATTTTGCCGTCGATGTTATAGAAACATCGATGTTTTCACAAATGTTGAATAATGTGAAAATATTAAATTAAATAAAGTATTCTATAAACGTGATTTAATTGCTGAAAAAAATGGTGTAACTGTGTAACCTTAGCCTAATATTAAACAAATAAAAATGATATTTTGATAGATATCGTAAACACAACCGAATTAAAAAAAAGTTTTTTAAATGAAAAAAGTCGAGTTTTTTAAATGAAATTTTTATTTTGCGAGAAAAATTAAGAGATCAATACAAACAATATAAGCAAGAATATACATAACATTCATCAATAATAATGCAAGTAAAAAGTGTATTAAATATCACGAAATATTTCGTCGAAAACAATGTTTTTTGTTACAATGTCTCCATTTTCTGAAAACTTTTGCTTGGCACCGGGAGTTATGTAAACTTTTATAATTTATAGTTCATCAAATGTCGACATGGATATCATTTAGCAGTTAATTTTGCATGCTGATCACGAATCCGGTGTCAGATTTGCTCTATCTTGACGTTTTATGCGCGTTTCGGGTCACTTCCGGTGTCGGATCGCAACCGGAAGTACATATTTAGATTCGTCTCGACGAGACCTTTCGATCCATATATACATTGTGGGGTCTAAAACTTAAAGTAAATTTTAACTTCCGGTCATCTCAAAACCGGAAGTGAATTTTTGTACCAAAAGTATATCTTGACAATCTCATACGTAATACTAATAATATTCCGAAAAAATATTTTAATTATCTAATATGGTTTTTGAGTAAAGTGGTGGACAAGAAAAGGGCTTAGCGTTTTAGTATATAAGATTAAAATTATAGGCCCCAAAAATGCGTATCAATATCTCGTAAAAATAACAGTTTTGATAGCAGCTTCCCTTTTATCCTGTTTCATTGCAGGGATTTACCGGGTAACAATAAGCGTGTCATTATATAAAATACCAACAGTGAAAGGAGTAATCTATACTTAAATGGTGTTCGATGTTTCCATTTAACATCGATGTTACCATCGATGTTATCGAATACCTAAATATCGATGGCAAAACATCGATCATCGAGCGTTCAACATCGATCTTTTTTAACCATCGGTGAAAATTGCGCATATCGCGCATCAGAGTGCTATAGGGGAAAGGGATGGTCTGGAGCATTGGAGCGCGGTGGAGTGACTCTTTACTGTGTTAATACACCTCGCTCCAATGAATTGTTACACCCGAACGTAATTCTTAGGAGTGAACATGTCTCACAGGCTGGGTTTAATTAAATTGCTTGCTTGTTTAACTTATTTTCATGTATAAAAATCGTGGTGTAGTTTCTTCTTCTTCTTCTTCGTCTAGCCATTCACGTCCACATCTGAACATAAGCCTCTTCAAGTCTTCCTTTCCATTGTTTTTTATTGTACGCTACTTGTAGCCAATTTTTCCCGGCAGTCCTTTTCAGATCATCTGTCCATCTCATAGGAGGTCTGCCTCTGGGTCTTTTGTGTTGGTATGGTCTCCAGGTTAAAATTGATCTGTGCCATTTGTTTAGATCGCTCCTAGCTACATGTCCAGCGTATTCCCATTTCAGCTTTAATGCTTTTTGCACCACATCGGTGACTTTGGTTTTCTGTCTTATCCATGTGTTTGTTTTCTTGTCCTTAAGTGATATACCTAGCATTGCTCTTTCCATCGCGTGTTGAGTGACTCTAAGTATATTCATATTCTTTTTTGTGATTGTCCATGTTTGTGCCGCATAAGTTAATATCGGAATAATGCATGCATCAAAAACTTTAGATCTAAGATGTAATTGAATTTGTTGATTTCTGAGTATATAGTTCAGTTTACCGAATGCTGCCCAAGCTAACTTTCTTCTTCTTTTTATTTCTTCAGTCTGAATTTCCCTATTTCGGATTATTTTTTGTCCCAAGTATATATATTCTTCAACTTTTTCTATAACTTTATCGTTTATTATTGTCACGGTGTCTTCGGAGTGCATGACTTTTGTTTTGTTTAAATTCATTTTCAGTCCTATTTTAGAAGATTCGGTATGAAGTTCTACAAGCATGGTTTGCATTTCTTGTAGGTCAGTAGCTATCAGGATTATGTCATCTGCAAATCGTAGATTACTGAGGTAGCGGTCATTGATGTTTATTCCCTTATATTTCCAATTTAGGTTTTTAAAAACGTCCTCCAAAACTAAGGTGAACAGTTTGGGTGATAAAGTATCTCCCTGTTTGACTCCCCTGTTTAATGGTACAGGGTTCGTGTGTTCATTTTCATTTAGGTAGTATGTAGCTGTAGCTTGGTTCATAGTTTCTTTTATTAAGTTAATATATCTGCTGTCTATTCTACAATTTTGTATTGCGTTTATTACGGCCGTGTGTTCTATGGTATCGAAAGCTTTTTCGTAGTCTACAAATGCAAGGAAAACTGGAAACTTGTATTCGTTACATTTTTCTATTAATATTTTTGTGGTTAACAGGTGATCGGAAGTTGAATAGCCTTTTCTAAAACCTTCCTGTTCATATGGTTGGTATTCGTCTAATTTCCTTGTTAGTCGAGTAGTTATGACTTTGGTGAGTATTTTAAACAGGTGTGACAGTAGGCTGATGGGTCTGTAGTTTTCCAATTTTCGACTATCACCTTTCTTGTGCAATAAGATTACTTTAGAGTTGTTCCAGCTCTTAGGGACTTTGGTATAGTTTACGACCAATATTTTTGTGACACCCTGTATAAATCGTCACAAACATATATTAATGAAATATTGTAATATAATAAATTCATAAAATAAAAAAAGGCGAAGATGATAAAGGCTTGTGTCCTAGGTTAAGATATTTTTTTATCTATTTTTGCACTTACTTGAGCTTATCAAAATCTTGCGGTTTTTATAAAAATGTTATCAACCGTAATTTTGTAGTAGTATATTTTAGTTTTAGTAGTTGCGCCTCCGTTAATTTTGTACAAACGAGAAATTATTTTAAATTATTTCCAGGATTAGATTTTCAATCTACAATTTTTTCTATAATTGCGGTAAAACTAATAATAGTGGAATATTACATTTATATACATGTAGATGACCTTTCTCAAGAGTTCATCTAGTTTGGATACAATATTTTAAAAGTCTGCCACGGTGTGATCTTGTAAGAAAAAACATAATAATAGTTAAAAAATAAAATAGGAGGTTTAGGTTTGATTTCATTACAGAGTACCACCATTCGCTCCGATTTGTATTCACAATAATAGTAATTTATACAAGAAGTCTAAAAAGTATTTTTTTATACGCGACGAAAAATAATATAGCACGTCGAATACTATCAACATTTTGTGTACGAATTGCATACTATAGTAATGTTCAAAAATGCACAATTTATAACATTTTTTTAATATTAACCCTTCTTAGCGAATTATTTTTGAATTCTACTTATTGCAACTTCTTTAAATATACCTATTTGATATATCGCACTAATAATACAGTAGTGGCGCAACTCAAAATGTTTCGAAATTGACATAACACTATATTCACACGTAAAACTGTCGTTTTAATAGTGAAATAAATGAATAAGAGATGGCGCCATAAGACGTTATTCATGACTGACCGACTGTCGTGATCCCTTTAACAATATCGCGTCATTTTTAGTTGCGACCAACAGTGATCGGGAATTCTCGTGTTGCTTTGCTCATTATTTCGAGTTTCCACGTTATTGCCGAATCAGATATGTAATTTCCATAGCTATATTTCGAGTTATTACATTCTTGTTGATTTGAATCTAACCATAACATTGTTGTTTTTCTAGTTATTACACTATTACTGATTTACACCAGCACTTTTTAAATTAATATTTTTTACTAACGACACCATTATTGGTTCAGTTCATTATTTTTGACATGCTACATTATTGTTAAATCATATTGTTAAATGTTGCTATAGCAACAAATGCTGAGGATTGCAAGCATAAAATCTCTTCACCGTCGTTATTGTCACTGGAGAGTACAAATAATAAACCTGGTGCCCAAATAGAAAACACAAATTTCTGATTCGCGGTCACTCTTAAAACGAGGGTGACAATGTGCAAAGCGTCATAGAAAAGCAAGTAAAGCGTTTCGTAAAATCGGGTCCAGTGTATGTCGCACAATATATGACATTAATTTAGACGGCTAAAAAGACAGGCAAACCGTATAGCGTGACTGAAATGACTAATGAAAAATTTTACAATCTAAAATTGCTTCAAAAAGAGTGGGGTAACAATTTTAATGTTAATGAGGAGAAAGACAAAATAAAATGGCATGACATTAAGGTGTTTGGTGTTGAAAACATCCATTTACTTTCTTTTATAAGAACTCTTACGAAGATGAAGATTACCAAAAAGTTTTCGTACGTAGCTTACGACGAACTGAAAACCAGACTTCGTTATTTGCTAATGGTTTGATACGAGAGTACACAAGCAAGATACCTTTAACTCAAAATAAGAAAAGGGACTTTATATATGACTAGATTTTGAGTTATTTTTTTGGAAGGTCTATTTTGTTAAATATACAGATTAAGTACAAAATGTTCAAGAATACTGTATTTTATTATCTGTATCTGAATTTGTTTGATTATAATATAAATCTAATTAAAAACAGTCTTGATTTATTTATTAATGTTTAAAACAACAATTTTCGGTAATTGTTAATGTTTAATACAATCTATTTAGATCCAATGTTAACAAATACCAAGAATCAGTTCGCAAAATTGTTGTTCAAAAAGTTCGCAAAAGTCCAAAAACTAACGTACACCGAAGAAAAAAAATAGTAAATCACATTGTAGTAACACAAAATATTTCATATATAATGTCATAACTAAACATAATATTTTCATTTCGAACATTTTGCTTAGAGCAATACAGTGTTAACACAAGATTTTTAAATAACTTCACTGTCAGTATTTTCATTTAACTAAGAGTACAAAGAAACTTTCTTTAATATTAATTAGAAACATATGCATTAATTTTTTTTACTTGCAATAAAAAATGATTAATGAGTTTTTCGTTGATTCTGAAAAATCATCTTTTTTGAGTTACGACACTATTGTATTATTAGTGCGATATGTTAATTGTCTTTTTTTTTAGTCTAAAGTATTAGTTTTGCAAACTTCAGTTTGTTTGCAAGTGGTCGCTCTATGTATCCCACCGCGGCCGTTGGCGATTTTCATCCGCTGTCTTGTTCGAGTTCTAACCGATCTACTTTGTGTCTGCTAAAAATTTGTGCAGGAAACAACTTGCTTGCTTCCCAGAATGCACTTGGGAAAGACCTTGGTCATTTCCTTTCAATCCAAGTAAAAAAACATTATTTTTGAATTCACCAAGGACCTAAATTCAAGTTTAAACCTTGTTCTATAAATTCCTATTTTAACACATTGTTTTTTATTGGTTAATGAAGCGGTTATGACAGGACGGGCGCTCGGGCTGCTGCGTGTATATGAGAGAGAAAAAAGGTGTACGGCACAAATGTTTGCGAGTTTAAATTCTCATTGTACAAATAAGCGCCCGCCCTACCATACCCTCTACCTTCATTAAAAATTTAAAAAATGGTTTAATAGTTATAGTTATTTATGTCATATTTAATGCAGCCAGAGGGCCCGAGGGATGGATGTTGCTCGATGGGCATAATATGTACTGAATATCATCAATAATATATATTATGTAGTTGCAGTAAAATAAAAAGTAAAAACGTCTCAAATTTTAGTTTTTATATTATGCAAAATGAAAAATAAAATCTTTTATCTACCACTGGTGTTACCGGCTGATTAAGCCCATCGAGCAACATCCATCCCTCGAGCCAAAACACCTCTGGCTGGAGTATGGTGCTCTCCGGATGTAATAATCTTAATAACACCCTTGGTGCATAAATAACTATTAAACCACTGTTCTTTAATTGATAATGAAACGCGTACATCAGGGCGGGCGCTTATTTGTACAATACGAATTTAAACCACCAACAATCTGTGTCCTAGATCTTGTTTCTCTCTCTTATAAACGCCGCAGCCCGAGCGCCCGTCATCTCATAAGCGTCTCATTAACCCATTAATGCCCAAAATTAAATTTTTATCAAAATTAAATCAAAACTTCAGAATGAAATAAGGAGAGGTTATTTTTAATGGTAATGTGCAAAATTTACGGTTTTTTTCTTTGTAACTCTCTTTTTTTTAACGTATGATATATCATACGCTGGGCAATGAAGGACACAATATTTCATAAAACATTATTTATTTTAAAATTTTTACAACGTGTGATATTTGACAAAACATTGCTCGGGATGAAGTCCTACATTACATTTAATGCATCGATATTTGGTACACTTGCCACATTTGCCGCACCTTCGTTGTTTTTCAATTTTGTCCACCAAATGACCCACATTATCCAAACGAATTTCGTCAGCAACATTTTTTGAAGACTTTGGACGTACTCCACGCGGCGTTGGAATATCTGGAGCTGTCAGCAGGGCCTCCACAATTCGCCTGTAAAATTCTAATAAAGAAATTGCCTCAATGTTGCGGTAAAGAAGCCACATGTTGACTATTGCCCCATTCAAGCAAAATCTAAATATCGCCCAATACCATTTTTTAGATCGAATTCGAATCCTATATAAACCTCGTAGCTTATCGAATAAGTCTACACCACCCATTCCCTTGTTATACATTTGCACAACGTTTGGTTGAGGGACCGCTATAATTTTTCTGTCTTTTCTGGACCATCTGTTACAGTTTCCAATAGTAAATACTTCTGGAGTTGAAATGTTAGTTGCCATAGTAACTTCATTATTGTCATTCCAGCGAACAAGAGTGAGCTGGTGTTCTTTGCTATGTAGAGCGTGGGAAGTTCCACGAATTTCTTTTTTTATTTCTTTGAGTGGGGCTCTTTCAATCCTGTCTTTTCTAATTGTTCCGATACAGTGTATCTTTTGATCTCTCAACCTTGTCAGTAAAGGTAAAGATGTAAAAAAATTATCAATATATATAACAGATTCTTGTGGTAAAAACCCTATACACAGCTTTTCGGTTACGGAACTTCCTAACGAGTTACCCTGTAATTTATCTCCACTTCCAGTATAGGGATGAAATTTTGCAAGGTAACCTTTACTGGTCGCAACGCACCAGAATTTATATCCGTAACGGATGGGTTTTCCTCGAATAAACTGCTTCATTGAATGATGTCCATAATACGGCTCCATAGCTTCGTCCACTGAGAAACTTCCGTTCACTGGCTGGAGGTAATTATGAAAACGTTCATTTAGATCAGCGGTCGGGGAACTTTTTTAATCATTACCCCAAAACATTTTTGTGTAAGTTGATATTACCCAAGGCAAAAAACAAAAAAGCAAAAAAAGGCCTCTTTTTAGCATCATTCATATTATAGCCCCATGATAGTTTTGAACAGAAAACAATAACTAAAACATAAAATAAACATCATTTATTCAATTTCTATGATACCTAGAAATACATAACATAATAATAGATAACAATAATAAGATATAAAAAATTAAAACCCATTGCGGTACTGTAACAAATTATAATAATAATAATGGTTGTACTAACAAAAATTAGAATTGAAAAAATTAAAAAAAAAAAGAAAAATTGAAAACATTTTTCCTTCACGTTTTGGAGAAATGATGTTGTTTCATGTTCGATACAATTGCTTCAAAATTGGGACTTTTTGATGTAAGAGCGATTTGAATACAGTCTTCGGCGTTTAATCGATTTCTGTTCTTCGTTTTTATGTTCACTAGAGTGGAAAAGCCTTGTTCGCACAAATATGTTGTTCCAAATGGCAGCAATTTTTTAACCGCCTCTTCATGTGCAATTTTGAAAGCCTTTGCAGCTTTTGATATCCAAAAAGACGACAGATTTGGTTTACTCTCAAATTGAATACGTGCTTCAGTATTAGATCGAAGTTCAAGAATTGCTTCTGCCAAACCTGAAGGTTCTTCTGGTATCATATCAATTTCACATTTAAAAGGATCTACAATCCAACTGACAGTATGTATATCAAGATCTAGAAAGTAATCTGAAAACCGCTTTCTGAGTTTGATAAGATGTCTTACAATTGTATCCTTGATGTCAGCAAAAGTAATATTTTCGCAATCTTCCAAAAACAAAGCTAACCTTGAAAAAGAAGCTATCTTGTTCTGTTCTACTTTCTGACTCCAATATTGCAGCTTTAATCCAAACGCTGACACTATTTCTCTCGCTGAAATGATATTAATATTCTTTCCTTGCAATTCTTTGTTTAATATATTTATACTCTCAAAAATGTCAGCTAAATATGCGAGATATGCAACCCAGGAAGAGTTTTTAAACTTATCTGCGAGAATATTTTTTTGATCAACCATAAAAATTTCCACTTCAGTTTTGAGAGTCCATACTCGATTTAGTACATTTCCGCGAGAGACCCACCTTACTTCTGTATAATAAAGTATAATACAAAAAAATTTCGGTGAATGCAAAACAGGTTTATAAAAAATCAAATTAAAATATATACTTTTTACTCACAAGTTTCATTTTTACCCCCAAAATTTTTATTTTTACCCCATTTGGGGTAATTTACCCCGGTTCCCCGACCGCTGATTTAGATGGTCAATTAGAGGTTGAATTTTGAACGCTTTATTGTTTTGTTGGTACAACGTATTATCGTTAAAGTGTAAAAATCTATGAATCTGTTCAAATCTGTTTCGACTCATAGTGTTACTTACTAGATGTGAGTGAGAGTCCCCTCGACATTCCCAATACATTCTCCTAGAAGGCAATGGGTGGTATCCAGAGAGAATAAGGATGCCAAAGTATTTATATAAATCATCAACGGACAAAGAGAAAGGACAAGATTTTTGTGAAGCGTACTTTACCGTTTCTTTACAAAGATAGTCCATGAATTTTTCATCAAAAAATAATTTAAATACATCGATTGGCTTCACATTTTGTTGTTTCCATTCATTTATTATTTGGGGTTCCATATTGTTTTTGAAAATATCATTTATGGCTCCCTTTTCCAGTTTTTTTTCTTCCCACTTACGATCGATTCTTTTTATAGATTTTTTTCTGTTTTCAGAATCTTGTGAAGTTTTTGCAACCTCCCTTTTTCTTTTGTTACCTGATTCGTGAGTTTCAGTCACCGTTGTATTTGACAGCACTGTTTTCTCAATTGCTGTATTTTTTCGAGAAACAGCTGTAATATCCATGCTTTGAGACAGTGTACCTCGGCCAATACTTTGAAAAGTGTAATTGAACTGGTCTTCCTCATCACTTCCGGCATCATCTCTGTCAGAATCATTTCCGTCATTTGGATAATGCAACGTAAGTTGAACTTCGTTACACTGGTCAATTTCCTGAGCCAAAGTATCGTCATCTTCTAAACTCTCATATATTTTTAACAATTCCTCTGCATCTTTGGGATTATTCGGATCATATTTTTTCGTCATTTTTTCTAAAACAGAAACAATATTGATTAGTTGCCACGAGTGCCCAGCGTATTATATATCATACGCAAGAATCAAAGACCTTCAAAATACTTACTGGTATAAATTTCAATACTATTTATATCACTATTCGTTATTTAGTAGCCTTATGAGTTGATCACTACAAAATATTTTTCAAAATAGATCGAAAAAGTCCCACAAATTCTCCTAAAATACAATCGGTGTACTATAATATAACCTAACAAAACTTAGCGCAAAACTAATCACCCTTTACCGCCAAGCGGTCATAAATTTCTAATTTTATGATAAACAGTTACCTTCCAACATCTATTCTGTAACTTAAATTGGGAAAACAACTAATGTATACTTTTTTTTCTGACTAGTAGATGGCGAAATATGTAACAATGTATCGCGTATTATATAAAATACGGTGGGCATTAATGGGTTAACGAGTAAAAACAATGTTTTAAAATTAAATAGGCCCAAAATACTTATGGGAAAATGATAGAACAATGTTTGAACTTGAATTTAGGTTCTTGGTGAATTCAAAATTTTTTTTTAGTTGTGTTTTTGAGCTTTGAAAATAGTAATTTTGCGTTTTTCTCAGTTTTAAAATATTAATAAAGTGAAAACGATAATTTTCGCGTTACGGAGACGAAGAATGAAGTTAGAGAAAAACTACAAGAGACTTCTTTTGTTCCGAATAATGTAAAAAATTCAATATCCGGTCCGAAAAAATTTATTGTTACAATTTTGTCTAATAAAAACATTGTTTAAAAAAAATTGAACAACTGTTCAATCTCATGAATCTTATTTTGGGGTATCTCATGAAGGTGATTATGTAAAAAAAAATCTCATGGGAACATTTTTCCCAACGAACCCGAGATTTTCGTCTTGTCTAATATTAAATACATTTTAAATTATGACTCCTATTAGTAGTAATGTTATAATGCAAAGTATTACTGCAAAATAATACATTCTTACGTCACAGCTTTTTTATTATTTAAAAATGTACGCAAGCGTAGTTGAAAAATAAATAAGACTCACCCGCATTCTGCAGTGGTATAATCTCAAAAAATGCTATTTTTTACTTTCAATTTCAAGTGTATGTAGTGATAAATCAAATTTGCAATAAATATCAAGGAAAAATATAAGGCGGGTAGATAACCTTTTATTACATGGAAATAACTTTTGTTATTTTCCGTCATGCTGTAGTAAAGTACATAATGTAGAATACAGTTAGCACTTATTTTTTAAAGTATATTGTTATATCACGCCTTTAATCTACAAAGCACATAGGTTAATTTTTGATCTAGATAAACCACGGTCAGTACAAATTATTTAACCCAAAACAAATTGAAGCAAATCATCCAAAATATTAACGATATTACAGGTATGGACAATACTTTTCAGACACGAATGGTTCCAAGCTCTCTGAATATATCCCACATATATAGAAGATATTAATATTATCTCCGAAAAAAAAACTGAACAGGAAGAAATTGTTGGTAAAAATATTGTTGAATAAGACCAAATTAAAAATGAAGTTAATATGAGATGAGATCCACGAGAATGCATAAGATCTTCAGGATAGTGTATGAGTGAAACTAAATGTAACAGTCTCCAAATGGGAGAAGTAGCCAAATAAAGTAATTTTCTATGAAATCATACTCCTATTTAGATTTGCATCTACAAACTTCTGATCTTCAAATATACATTATAAAATTTACCTAATATGAGAAACAAGATTAGATATTTTCCATTGGAAAGAGCAGATAATTAATAATTAATCACGTATGAATAATGTATATATTCATGAATTAAAAGACACACAGATAACATTTTTACATGAGTTAGCAATTTCTATTAAAATTTAAAGAATATGGAATTACTGAACACGATATAAGTTATACATATTTAATATTGAAAACGATTTAAACATCGATGAATATGTTTTATAAGAGACCCCTGCACTTCTCTTATGTAAAAGTGGTTTCAGTTAAATTTCAGTTAAATATGACTAATTTATTGAATAATTTTTTTTGTTTCCAATATAAAACAAACAAAAAATAGCAGTTAATGTCATCTTCTAAAAAATGAAACAAAAACTTGGGAGAGAAAAAATGTTTCGTAAAGTTGAATGTTTCTGAATATGTACAAATAAAGCCGGTTGATAAGTTACTATTAAAACATACATAATAAATGTGACCAAAAATAATATCTACATTTTTTTAAATTTCATAAAAAGTTTATTTTAGTGTGATTACTTTTAATATAAATCTAAGAGAATATAAGCAACATTACTTCATGAGTGTAGAATTAATCTTCATTATTATAACACACGTTCTCCGATTGTATCCCAGACTCCCAACGTTTAAAAAATATAAGAATGTTTAAAATTCTTACGTCGTCTCGCCTATAACAATAAATAAACTATCATCCTTGTTTGGCCATCGTCATATGGCTCATCTGTCGTTACATTTTTGTAGCAAATTCTAAAATAATACACATCAAACATTGTTTAAATTATTTATCATTAATACACAGTTTTGACTTCAACATGTCGCAAATGTTTTAAAGAGATAAAACTATAGAAAGAGTAATTCCCATAAGTTTATATATATATATATATATATATATATATATATATATATATATATATATATATATATATATACAATATAAGAAAAAAGAAGTACTTGTGACTCGTTTGGAAAAAATATAAAACTGTTTGGGATGGGTTGGAGTCAATAAAAACGGCTATTTGTTAACTATTTTTTACTCAAGCTTTCAATTGTGTTTACAATCATTGTCAAGAGCTGCTAAAAAATACGATAAGTAAATATAAAAAATTATGATACTATTTTTTTAAATATGTTAGCCGCATTTTTATTAACTAAACTAATTTTATTTGGTAGTTAATAATTTTTTTTCTTTTAGTTCAACTTTGTAAGATATTTTGTAATTTTAGCAGCTCTTGACAATGATTGTAAACACAGAGACACATTAGATGTGTTTAAAGAAGGAAGAAGGGCACATAAGAAACACAGTATACCAAAATCTATACTATACCGATATCTACATGCCGATTCACATCATCATCCTGCACAATTCAAGTCCCATGGCGAATCAACTAAAAGTTTGTGGAATGAAGAAAGGGGTCGTAGTGTATTTCGAGCAACAATGTCCTGGAAGTAATTACAAAAATTTCGCAAGTAATACGTTTTGATAACAAGACTACTAGTCAGGATAGGAGGCGTACTGATAAGCTTGCTGCAATACGTGAAATTTGGGAAAAATGGGTAGAAAATCTACAAAAATTTTTAACCCTGATGAAAATGTTACCGTCGACGACCAATTAGTTGCCTTTAGAGGCCGCTGTCTCTTCGAACAGACCATTCCAAGCAAACCAGCGAAATATGGCATAAAAATTTGGGCTTTATGTGACAGTAAAAGTTCGTATGCTCTAAAATTGCAGATTTACACAGGAAAAAAAGCAGGTGCCGCGCCGGAATGGAATCAGGGAATGCGTGTGGTGTGCGACTTGTGTAGTGATTTGAAAGGCCCCAATATTACTTGTGATAACTTTTTTACATAATACAATTTAGGACAACTTCTTCTAAAAAGAAAAAATACAATGCTGGGGACTATAGAAAAAATAAGCCAGAGCTTCTAGCACAAATTGCGAATAAAGAAGTTCATAGTTCGTCTTTTTACTTCACGCAAGATACAACTGTTGTTCAACTATATTCCTAAAAAGAATAAAAATGTTATTCTTATGAGTACTTTGCATCATGATAAGGCTATTAGTGACAGAAATGACAAAAAGCCCCAAATTATTTTAGATTAGAATTTCAGTAAGGGAGCAGTGGATATTCTAGATCAGCTTGTTGGTACATATACATGTAAGAGGAAGAAAATCGTTGGCCTATGATTGTTTTTAATAATACGCTGGACATTTCTGCCTACAACGCGCTCGTTTTATGGACATCAATAAATCCCCAATGGAACACCAACAAACTTACAAAACGGCAAAATTTTCTTGAAGAATTGGGAAAAACACTGGTGGAACCACTTAACCTTTCCAGAAAAAATTTACCAAGAACTAAAGATCACAAGAACTGTAAAAAGAACAAGAACAGAAGCGAGTAGAGAAGATGGAAATTCTAGTGAACCGTCTATTGACAATCCAACTCCGCCTGCTAAACGAGTACGCTTAAATTTTGCTCTAAAAACGATAACAAGACTAATATCTTATGTTGTATATGTCACAAAGATATTTGTAAAACCCATTCTTTTTATTACTGTCCCAGTTGTAAACTAAATTAAATTTTGTAGGTATTTGTTCTTAGGCTTTTCTGGGAAAGAAAAAAATGCCTTTTATTTTTGTTAATATGGTTTAATTTACATTAGCAACATAATTTTTGTTTAATTAACTATAATTTTTTGTTATTACAGTTTTGTTTAGCACCATCTCTCTTATTAATAAACACGGACTAACCTTGGACTAACATTAGGCCCAGGACTACCCCAATAACATTCATTTTTCGTATTAATAAACAGCGACTAAGGACAGACTAAGCTAAACCTTGGCTAGTCTCGGACTAACATTTAATCCGAGGTAGTGGCAGGTTTAGAGAGTGACTAACTTGACAATTGACATTGAGTGGAGTTTTGTTTTGGTATTCATAACCTAATTATTTTTGATTATTCATACATTATCTAATAATGGAAGATTATTTTATCAACATACAATTCATTATGTTTATTAGTATTTTTGATATTTTCCCTTTGTAATAAAATACTTTTTCAAGTTTCCTCTTGAACTTTTATAAAGTTTAAACTTTTCAGATAAAAAAATTCTATAAAATATAAACAAACTTTCTCAGAACACAGTCCAACTAAAATTAACTCTACGTGCTCCAACTTATGCTAACTGTCAAATTCTCAAATATTTTTCTTCTTTTTCACAAAATTTTCTCCATTTTTCTTCTTTTTCGCAATGGTTGCCAACATAAACTTGCTGTACATAGGACTAAGGAAGGTTTAGTTAGTCTGAGCTTAGTCCATGTTTATTAATAACATTCTGAAAATGAAGTTAGTACTCGCTTATTCTGGGACTAACTAGTCCGAGACTAACTTCGGACTAAGCAATTTTTATTAATAAGACTGCATTAGCTTATTTTATTTCGATTAAGGACCGTAAACCATATTTGGGTCATATTGACCTGAATAGTGAATTTGCATAGTTGACTCTAACGGTACAGCAGGGTTAACTCTGTGTAGGTATACTCTTGCTTTATTCTGAAGTGTCTTTCAGTTAAGTACGACTCTATTGTGAATGTTGCGTCGCTAGTGCTCTATTCCATTTATGGATAATGCCTTTATGCCATACCTTATCGAATACTTGGGCCATTTCCACGAAGATAGGTGAACATATTTGTTTTCCTTCTAGCGCCTTTTCAATGATGTTGGTGATTCTATGTACTTGATTTATCGTTGAATGACTCTCTCTAAAGCCAAAATTATGTGGTGGGATTAATCTCTTTTCTTCGATGATGATCTTTAGTCGTTTCATTAGGATCTTTTCATATAATTTCAGAAATTCAAATACTAACCAGACATAAAAAGAAGCAATGAATGACGGAAGAAATTTTAGATTTAATGGAAGAGAGACGTCAATATAAGAACATAGTTAATCAGATGTACAAAAAAGGATAAACAAATAAAATACAGAATTAAGAAAGCAAAAGAACAATGGTTAAAAGAACAATGCGCAGAAATTGAAGAATGCCAGAAAGACATGATAGTTTAACAAATAAAAAATTAAAGAAATAACTCACAACAATAGAACAAGAAAACCGGGAATACTGAAAGATGCAAATGGGAAACTTGTGTTGAATACTAACGACAAATTAAAGAGATGGACAGAATACATCAATGAACTGTTCAAAGACAATAGAACAGAACAGATGGAGATAGAAGTAGAAGAGGATATGGTTTTAAAGTAAAAGAGGAAATTAAAATGGCATTAAAAAACAGCAAAAATGGTAAAGCATTAGGTCCAGAACAAATCCCTATAGAAATCTTAAAATGCATGAATGATGAAACCTTAGACATTATAGTAGACTTATTTAACTCAGTATACAAAACAGGACACATACCGAAACAATGGTTACTCTCCACCTTTTGTGCTATCCCTAAAAATACAAACGCTAAATATTGTAATGAATACATAACAATATCACTAATAAGGTCACATTCTCAAATTATTCCTGAAAATAATACATGGTCGTATAAATAAAAAAAACTGGAAGAAGGAATAGATAATAGTCAGTTTGGGTTCAGAAACGGACTAGGAACCAAAGAAGCGTTATTTGCTTTTAATGTGTTAGCTCAAAGATGCATGGATATGAATGTTGATGTGCATGTTTGTTACGTTGATTTTGAAATAGCATTTGACAAAGTAAGACATGAAAAATTAGTCAAAATTATAAAGACAAAAAACATAGACCATAGGAACTTACGAATAAAACAAACTTCTAATGGAATCAAAGAGCACAAATCGTAATAGATTACGAACCCAGTCCAAAAATTGAAATCAGGAGAGGAGTTAGGCAGGGATGTATTATGTCCCCATTACTATTTAATGTATATAGTGAAGCCATTTTTGAAAAAGCATTACTATCATAAAGTGAAGAAATAATAATTAACGGAAGATCTATTAACAACATAAGATAAGCAGATGACACCGTGATTATGGCAAGCTCTGCTGAACAACTCCAATTACTGCTAAACAAAACAAATAGATTCTGTGAAGAATATGGACTAAAAATGAATATAAAAAAGAGCAAATACATGATAATAACAAAGAAAACAAATATACCAACAAACATACATTTGGGAAATGTACCGATAGAAAGGGTTGATAAATACAAATACCTAGGAACCTGGATTTCAGACAATAATGATCAAACAACAGAAATAAGAGCTAGGATAGAAATAGCAAGAAATGCGTTTGTAAAAATGAAAACAATTCTCTGCAACAAAGATCTTAGATTGGAACAGAGAGTAAGAGCACTGAGATGCTACGTGTTTTCGATACTGCAATATGGACTTGAAAGCTGGACATTGAAGCAAGAACACATAAATAAGTTACAGTCCTTTGAAATGTGGTGTTACAGAAGGATGCTTAGAATAGCATGGACACAGAAGAAAACTAACACGGAAGTATTGCGAGAAATGGGAAACATACAATATCTGGGACACGTAATGAGGGGACAGCGATATGAACTGCTAAGGCTGATAATACAGGGAAAGATAAGAGGAGGAAGGAGTATAGGAAGAAGGATAGTGTCATGGTTGAAGATTTTAAGGGACTGGTTTAAATGCAGTTCTATAGAACTCTTCAGAGCAGCAGTAGATAAAGTAAAGATAGTGGTGATGATATCCAACCTCTGATTGGGAGACGGCACTTAAAGAAGAAGATATAATTTTGAAAGTACAGGCAATAATGAAATGGGCTGCTAGGATGAAACCTTTTGGCGGCTTTCCTGGTTTTTTAATCATTATGACTTCTGCATCTTTCCACATTTTGGAGATATAATTTAGTCTAAATGATGCATTAAATAGGTATGTAAGCTTAGTAATGGCTTTCTTTAGTAATTGTTTTAAATATTTCGCCTGTTATTAGATCGACCTCTGGAGCTTTTTGGAATCGATATACTCTTCTATCTCTTTCGCAATTTCTTTGGTATTAGCAGGTTTAATTTCCAAGAAATCTAGTTCAAAACTATTCACGTTGACCAAGTCATTTCCTTTGTTTGGTTGGAACGTGTTTTCGAGATGCTGTACAAGCGACTGACTTTTTGAGCATTGGTTCGAGCCCAGCTTCCATCAGTGTTTCTGATTAGTGGGTTATGTAATATAGGTCATTTGAGCCGTTTGGTGGCCTCCCAGACAAAATATTTATTACCTTTTTCAGCTGTTAACTCGCAAAGATATGTCCCAATCGATTCATTCTAAGAGATGGAGTGACAATCTTCTACAGAGGCAACAAACCGCCATTGAACAAGCAATAACATGAATATGTTTGTTCATAAATGTAGTTCTAGTATTATGAGTTTCGCATTTTCGTTTTTGCATTATAAATCAATATTTTGAATGTTTTTTTATAATCTATAATAATTTTTTTGTAATCTTATAATAATAAAATAATTTTGTCTTACTTCTTACATCTAATGCATATTCTTTGATAAATGTCAAACAAATAAAGCAAACAATGATAAACAATTATGTCTTAAATATATTTCTGGTTCGTATGAATCCAGCTATATTTCTGAGGTTTTTCTAGGTCGTATTCATTTCCTTCTAGTTGGACAGTACATCGTATTGGTTCTCCTTCATAATATTTCATTTTCAAATAGGATGTGTTTTGTTTTTCTCGGTAAACATATATTTCCAGTTAATGATAGTTTGCAGGAATCTTAGTTGTTTTAACATATATTTTTCAACTAAAGGGCGATTTAGGCATTGCATTCTCACAATATACATTTTTTTAAATAACTCATATTCAAAGATATTTAAATTTTTTAACGTTGCCCTTTGCTTTATAATTCTATTTTTCTGCTATCCACTCTAGCACGCTTCATATACTTCGTTTCCTATTCAGATAAGCTTCTTTATATTTAATTCATTCTTATTTCTATTATTGTATCTAATAAATTGGTACATATTTAATCAAAAGATATAACATAATTTTGCGACAATAAATATTAACATGTCCTTGGAATGAAGTTAAATGAGTTTTAAGAATTAAAATGCTCATAAATTGTGACTTGAATGCATTAAAAAAACGTCAAAAATTATTCAAATACATTCAATACCATTCATATATCGAAAAAATAATTATTCTAATTAAAATGTTCTACACATACTGAATTTTTATTTGATACCAAACACAGAAACATGCAATCAGATAAACAGCAACAGCAAAAATTAAATACCAACATGATTTTTGAACGAACAATAACTTATCAGTGGCGTACTGTAATTAATAAATATTTTCAATAAAATGATCAAAATCCATCAATAAGTGGATTTAGTCTACAGCTAACATTAACAAAGTTGTTCAAATTATTTATAAGCCAAAAATGACTCTACTTTATTAAAATGGTTTT
This sequence comes from Diabrotica balteata, assembly GCA_918026665.1. Classification (NCBI taxonomy): domain Eukaryota; kingdom Metazoa; phylum Arthropoda; class Insecta; order Coleoptera; family Chrysomelidae; genus Diabrotica; species Diabrotica balteata. The sequence continues at coordinate 147,083,262 of OU898277.1, read as the reverse complement.
TGAAATGGTAAAAATGACTTTTATTGATTTGTTTTAAATATATTGAAAATATAAGTCTTCTTCTTTCATATGGTACCCGCAGGATCGCTGTATCATTATTATTTTCTGAGCAATAACCTTTCAAAAAAAGCTCTGTGGATATACTTGACTTTGAATGCAATACCAAAGCCCTATGTTCGTTTTTTTAATCTATAGAAATTTTTGATTTTCGAAATTTTCTACTTATTTTGAAATTTCCGAAGCAACAACTGTTCAGACCAAAATCAAAAATTGCCATTTTATAGTTTTGCCCATCTACTAAAAGATAAATGCTGTAAATATTACTCTAGAGCCGATTTAAACGAAAAACAGCCATTTTTACCCTTATTTGTTAATAACTATTATATGCCCCCGAACTGTGACGCGTCATTTTTGCATTTATAATGTATTAGGTATATAGTACCCAAAGAACCTATTTGCAACCTGGCTGGGTCAGTGTCCCGAACATGTTTTTTGACTTATTTCTCTGAGTAATTTAACAAATTATGGAAATCCCAAAATAAACTACATACAAAACATCTAGAAGTGAACACGAACATCTTCCAACCGAAGATGAGACAAATTGTGTAATTGAGGAGATGGTTTGGTAAAATGTTCATCCTTTAGCTATTAGTGTACCTAGATATTTAAATTTCAGCAATTTTTAATCTCATCAATAGCAAGTTGAGGATCTCTTTGTTTATATGAAGTACCAGTCTGAAATGGTATGGGTATGAGTTCGTCTTAACAGTAGAGACTGGAAGGGGAAGTTCTCATGGATGTCCCAATGGATCCTAGTAAACATATATTATCAGCAAATAAACTGCTGCGGATCAACTAAGAACATCGCATAGCGGCTACAGCTATGTCGCTTACCGTAGATTTGGATAACGCACACCCACACACAAAATAAACGAACGCACGTGTACTCCATGCTTAATCTGCAAATCACCAGAGAGTCACACCACACCTGACTAAACGTATGGTAAGATTTAAGCCGGAGATACACGTGCCTGTTACTAGCACAATGGCATACGTTAGTATAGTGTACGTAGTACGTACTAACGTATAGTGTACTACGTACATAGTAGCATGTGTACACAACTACACAGTAGCATGTGTGTACGTTAACTGGCATGCTAGTTCCTGGCATGCTAGCTAATCGCAAAGAATTTGATTTTTCTTGCTAGTAGCATGCTGTGAGATGCAAGGCGCATGCGTGGGGAGTGTCACTGCCTCCAACGTTTATTGTCTTGTTAGGTGAGACATTGTGCAGTCGAGATTAAATTTATCTATTTTTAACAGCACTATGTAGAATTTAATAACTGTGGAACATATATGATATTGTCAGTAATAGTTACAAAGCCATGTCTGTTACTTCTTATTATTATGGAAGATCAAGCACACTAACACAAGTAATATTAAATTCATAAACAAAAAGACACTGTAAAATAGTAAAGTTAAAATTAAAAGCAGTTTACCCTTTTTTCTCTAATTTTACCACCTGTACATATTTTACGTGATTACAATATGATTCCTTTTAAGTATCGATTCAATGTAAATGCGTTTTTTTAAATATTCATGCATAAGACCCAGACAAGGCAGTTTCAACTATATATTGCTAGCTAAAGAACTATTGTTTTAAGGCACGAAATAACCTAATTAGAATTGCTAAATTAAAACATTTAGCAGAATTAAATGATACTTGAAATGAAATAAATATTTACTGTAATAACAGGAATAAATTATTTTCTGCGACGGGAAAAACATTCGACATTTTATCTCTGTTGACAGGTAACCAAATATCACTTTTTATAAATTATACTTTTTTTTCGAGAAAAAAGTCAGTATTTTTTTTCCGAGATACTTAAATATACATATAAGTACAGGAATATTTTATTAGATAAAAATTACTTTTCCTTATACCAAAAGTACAATTACTAAATGTACATTGCATGAATGGCATAACAGTCGAATTTTCTTGTGTTGAAATTATATTTTTTTTGTCATGGACACAACTAACACGAAAGAAAAATCATTGGTGAAGCCAATGGGAAACAACCACAATGCATTTTCCCCAGTACATTTAACATGAAGCTCAACAGCCAAAAACATTACTGATCATGGTCCTCGGAAGCTCAGATCCTCAAAGGAGGACATATAATATCAAAATGTGGGGCCTCTTCGGTCGTTATCATACGAAATCCCTAAATATTGACATCCTGACAAAACAGCACCCCTAAAGATTTTCGAAAACACAATTAGATAGGTACATGGAACGTTAGAAGTCTCTATTCAGCAGGAACACTAAGTAATTTGATTTAAGAGAATAAACGATTACGAATTAGTATTATTGGCATAATTGAACTGAGATGGCCTGGATCAGGAACATGTGAATACGGTTGAGGCACACGGTACTACTCTGGGAGTGAGGAAAACAACACACATCACAGGAACGGAGTAGGTATATTTATAACATCACAGTTTAAAAATACGTTAAACATTTTATACCTGTTAGTGATATACGCCCCTGCTCAGAAAAGAAATACGACAAGGAAGTACAATGTTTTCATAGTCAGTTAAAACAGACACTTAAAAGCCTAAAAAGAAATAACGCTACGTACATAATTGGTTATTTTAACGGGAAAATTGGAAAAGGTCGAAGATCTGACTTATTAGGCGAATATGGACTACGAGAGTACTATGGTTCGGCCAAGATAACGATATGATAATAATAAATACCTGGTTTAAACTACATAAGAGGAGACTTTACAAATTGAAGGTATCAGGAGATAATTCACTTCACATAATCATATATCCGAGTGCAGATATCGGTTCAGAAAACAATCTCTTATTAGCTGACAACAAAGTCAAGCTCGACACAATTTCAAAAAGTCAGAAAATACCAAAAATAAATATAACAGAGGATAACAAAAAACAAATAAAAGAAGATCGAAATAACCAGCTTAGTAAAATATTACATACAAACAATGGTGTAAAAATATGGAAAATGTTTAAAGATAATATCTCGCAAATACTTAATAGAAAAAGATACTAAAAAGAACCAAAGACAAAAAATAACACTGGATGACCAACGACATTCTTGAATTGATGAAGCAGAGAAACAATAGGAGGAATAAGAAAAACAATTAATAACAAAGATAAGAACGAGAAATAAAAGTGGATGAAGGATAAATGCATTGAAATGGAAGATTTAGAATATATACACGACAATGACGACGAAAATGATGATAAATGAAGAAGAAATTCTGAAAACTTGGTATACATATAGAAATGAACTATTTAATATATGACTTTGTCAGACCAGAAGAACAACAGACATTAGGTGAAGACGAAGGAACAGAAATACTAAAGGTAGAAGTACTGCGTGCAATAAAGTTGGCAAAGAACGGGAAAGCTGCTGTCCCTAACAACATCCCGACATATATTATGTTATAACTAATCGAAGAAAACATTAACATATTGGTTAAGCTTTTCAATCATTTTATTTAGTCAACTGGTGAATTCCCAGAGTACTGGTTGAGGTCTGCATTCAGAACTTTACAAAAAAAAACAACGTCCGAAATACTGTAGCGACTATAGACTTATAAGTCTTATGAGTCACACTTTAAAGCTATTTCTTTGTATCATCCACAGTAGAATGAAATAAATAAGTGTGAAGAAGATCAAGATGAAACGCAGTTTGGATTTAGAGATGGATTGGGAACTAGAAAAGCACTTTTTGCACTCAATGTTTTTATTAATTATGAAAAGTCATCCGATATAGTACATCACGACAAGTTAACTAAAATATTAAGAAAAAAGGAGTTGGTAACCACGACATCATGATCATTGAAACGTTATATTGGCATCAAACAGCGACCATTCGTATTAATGGGAAGTTGACAGAAGAGTGTAAATTTCTAAAGAGAGTTAGGCAGGGTTGTGTGCTGTCCCTACTGTTGTTTAATTTATATTCTTTAAACGTTCTTTAAACAACTTGGAATATGGCGCCCTCATTTTAAAAACTTCAAATACGTTTTTTTCGAAACTTTGTTCTTCCGTGCGGTAGAAACTTTGCACACTTCATCTTTATAGTATTGTTTCTATATTGCTTCTACTTTATTGTTAACATTATGTTAACTTTTCCTTAAGAACTTCCAATTATTGTTCAATAGTACAGTAAAGCCGATGACCACCAAGTTCCAGCTAGCCATAACGGAGCTTTAAGTATGGTTCCACATACATTTAAGAATATTCCTTGTATCGGCATCATTTAATTTTGCCGTACCGGAGACCTGAGGATGCATAGTAAATTGTAGTATGCGAAACCGGTCGTCTGTGGTAGAATAAATTGATTGTGAGAAGTGTTTTATTTATTTCTTTTTATCTAAATTTCTTTTTACAAAACAATGATATGCCCAGTCCTAAATACAGACTTGTGATTCTAATAAAAAGCAGTGAAAACAGTTTAGGGTGTGGAGAAGATGGTACAACTTTACGAACCAGAAGAATGAAATATCGTCAAATACATTAAAATTGGACGCGTAAGATATAATGTAATCCAGTAAGAAAAACATTCCCTGATAGACCCATTGGGCAGAGAAGAGGAGTAAGACGCAGAAAAAATTAATTGATAACATCGAATCATTTTCATATCGAAGTAAATATGAGAAACATGGGAGTATGGTTGACAATGGATAGGGAAGACTGGAGGAAATTTCTTGAGGAACTAGGACCCACATAGAGTTGTAAAGCTAGTATGATGATGATTTATTTAACGTTACTAATTTAAGTTTTATTATTTAGAAAATAGGATGCAGCAATTATATAAATGAAATTAAATATTCTGAAAGTTGATACATTTTCGAAAATTTCGGAGCCAGGATGTTCTTCTTCCGCCTGGGCCTCTCTCTTCCGGCGATCTTACCGTGCATTATGAGGTGTAGAAGGTTATACCTCTCTGGATGTCTCATTACATGACCGAAATATTGTAACTTTCGAATTTTTATCGTTTTTGATATTTCTGTGGTCTTTTTCATTCGATGTAAAACTATTTCATTTCTTATTCGATCAACCCAACTTATCCACAATACTAGTCGATAAATCCACATCTCAAAGACCTCCATTTTTTTCATTAATGTCTCTGTAAGGGTACAGCTCTCCATACCATATAGCAATGTGGAGAATATGTAGCAGCGTATTAATCTGATTTTAAGGTTTAACGTAATATCTCTATTAATTAGAATTTTCTATTTATAGAAGGCGGTTCTGGCTTTTTCAATGCGTATTCTTATTTATTTATTTATATCCCAGTTATCGTTAACATTTGTGCCCAAATAGGTAATATTGTGGACTCTTTCTAACTCTATTCCATACGCTCTGATGTTCGTTGGTTGTAACTCCGTTTTGCTGACAACCATAAGTTTTGTCTTAGAAGTATATTAAGTTTTAGCTCATATTCATCACATGCTTCGGTTACCCTGTTTATAAGTCGTTGCTGGTCTTATTCATGGGAGGCAATAAGTACCGTGTCGTCTGCATATCTGAGATTGTTGACATTAATTCCGTTGATTTTTATGCCTGTATTTTTAACTAAGGCTTCTTTGAAAATAAATTCGGAGTAGATATTAAAAAGTAGAGGCGATAGAATACATCCTTGCCTCACTCCACGTCGTATTTCCACTGCTTCCGTGGTGTTGTGTCCAATTCGTATGTTTGCACATTGATGCCAATACGAAATTTTTGATAATACGGAGGTCTCGGTCATCAATTAGCACTTATTGCAAACTGTTCAGAAAATATGTATGTGGGGAAGTTGAGATTTTAGATTTGCACTCTATGGGAGTTACAAGTATAGATATTAATTTGAAGAAAAAAAAGGGAAATAATATATCCAACATATATTCCAAGAAATTCCTCTTCGGGAGAGTCAACAACTCAACAAGCCCTTAACAATTAGGAAAAAATTTAATACGATGTAATGGCTTGCTTTTATTCGCTAAAAATCCATTTATTCTTTTTCTTAAACACATAATAGTTTCTACAAAGGTAGACATTAACTAATTGGTAACATGCATTTCATTCATACTTCAAAGGACTCTAAAACGAGTATTAACCAAATAATTTACGTCAGTTTACATTTTTGTACTAAATACGAAACTACACGTCACACCAATCAATGAAAAATGTGCAAATAATATAAAAACAAATATTGAAGCGGTAACGTCTACATTACAACATCTAATAAGACATTGGGGTTTTCACCTTCGGTTGACTTTTTTGTTCCGTTACTTTATTTGTGGGAGAATCGGCAGTGACATTCGGGAGCGATCCCCCTCTGAAAGCACCCAGTGATTGTGTGTTGATACGAAGAGTATTTTTTGACGATTCTCTCACAGGAACAACCTGGAAATTGATGTTGTTGGTATATAGTTTATGGTCAATTATCAGTAATAACCCAAGGACATCGTAATAACCGATCTCACTTTGATATATTCGAACAACACGTGGCTGACTAACAGTGTTATCAAAAACAACGTGTTTGGAACAAATATATTGAGCTCATTAGGCTTATCAATGTTCTAGGGTTATTTCGTTAGATTTTTGTTTTGGCGAAAAAATAAAATTGCTTTATAAAATTTAAATGAATATTTGTTTATTAAAATTCCAATTATAGTTATATTGATCATCAAATAAAGATAAATTTTACACATGTATTCCTTTATACTGTATATATAATTGGATTCGAAATCCTTCGTAATTATAGACTGTGCAAGATGTTGTATAACAAAGGAATCGTGTTTAAATCTCGGTACTTCGGTCTGCGGCTTAAATTGAAACTACGTTTATTTCATCAGTTCGATATTTCCTCGATATTTATTTTTTCAACTTCATTTTAACATACTACAAAATTAACTAACAATTCGATAAACATAACACTCACAATATTTCATCTTACGCAATGTTGTATTTTATTTTATGAAAAAAATAACAATAGAGCGATACATGGTATTCTACGAACGAGCAGAAAGGCACTAGTTTAGGTTTTTTTCACAGAAGTACAAAAAATTGATGGTAATTTATATGGGTAAATTGTTGGTGCAATAGTGGAATATGTTTATTCTCAGTACCGCTACTGAATGGCTTGTTATAAGCCTGGGTATACAATTTACTTTAATTGCTATCGAACGTATCTTCATCTTTCCTCACTAGAGGTCTCTAGTTGCATACTCTGGTAGTTATTTTCATGTAATTGCCAGAGTAATCGGTGCGTTTTGATTTGGTTTGAGTCTTCTTACAAACTCCTTCTGATGACGGGTAGACCCAGAAACACGTGTCAGGGAGTGGTAAGAGACTCAAATTAAATCGAAACGCAACCTTCTTCGTATAAAAAAATTTCAATCATTAGTACCTATTTTCCTACAATGAGTTTCAATATAATCCCGAGAAATCTAGAAGAATTTAGAAGTTACGTCAACTTACTAGAGTAAAATTTATGTAATTCTTCATAGAATTTTTCCCGATTAGCCATGTCTAATATCTGTAATGTGACCTAATAGTACACTTAGACTGTAAATGTAAACTTTTGTAAACGCTGCTGTAGGTAATCTGTAATGTGCTGTAATCTTGGAAATTGGAAAACTAGGGTTAGAAAATTAGGTTAGGACAAAATTTTTTTTATATTATATAATCTGTTCCTAAATGCCTAAAGGGTGAAGTCATTTCGTAAAAATGAAAACGTTATACAAACTGCCAAGTCATTAGGAAAATGACTAGGCTTTTGCAAGGGTGCTCATTTCATACTTGCCTACGACATATATAAAATATGCATGTTACTTATGCATTATCCATTTCAGAAAATTACGGTAATAATAAGTGTGAATCGGTGTAATATTGAAGATTGTGTTCTATTAAAAACTACCTAAATAACATCGCTATTTTTTAAAGTTCTTTAAAGTTTGTTAAGAAATATTCTACATTTCTCGTGCTAGATATTTTTAATAAAAATTTGAAGTACCAGGATTGGAAAATCATTAAGTATAAATAACAATAAGTTCTGTGTAGAATTGCAATTGTACTCTTATAATAAGTTTTGCAATACCAGCTGAAGATCCAATTATTTTTTTTACTTAATCATAGATGGATCATTTTTTATAATTCAATCAAGTAATTTTTCACATGAAACGTAAAAATATACAAAGGACTTATTAAAATTTTAAAACTAAGGAAGACTTTATTTTATGTAATAAAGTCCAGTTTTCTGAAAATGGTCAGTATGTGCTTATATTTCTATAATTATTTTAGTTGCGGAAAATATTCTGCACTGCGTCTTGAGACACAATCACGTAAGCGACCTTCGAAAACTAAGCCGTCAAGTCATTAGCAACTCCTCAATTAGCTCAAGAGAGGCCATCAAAAATCATTCACCAAAAGATTGCAACTTCTTCTTTCAAAGAACACATGACAACAACAGACATCTCTTGGAGGAACATGAGCAACGATCGTTTTCGTTTTATGTCACCTGTACATAAGACAATGGAAAAGCGCATCAAGTAATCCAACAGATGAATATAAAGACGGACCGCGATAAATGTTTTGTGTTGGATAAACATTCGCAACAAAATATTATTATTTTTAGCATATTACTTCTTCTTCTTCCTTTGCCCTATCCGTTTCGGACGTTGGCTATTAACAAGGCTATTTTGACTTTGTTTACGGCACCTCTGAACAGTTCGGTCGATGTTAGTCCGAACCATTGTCGCAGGTTATGCATCCATGAGTGTCGTCTTCTTCCCGGTCCCCTCCTACTGTCGATTCTTCCTTGGACTATTAACTGTAGCAGCCGGTACTTAGTATGCCTCATGACATGTCCGAAGTACTCAAGCTTCCGTTTCTTTACGGTGAAGATTATTTCTTTGCTTTTGCCTATTCTCTGCATTACTTCCACGTTAGTGATGTGGTCTGTCCAGGATATCCGAAGAATACGGCGATATATCCACAGCTCAAAGGATTCTAGTTTCTTCAGGGTGGCTTCCGTTGTGGTCCATGCCTCTGCTCCATAGAACAAGACCGGGAAGACATAACACTTGACCAGTCTTAATTTTAGTTCCATTGAGATTTTGCTTGTGAACCACTTTTTCATATTGTTGAACGCGTTTCGCGCTTTATCAATTCGTGATCTTATTTCTGTTGACTGGTCCCATTTTGTGTTGACTGTGGTTCCAAGGTATGTGTATGTCTCCACTTGTTCTATTTTTCGGTTGTTTAATGTCAATTGCATCGGAGGTTGTTGTGTTCTGCTGATGAGCATGCATTTAGTTTTGGTTGTATTGAGTTCTAAACCATATTCTTGACTTCCTGTGTGTATGCATATTACTTGGATGGTACATTTCAATACGTTCCAAAAGTTTTCTTGCAAATATTTACCATCCATAGCTTATTAAATGGGCATTACTCAATTAATTCGTTACTTCGAAGAAGTTTGTGTCGTTTTAGGTCCAATAAGACTTGTGTCTGATTTCCTAATTGCCATTCAACCATCTGTGAACCGAATTGGGTGTTTATTTCACTTGACTCAAAGTTGATTTCGCAAAATCTAAAAACTTGGTTTTGTAACCACTTACAAAGGGAGAGATTCCAACAGCAAGTGGCTGAACCACACAATATTTAGCTATTTGGCTGGCCATTTTTGAACCCAAAACGAGTCGTCGATTGTTTTGTCAAAGATTTCATGCGGATATTCCAAACTTGACTTACTTTATGAAAATGGCCGATAATATTGTAGAGAACTACGTAAGTAATAAGTCTCTTTTTCCACTAACTGTTTGGGCACCCCCTTCTAGCCATATACATTTCACCACAAATCCATGCGAATCCTTTCATTCCCATTTTTCCAACCATTTTTACCATTCTCATCCCAATATCCTCACTTTTGTATCTACGCTTCTACAGTACTAAACAATGGTGTACATAAAATTGCAAATTTTACATGTACCTGTCCTGTTGTTACAGGATAATGTTTCTTAGGCTTCAACTGTTTATAAAAGCCAGGAGACTGTACTTAAGCATTTTGATTCATTCTGTCATAATAAATAGATTTCTAATTAGTTAATAAGTTGAGGACTATTTCCGATATATACGGAAACAGCACATATTCATAAATATTTTCATTATAAAGTTCACTAACGAAAACCTATGCAACTGAATTTTCAGATTTCAAAACCGCTTAGATTGGCAAATTCACCGTGAAAAAATCGATATTAATATCTATTTTAAAGTAATTTGCTTTAAAACAATTTCTGAATTTAATAAATTACCACATAAACGAGAAGTGTAACAGGTAACTGGCAATCTTCGAAATAAACAGACGAATAGAGATTGCCAGATCAGCATTTATACGAATGAAGCCACTCCTAACGTGCAAAAATCTAAATTTGGAGATCAGACTACGTACCATTCGCTGTTATATATTTTCAATATTATTATATGGAGCTGAGACTTGGACATTAAAAAAATGTAATTTAAAAAGAATCGAGGCCTTCGAACTCTGGTTATACCGCAGAGTATTGAAAATATCATGGACTGATAGAATTACAAATAAAGAAGTACTGGAGAGGGTTGGTAAAGAAACAGAACTAATCACCACTATACAAACCAGAAAACTGGAATACCTAGGCCACGTGATGAGGGGACCAAAATATGAAATTTTGAGACTGATAATACAGGGAAAGATTCAAGGAAGAAGATCTGTTGGCCGAAGGCAGAACTCATGGTTAAAGAATCTACGTGATTGGTACCAATGCAGATCGATTGATTTGTTTAGAGCAGCAAGTTCTAAAATAAAAATAGCCATTATGATTGCCAACCTCCGTAGGGAGACGGCACTCTAAGAAGAAGAATCTTTCGCATTAGAAACCAGCGAATTGGCGCAAAAATACTGGTGATCAGTTTACCTATCTGCGGTGATGAGTTTACCTATCTCCAAAGGATGCCGGTGATCAGTTTACTATATCTCGGAGGGTCTAATAATTTTATGGATGGCTATAAAGTGATGAGTTCGTACACGTCCAAGGAAAGTATCCGACAGGGCAGAATGGAAGAACATTGTTAAGCTGGCCAAGACTCACAAAGGGTTGTAGTGCCATTAGAAGAAGAAGAACACATTGGTTATTTAATTATGATTAAAATTATTAATAATAATCTGTTAACGTTTGGTGATATAGGTCCCTGCATATTTAAAGGCGAACCTCAAATAATATGACTGCATCGACTTGTATTTTAATAACGGAATTCTTGTCTACAATCTACATCATAGTACTAAACATTATTGACGTACACAAATATTTAATTCATATAACTTTAGTTACGTTTTCATTGACATGCATATCTAATCTATTACTAATTAAATAACTTTTTAATTATTTAACAATTAAAAATTATCATTTACGTTTATTTGGTTATATTTTAAAATTTGTTTGTAACAGCAAAAATATACTATTTTTAGAATATTAGAAAATGTAGTTATTAGTCTTTTAAACGATGGAATAAACTTCAATAATCGACTTGTAACAAAAAAAAAACTGTAATAACATGGGAACAACAACTGCTTTTACTGTATTTTAAAATATATGCATTATAGACAAGGCGAAAAGCTCGGGTTCGTTTGGAAAAATATTCCCAGGAGATTTTTTTGCGTAATCACTTTCATGAGATACTCCAAAATAAGGTTCAAGAGGTCGCCCAGGCGAAAAGTTATTCGAGTTATAATTAATTTAAAACTGAGAAAAACGTAAAATTACGATTTTTTAAGGCTCAAAAGATAGCCTTGAGAAAGATGAGCTTACTTCTAGTTTCCTGGAATATTTGACATTCGGATAAAATATTTTTTACCTTATTGTTTGTTTGACAGTGTTAACAGTATGGGGGTTGTCTCTGGCGATTCGGTAAAAATGTGTATGGCGGGTGTAACCAAGTCGGAGTGGAATATATGTAATCTGTTTTTTCCTAGAGAGCAGAAAAGAGGGTTTTGTAGAACACTGTCTTTGTCATGTTTTTAAGAACAGTTTAAGATCACTTGGCACTAATTTATTTACTTGAACATGAGCATCACTTGCTGCTGCTTCATGAGCTAGGCGGTTCACAAGTTTATTACTGTGCACTCCAATATGAGATGGAAGCCAGATTAATACCATTTTCCACTGCAACATTTTGAAGTTCTCTGTTAATGTCTTTTAAATAGGGCTGTTGGGCTATATGTTTCGGATGTTACAAAGTTATGATTGTGTAATTTCTCTGGTCTGTTTTATTAATGAACTTTAGTGCTTCCTACTAGAATTTCGTATAGTTCTGCATTGAAGGCAGTCCAGTTATTGGGCAGCTTAAATTTAGCATTATGTCTTTGAAACAATTTAGTATTATGGCTGGGTATTCCTGTTTATTAAATTATGATAGATCAGTGGATCTATGAACAAAAACGACGAAAACGTAGTATGGATATCCAGTTCAGGATCCAGGAGAACTTTACCAACTGTTCAAAGATACACCGATCTCAGAATTCGTTAAATTTCAGACTTGTAGTGAGAATGGAGACCGAAAGATTGAGAAAAAAAGTGGCAGCGGATGCGCAAAATTTGCTAGACGTGAAAACCTACAGAAGATTGGCGCAGGACCAACACAGGTTGCAGGCATAGTTTGGGGGATGCCAAAGCTCGATTGATTTGGGCTGTAGCTCTATTTGAGAAAAAAAGATCAGTAATCATTCCTAGGGGTTTCCACTAAGGTTGTATATTGTCGGAAATATATCCTATCTATGAGGTAATAGATTAATTCGTTCATAGAAAGGCGCTTCGCATTCATGATGAGATGAGAAGTAGTGACTGAGACTAATGTTATAAACGTTATGGTAAACTGAGTTATCTGAAGAGGACAGAACTTTACAAGCCAACGATAAACTTAAACAATCTCTTGCAAATTTTAGGGAGTTTGCCGTGACTCACTACATATAATTAATATGGGGCTCGTTCGAAAGGCACCCAAATCTATTCGCAGTGTTGTATTTTGAATCACATCTAGTTTAACGACATATTTCTTAGCTGAGGTATATACCACTGAGCCGTAGTTAAAATTAAGAATGAAAATATTTGTAGAAGAGTTGCAAGCACTTTTTAGATTTGTGATTTCCAAACCAATGTTTTATCAAATGTGTGACCAAGGAATTTTATTTCTTTTACAAACGTCAGCTGCTTCTGGCAATTCAATGTTCATCTTAATCAACTTAGGTATATCAATCAATTTAGATTTAAAAAAAAATCCTTCTATAAATTTGACAGTTTATTTGTGAAAAAATCATTGATGTTACGTAAAAATCGTATACATATATTTAAAAATTCTAAAATGTATATGGAGGGCAGCCAAAGTCCGTGAAGACGTACAGATTTGCAGATTTTGATTTGCTTTTTTAACAATCTTAAAAAGTGAAAAAAAAAATTGTCTATAAAAAGGTTTCTTATACATTTTAGAAACAAATGGTCCAAATAAAAGTTGTAGATCACAAAAAGTTCTTTAATTTTGAGAGTTTCCAAATTAAAACACATAAATAATTGACTAAGATAATTGCAAAAAACCATTATTTTTGCAGTAATTTATAAATGTTAATAACTTTGTTTTTTGCATAATGGCATGTAATATAACTACTCAAAATTGTGTCAGTTAATGTGTTAAATTAAAGTGTGCTATCTTCTCTATGATTCTTTGAGGCTTCATTTTTAAGGTATATTAACAAAGAATAGTTTATTAAATTTGTGACTAAAAAAACAGTTGATGAAAAAGGGCTGACTTTTTAGCTTATAAACATTTATAATAATTTTGAGATTTTTTATGTCACATGTTTGTAAGTAGGTTCAATCAAAAGCTGGTGAAAAACAAACTTTCTATAACCAATAGGGAACAAGATAGCATTTTAAGAAAAATTTAAAAAAAGCTTTATTAAAACTTTTGATAGATATATTATGTAAGTGTTCAGTGGCGTACGAGAATTTTGTTAGGGGTCTCACTAAGGAAATATAATACCAACTTATGTTTTTTTATATGGGACAGCCTATATATTTTGACATTTTTCGTTTGCATTTTTAATTCTCTTTCACCTGATATAACATATTATATATCTATTTTCAGTCGTTGGAGCTACTCTGCAAATAAATTCTTTATTTGACATCACGTTATAGACACTTAGAAACAAAACACTCAGTAACACATTCTAACATTTTATTATGGGCATAATAATCCTTCACAGTTTAATTTACCAGAAATAAGATCAATCAACTTAAAAAATGGAAATAACACATCTACCAGCAACAAAAAACTACTTAACAATCAGAATTAATTTTACAAAAATTTAAAAATTATAATAAATATTCAAAATGCCCCCGTTTTGTTATAATAATAATTGACACCATTTTCTTACAGATCTTACTCAATTGAGTATATGCATTGGCTTTATTTTTCTAAATGCTTGATGAATGATTTGGAATTATTCTTCCTTAGTATTACAGCCAGTTTTGTAAAGACTGTTTTTTTTCAATCGCCAAATAAAAACATTGGGAGGATTTAGTTCTGGTGAACAAGAACCATAAGTTCCAATCCACCGATTATGAAATGTTTCATTTAAATAATTTCCAACGAATTCGGCATTATGAGCCGGTGCTCCATCCTGTTAAAACAAAAATGTATTCTCTTTCGCCAAATATGTATTTCTCATTAAACATGTTATTTAAATTGTTATATATTGCTATACAGATTGAACGAATTTAAAACGGATCATACAATTTAATATATGTCTGTTTGAACTGCATTTGAAATAGTGGACCAATATAAAACTTGGACAAAAATAAATCCATACCTGGGTTTAGACATTGTATAAAATATCATTCAACTATCCCTCTCGCAACAATGTTGTTTGCGTAACAATGTTGCCAATCGCAGTGTAATAATCCGATTTGCGGATCTTTTTGAGAGTTATATCTTCTTCGTATCTTTAAATAAATCGGATATTTGCCTATATTTTTCATTGTATTTACCAATCTACTACAACAGACTAATAACAAAAATAAACTTAATGGTTTGTAGTTATTTTCTTTTTTTCTTGTAAATATTTTATGGATAACACCTTATTTGAGAAACATCTAAAGGAATGACGTTGGCAACACCGCTCAAAGAAGGGCTTGTCTAAAGAAGCGATAACTGGTTTGACAGCATAATAAAATCGTAGATTTATGTGTAGCTTTCAATTTTTATGATTCAGAATCCAGCAGCCGCTGAGTATTGGATTTTTATAATATAATTATTTGACAACCTTTTGTTGGCCAACCACCTACAGCAAAATTGAGCCGAAATACATAATATTTCGTATGTTCCGAATTTATTTCGTTGAAATCTGTATATCCGGTAGCAGTTAGTTTATCATCGAATACAAGATAAACTAATTTATTATGCTTTATACCACACTAACGTTAAAACCGAATCTCTCTTACTTCTTGATCCCATGAACTAAGTCAGGATCTGGGTCATTCCAATATAGTTCATTGTGTCAGTTAAATATTCCTGCACTGGATATGCGAGATCATTAGTGTACATTGTATGTATCATTAACCTCATTATTGAGTTTAAAAAAAATGTTTTTTGGTGAATTGGATGACGCATTACAAATAAATAATGCAACATGTAGAGAGGGGGTCAGAATTTGATTCATTAATATTGACACGCACCGATTTAACGTGTTGGTTAACATCGTACGCATAAATTTCCATAGCAACCCACTAATACATCAGTCATCTTAAGTTCGCCACTGCATTACAAATGGATACCACATCCGTCAACGCAACTCAAGCAGTAGCATTATTGAGAGAAGGCCTGAGTCAGAGGACCGTGGCAAATCGACTAAATTTAAGCCAATCTGCTGTGTCCCGAGTGTATCGTAGGTACCAAGATACCGTCGACAAGGAGGAGGCCGTAAACGAATAACAACGGAGAGAGATGATCGATTTCTTGTATCGAAATCCCTGAGAAATCGACATTTGAGTGATGCTTAACTCAAAGAAGAGCTTAGAGAGGTCCGAGGTGTGGTGACCAGCGTTTGGACAGTCAGAAGGAGACTAAAGGCAGCCAACCTGACAACAAAAAGAGCAGCTATGGGCCCAAGCTAACTGCAGCCCAGAAACAAAGACGATTAGAATTTGCTCGCGAACATCTAGATTGAGACGACTATCAATAGAGTCAGGTATTATTCTCCGATGAAAGTAGGATCTGCCTACATGGCAACAACGAGGCGTCGAGTCTGTGGAAGGCCAGGAGAGCGATTTGCTCAATTTTGTATACGAGAAATTGCGTCATGAATGCGTTCTATTTTTTGGGCAGGCAGTTCTATGGATGGGAAAACCGAGTTGATTTTCGTGCCTGGTAGAGTACGTGGAGGAGGTTTAACGGCAGGTCGTAACATCAGAGACATTTTGGAGGAACATGTGATTTCATACGCGTGATTTATTTGTGATGCCTTTATTTTAATGCACGATGCCATATCACACGAGTCACCACCACTTATCTATCTGAGATCGGTATACCTACAATAAATTGGCCTGCGTTAAGCCCGGACATAAATTATGCACCAAGAATAGATAGA
The DNA here is from genome assembly GCA_918026665.1 of Diabrotica balteata. Taxonomy (NCBI): domain Eukaryota; kingdom Metazoa; phylum Arthropoda; class Insecta; order Coleoptera; family Chrysomelidae; genus Diabrotica; species Diabrotica balteata. The sequence goes on along the minus strand of OU898277.1, from coordinate 147,066,569 downwards.
GCATAATAGAATTGAGAGCTGCGCTTAATGATGAATGGGAAGCAATGCCTCAAAAATTTATTAGAAAAGTCATTTGATCCATGCGAAATCGATTGGAAAGTGTAATTAGGAGTAGGGGTGGTAATATTAAATACTGAATAACTAAGAAATTCATGTTGTAATTGATGATTTCTCTGTTCATAACGTCTTTCTTGCGTTAGTTCCAATGATGAATATTTAGGAAACTCTGTTTGTATTGCATATTGTTTTTATAACGCGTCTTCCAAATAATGCAATAGCAGTTTTTGTAAGTTCAATAATGAAGTTATTGTTTGCACATTACATTTTTTATTTTCATACTTCTTACATTGAAACAGAAGGTGTAATCTCAAATATCGCTTTTGAGTCGATTATTTTGCACTCAAGTGTAGTAAATTGTATTAAGATGTCACAAGAAAATAGCTTCAAAACAATAATAAAAAAAATAGAAGACAATAATATTATATCGGATAAAAAATTATAAATAGAAATGAAAAATGTTAATAACATACAGTGGATTCTATTTCGTGCCATTTTATTTATAAAATATTGAAACAATACTCACTTGGATACAATAATAATTGAACAACTAATAATTCACTTTGGACCAACAATTAGCAGTAAGTATTTACTTTAATTTCAAGTTAGGTAGGTACTGATTTTATTTTTGCTAAATAAAACTGTCAAGGGATTAATATCCTCATAATAAAATGTTAAAATGCGTTATTATTGTTGCGAGTGTTTTATTTTTAAGTGCCTATAACATAACGTCAACTATAAACATATTATCTGCATAGTAGCTTCAAAAACTGAAAATAGATATATAAACATGTCATATCAGGTGAAAGAGAATTATTAAAAATGTAAACGAAAAATGTCAAAATATATAGGGTGCCCCATATAAAAAAAACATAAGTTGGTATTATATTTCTTTAGTAAGACCCCCTAAAAAAAATTCGTACGCCACTGAACGCTTCCATAATATTTCTATCAAAAGTTCAAATAAAATTCAAAAATATTTTTCTTAATAAAGAAGATATTTAGCCCTGTCGTTTTCCACAATTTTCAATAATCGCCCTGTATCTCGCTACTGTGAGGAGTTATTGATGATTTGATTGGGTAATCATTACTTTAACGAAAAAAGAAGTCACGACATCTTAACTACTTTTTTTCTATCTCCTCCAAAAACATACCAATTTGGGACACCCTGTACACGGTTGGAATCAAGTAAAGGACTTTTTAAAGAAAATTAGTCACGTTTTCTTTTATATACCTCGCATATTGTCTGATGTATTACTCGTCGTTCATTATTAGTTTTATATCCCTGTAATTTGGAGTTTCTGCTCAAATATCATAATTATTATATTCAAAAGATAACACAAAACAAAAAACACTATAATGGCTACAAATCAAGATTTATTATGAATACGCTTGATATAATAAAAAAATGCTGAATCGTTTCATGAATAGGTAAACCTCTTTTATGTTAGACGCCTATCTTTATTCAGCACATTAACAACTTAACAAACTGTTCTTTTAATCTATGCAAAAATTAGAATAAATTATTTTTATATACTTGTTTACTAAAGTCAATGAGGTCATAATCAACGGAAGATAAAGTTTTCGTTAAAAAAAAATGTTTTTTTTAAATTTTTTTACATGTTTTAAAATCTACTACTGATTTATTAGATACCGAACAGAGAACAATAACTAAAGACAATAATATTTAATAGAGATTACGATTTAATACCGAATAATATGGGTGTGATTCCCACTAAAAATAAAAATAGCCAGAAAGTACTGTCCAACTCATCTCTCTAAAAGCAAGACACTACTATAACAACACCAATGTTAAACCGTACGTCCTGTATATATGTGTACACTTAATGATATATACCACAGATACAGATTACGACATTGTTTTATTGACTAAACAACACAATGGCAATCGCTGTGACATGTTACACGTTTCCACCTCTATATTCATTTCACAGTAGGTACGAATTGTAGTAATTGTCACATTGACATTAAAAATTTCAAAAGAAGTTCTGAAACAATAATAAACAAATAATTAATAAAATGCCTATTACGTTGTATACCGTCCAAGAAAAAGTGCAACTTGTAACATGGTACGTTCAGGGTCATTCGATACGCGAAGTAATTGATTAATTTATTGTTGCCTTCGAAAATAGACCCCACCAAGTGTTACAACAGTTAAAAATGCCATTAAACATTTTCAAACTTCGGATGTGTAAACAGTTGCAAAAAGTGTCATGAAGGTAATGAACCACGTGTTAGACCTGTCGATAAGGAGCGTCAAATCAGGGATATTGATATTTGTACTTTTGTGGAAGCTAGTGAACCCTGCAATAGTGTACAAATTGCTAGGGAATTGAACGTGAATGCTCGAACTTTTCCAGCGAGTTCTCAAAAGGAATGGGTATCACTGTTTTAAGATACAACTAACACAAGAACTGTTTCCGGAAGATAACTCTAGGCGGATGGAGTTTTGTGAATTTATGTTAGATAAACATAATGAAAATGTACACTTTTTAAAAAATATTTTATTTTCTAACGAATCTTCATTTTCATTAGGAGGAATGATTGATACGGAATAAGTACATTCACAGCTCCTCTAAAACGAGTCAGTATGTCAAATTTTACTTTATTAGATTTTCGTCGATATGTAGGAGTTCTTACTTAAACTTAGTATAGTAGGAAGATCGAGAACATCAACTTGTAAAGTATTTATGGATATAAAATTCGATGGGAAAAAACACTTTGTAGAAACGAGAAGAGCAGAGACGATGCCCAGGAGAAAATTGGAAAGCCAAACCACTAACATATGGATAAATATACTTTAACATTGTGTAAAAATTATTTTATACAATATCACAAAACATAAACTTTTTTTATTGGTCGCAAATAAAAATGTTAACTCTCACAACTGTTTTTAACTAATTTATACATACTTGCAATTATGGTAACACTAATTCCCAGGATCTATTTATAGGACGGGTCAAAACTCAAAAATGTAAATACATAAAACAATTTTATGAATATTTCCATATTAGGAACAATATTACTGATAATTATGTATAAGTTTTTGAAATCAAGGAAAAAACAATTTGGGCGTTTAAATTTATTTGCATAGCGTCTTTCTCAGAGTTATAGTTTCCCAAAAAGTGTTCCGCTAATTTTACCCAGCACAAAAACAAGTAACCGTTAGTTTGTAAAAATGGTAGTTTGTAAAAATGGATATGAATATTTCTCATTCACTTACACGAGACATATATTTATATAAAAAAAAAAACAAAAAAAAATTAAAATATTCTAAACGCATTAGAAATCGAAATATTAGCAAGCTACATTATTAGTTTAAATTAAAATTATAATTTAATTTAAACTATTATATTATCTATTCTATAATTTATTATGTCGAAACTTTTTTAAGTAAAAGATTTCAATGACTTGTAAGTTTTTTTAATATCAAACTAAATAAAGATTTTAGATATAAACTAGAGATAAGTATGTATTAATTATTTTATTTATTTATCTCGTTGCAATAAATAACAATACGAAAAATTTAAACTTACAGAGCGAGACATGATATATAATGAATTTCCATAAAATTTGTGATCTGTGATTTGTCAAAACCGTTTTTGTCTTCTTTGGAGAGAAGACGTTTGTCTGTTCATTGTTTGAACTGATAATTGGTTTTGGTAATACAGAGTGAACCAAAAGTCTGGAAACGGCTAATTCTCTAATTTCAATATGAAGATTTGAAATTTGCTGTTTGTAACGTTGCCAGATTTACAATTTTTCTGATACCATTAGTCACTTTGGTTTTTTAAATACAACACGCTGTATGTTGTCATCATCATCATCCAGCCGTCATTTATCACGTCCACTGCTGGACAACGCCTCCCTTAAACTCCTCCATTCTTGGCGATTTTGTGCTCTTTGTTGCCAATTTTTCGTGATACGCCTGATGTCGTCAGCCCAACGTGTATGGTCTTCCTCTACTACGTTTGTCTGCTCTTGGCCTCCAATGGCCTCGTCCATCGTGAGTCATGCATAAAGATGGGAGTATTCGAATACTGGAATCGAGTAGTATCCGATTCCTTACAGAATCAAATGTACTCGAGTACTCGAACTGGAAACCGATTGAGTACTGAGTACTGGGTACCTGCCGAATATAGACGGTTGTAAATTACAGTAATGTTCGGGTCATTCGGAATTTATCTGTTTCTGGGACCTCGGTTCCATCTGAAAGAGTCTTTTCGAAGGCAGGGCAATTAACGAACGATCGTCGAAGCCGACTATTACCAAAAAACTTGGACAAAATTACATTTTTAAACAGTTTTTATTCTTAAGGTAGTTTTTGTTTTATTTTTTTTTGTGATATATTCTAGAATGTTTTTTTTTATTTTATTTATACTTAATTTCTATTTTTAATGTTCATTTAATATTTAAACTGTTTTTTATTTTTTAGACAATAGTAGAATATTGAAAGATTTTTTATTAGCTAAATAATTACTTTATTTATACCAAATATTATATTTAAACACTCTTTTATTAGAAAAATGTTTGGTCCATTTTTGTGATACCTATCTTATTTGTTTTCAAAACTTATATTTATTATAAAACAAAAAAAAACATACGCATTACACACACAAATAATTGAAAAATCATAGATACCTAAAGATTGACAAACCCACTATTAATTCAAAATCTGATAGCTACAGTACTCGGTACTCAGTACTCAATAAAGTATCCGATTCCTTACTGTACTCGATTCCACGGTAACCGATTCCCATAAGTAATCTATTCTGACCATCACTACATGAATGCTCGCTACATAGCCTGCCAAATTCCATGTAAGTTCTGCTATAGGTTCCACAACATCAGCAATACTCGTCCTTCTTCGCAGATCTTCGTTTCTTATTCGTTCCCGCAACGTCACTCCCAGCATAGATCGTTCCATTCGTCTCTGTGCCACTCTCAATTTCGAAGCCGTAGTCTTGGTTAGAGTCATAGTTTCCGCCCCATAGGTCATGACCGGTAATACGCATTGGTCAAATACTTTTCTTTTGAGGCTAATTGGTATGTTGGCCCTAAGTGTGTCTCGCAGTTTTCCAAAGGCTGCCCACGCTAAAGTAATTCGTCTTTGGATTTCGCATGTTTGGTTATCCCTGCTGATTTTTATTTCATGACCCAAATACGTATATTTCTCCACCAGTTTTACCACTTTGTTTTGAATAGTTAAATGGTTATTGGGGACCATATTTGTCATAAACTTAGTTTTGGACAAGTTCATTCTGAGGCCCATCTTCGAACATGCAAAGTCCAATTCATTTAACATATCTGTGGCCTCTCCTGAATCATCTGTAATAACACAATGTTATTTGCGAAACGGAGATGGTTAAGTTTTTCGCCGTCTATTGTTACTCCTCTGTGGTCCCGTTATGAATAATTTCGGTGACAATGTATCTCCTTGCCTTGGTCGGGTTTTGTCGTGTATCGTAACAGTCATAGTGACATTTTTGTAAATAAGTTCACTATACCTATGGTCAATCCTGCTGTCATTCATTGCTTCTATAAGGCTGTCTATTTCGATAGTGTCAAACGCTTTATGGAAATCTATGAAAGTGAGGACAAGAGGTTTGTTGTATTCTATAGATTTTTCAATGAGCGTCTTTACTGTATGAAGATGATCATTGGTACCATAATTTGATCAAAATCCTGCCTGCCTCTCTCGTGTAGAAATATAATTTTTCTCTTCAATCTTGATGCACTAACATAGGTGAAGAGCGTGAATGTGTGGTTCAAACAGGCTAATAGGTCTATAATTCTCTAGGTCCGTTCCTATCTCCTTTTTTATGTAAAAGGATGGTTAAAGCATTCGGTTCCATCTTTGGGCACCTCTCTTTGCTGCAAAATAGATTTAAACAGTTTCCTTAATTGATTTTTAAAAACCAATTTTAAATAAAAGGATATGTCCCCTATTTTACGATTAGATTTTTTTTACAAATTCCATCTCTCATCAGGCTTTGTTATTTCATTTTTCTTAAAGCTTGTCGAATCTTCATTGTTTATTTCTGGCATAAGTTCGGAAACTTGATTCAAGATCTTTCATTTGAAATGGCCTGTTTGTATTACTGTTTGAACTTCTTGTCTGCTTCCATATAATTCTTGTAGAACTCTTTGACGACCTGTTTAACTCGTTCTACATGATATTATTTCATTTTTCTGTTTCTTAATTTATGTAATTTGCATTTCCCATTCGTTAGCTTTCTACGTAGAACTTTTAAAGCTTTTTTTTCCGTGTATAGTCGTTTAATATTATCGGTTTTAAATTTTCCTTAAATCCCTCCTGATTGCCTTCGAAGCAGTTTTATGTATTTCTCTTATGAGTGTGGCTGTCTGTACTATATCGCCTTGTCATTTGTCTTCTTTGATTTAGCAGCTTTAGTATATGGATTATTTTACTAATCACTGATTTTCTTTTAGGAAGTGACTCATCTACGGTGACTTTAAGCAGTTTATATGCAATTATTCAATGTCGTTAGTTCGTTCTTGGATGTTTTTGCTGTTAATAGACTTATTATTGATATGTGCCTGATATTAGTGCTGATATCTAAGGTTGTGATTCCAGTACCTGTATGTTGTATTGAAATCTCCACTTTAATATCAGTTCAACCGTTATACAAATACTTTCGATTTTATGTAGCTCATAAATATCTTTAAAACGAAAAAAAGCCTAGAATAAGTAGGCCCTCTCAATTTATTTTTTTTTTTCAAAATATGTAAATTAATTTAATACATAATAATTTAAGTTTGCTGAATTAATTGCTTACATAATCAAGTATTCAAAGGCCATCCTCCGGCTTTTTAATTTGACAGTATCCTAGACGATGACAATGACCAACACAGACAAACAATGACCCACACAGACCATCCCAGTCATATAACTATAAGTAGCAGTAATTTAGAACAAATCCAGGATTATATTACCTAGACCAAATTCGGAAATTTTGAAAAATAAATCCAAGTGCAGAGATCACTAGAAGAGAAAGATTGGATGGGCAGTATTTGGATAACTCAGTTGGATACTGAAGACCGCAAAATACCTCAATACTTGAGGAGGCAAATGTTAAACAATGCATCCTCCCTTTCATAACAAATGGATGTCACAAACCTGGACATCACCCAGGGCAAATATGAGTAAACTAGACACAACAAAAAGGGACAATTGAAAAGTGCAATGTTAGGTATACGATGTCATTATAAAAAGTGAAGTGACTGGGTAAAGATCAAATACAAAGTTGAGGATATCACAACAAAAATTGCGAAACCCAAATGGAGCTTGACAGGTCACACTGCTAGACAAAAAGATCAATAGTTTTATCGATGGAAAAAAATTATGCAAAAAGTCTAATAATTTTCGTGTAAAAGTATCAAAAACGAGTTCGTAACACAAAAATGAATTCCAATCCCTCACGTAAAATGTTATAGGTACTGCCATTTGAGAATCCAGCGTTGTTCTGATTTCGATATAAGTTTAATGTATCAAGCCATTTTACCATAATTTAAATATAATATAATTTTCAATTCCTCATAAAACTGTGCGCACTTGATTCAATTTTGACATTGAAATTTTCGCAAAGAATTGCAATATTATCGGAGTAGATACCGAATGGAGCAAATCAGGAAATGATGAAAATGTAGGGTTATTGTAACAACAAAAAATAATGAATTATAATGAAGAGTTTGTTTTGTTACTTGTGATTTGGGTTCATATCCAGCTGGTCATTCAATTAAACCCCTTCTGCCAATCCATTTTCCTGGAAACATCGAGTGGAAACATTTCCGAGCTTCTCTTGCATTGAGATATTCAATATCTTTACGCCTTGGGTTCACATATTTCTAGAAAACTCATTAGATGTATGTACTCGTAGTCATATATAACAACAAAATATTGCTGTCATTTCGAGATGTGTCCTCTCTCTATATACATCACCAGGAAACCATACAAATATGGCCTAAAAACTGTAATAATTTGCGACGTTCCAGATTGAGTTTCCAAGTTTATTTTGAGTTTAGTTCCATATCTTGATAAACAAACGGATGTGGTAAAATTAATCCTATTTCAGGGAATAATTCTCAACCTATCGCTGTGAGCTGACCAGTTGTAATGTACCAAAAGGAAATTGTACCAAAAATCTCTGAATTCTGTAACCAAAGCTTAATCCTAAAATTACGTCAAAGAATGATCAAATGCTATATTTGGTCAGTGTTCTTACATGGCAAGGAGAGCTTGACTCTGAATGCTGATACGATAATTTGCCTAGAGTTGTGGTTGTATAGAAGAATGTTCCGTTCGTGAGTTATTGAAAATTATTAAAATATGAAAAATCTCATAACTAGGGCATGTTCTTAGAGGAGATTGCTGCAGAATCCGCATCTTATCATAAGTAAATTAGGTAAAATGCATGGTCGACTAGCATTACGATGAGCACATACAAGAACACACTACATTGGGGAACAATTAAAAAAAAATCTGTAGTTTGATTTTTGAGCTGTTTTATATTTTTTTTATTACGGGTATTCAGGCATGCTGATTTCAAAACTGTACTTAGTTTTTCTCTATTATGCTGTTAAGTTTTTTCTCTACCCCATAATCTAGCATGGATTATAGAGAAAGCAATCTTGCTTCCCTATTGGCTGACACTAACCTTCTCCGATAGATGAGATGTGATCTGCAAGAGTTAAATGATTTAGTATGAGTTTTAGGACTATGCAAAAAAGCTTCAGAGGAAGCGTTGGGAATTTCAGCGTATAATGCAACTAAATGGCGGCTGTTTATCGATAACTCAAAGTGGAGGTTGAAGTGTGTTCTGATTCACAATGGAAATTTATTTGGTTCAGTCTTGATAGACCATTCGGTTCGTTTGATTGAACAATATGAAGACATAAAGAGTGTTATTTATCTGTTACGATATCACATGCTATCACGTGATCATTTGTGTCAGCGTTAAAATGATCTGCTTCCTACTTGGACAGCACGTGGATATACAATCACGTATGTAGGACAGCAGACCCCGTGAGAAACATTGGGTACAGTCAAATTGACAAAAAGAACAATATATTTCCACCTATACAAATAAAATTGGGTCTCATGAACAAATTCGTTCAAAAAATAAAAATTGGTAGTTTTGATAGTCCACATTCAGCAGCTTCTTAAAGATAAATTTATCTGAACAATGCCAGAGATTGAAAAGAATATTTTGTTGTCTTTCAAAAACATTGTCAAATACTTTCTTGGAAATATACGAAAGCAGAAGTACGCTGAAATTGTCCAGCAACTCTTGAGAGTGCAGCAACCAAATTGCTAGGTTGCAACATGGGCATCAAACTGCAGTTTTTACACAGCCACCTTGCTGATTTTACGAAAAATCTTGGTGCAGTCAGTGATGAGGTGGGTGAGTAATTTCATCAAAAATTTGAAGATTATGTGGGCATAGTATCAAGATAGATGGGATAGACATATCATGTCTGATTATTGCTGAAGCATCAAGTGGGAATGTTCTCAGATTCAAAACTCCAGATAAAGCTATAAGCGAAAATGTTTGCTTTAATATGTAATTCCCTTCGCTACTTAGACAGTTATTTCTACGACCACAATTTAAATTAAAAGCAGTAAATGCTTTTGAAAACAGTACATTTGGTAAGATTTTACTTTATTTTCCTTTATATACACAATTTGTACGAATTTGGTGCTAATCTTAAAAATTTGACGGATAGACAAGATCTGTGGTTATTTTCGGATTCAGAAGCCAAAAGTTAGTTGAAAGCAAGCCACATATTTAAGACAGCGAAATTGTTTTTTATACTGTGCTAGAATTAGCGATTAACCGATTTATTCTTGAAAAGATTAAATAACTGTATCACCACCTAAAATAAGGGAAAACTTTAAAAAATATATACAAAAATATGAGACGATATTTTCTGTGTATATATTACTAACGAGCAAAGTATGAATAATTTGTTGATTATACATTCTGACCTAATTGTTTTGATTTTATTGCAATTATCTCATCGAACATAATAAACAAAAACAAGTTAAATATTTTGGAGTTAGTTTAATAATATAGAATCCTTAAATGTATAAAATTTTCAGAGGTGAAGGTCGAAATATATATGAAGCATGGAAAATTTGTAGAAGATTCTAAAGACTCTTTAGAAATAAATATTTGATAATAACAGTAAGAAATGCTCACAAATTGGGAACAAAATATAGACCCAATTTTTCTCGGAAACGGCTACAGCAATAAATGTTTTCTTTCCTTAATAAATTAGTAACAAATTATGGTGTTGGTCTGAATGAATGAGGAAATGCTTCGTGTCTGGACTAAAAGAAAAAGTATTTGCCATTCGGAGTTCCGTTAGTTTGGCGAGAACCTACCGATCAAGTAAGTAACTGTTATTGCTGCTTGATCAACACGACAGTTGTAGGCGAGAAAAAAAGGCACAGTATCCATTATACGAATATTCTGTCTGCTATTTTCAACGTATTTCCCATTCTAAAGAAAACCCAGCTCCAGTATTTCAAGATTTTCTTTCTTCATTCATTCATCTCAACAATTATATTGAGATCCTTGGCAGCTTCTCAGAAGTTCAATCAAACCGAGTTAAATTATCTTGTGCGTGATTTGACCTTGATTTCCAGATTAAAGAAAAAAATCTACTTGACTGGTCTGCGAAAAATCCCATCTTTCCAGTTTTCTATAAGATAAGTTTCAAATGTGTGCTATTCCATAATAGTACAGTGCATATGGGTATTCAGAAAGCAGCGGCGTGAAACTTACCATTCGTGTGGATGAGCATTACGCGTACATATACATACTACATAATTATTTTGTGTTGATAAAGTTACGTTGAAGTTCTAAGAAATGGCAAAGAGGGTGTGTGAATTAATGAGACTAAACTTAAGGTCTTTGATAAGAGTAGTTAGGGAACATCCATAACTACTCTTATCACTCTATCTACATCACACACTATATAATCGCTCCTTAAGAAGCGATCTCACCGAATGTGAAGTGACGTTCTTCATTGGCGAAGAGAAATAGAAAATACATAATAAAAAAAGACAAAATATAAAGACGGGAACCAACACAATGTGAACCGATACATGGGATAGGGAAAAACTCTTTTTATGACCTCTTTATATATATATATATATATATATATATATATATATATATATATATTATATATATATTATATATATATATATATACAAGGTGGTCCAGAATTATGTACATTAATTTCTAGAGCTCATAGTACGTCCAAAAATAAGGGTACTTCTTGATGTACACTTTTTTATAAAACTGAATAATAAGGGAGATACAACCCTTTAAAGGGGTGAATTGAAATTCTTATTTTTTCAAATATCTTCCAAACGGTTTTGAACACGGAGTTCATATTTTGGGAGTGATTATAAGACATTAGGATAATAAATTTCATGTCACCACCTACCACATTCTATATTAATACAGGGTAGTTTTGGAGGGTAAGTGGGGGTTATTGCGTCACATGTTTTTTAATTTTTACATATTTTAAAAAAATATTTTAAAAATTGTTTCCTTAGACTTTTCTACCCAAAAAAGGTGCTCTTGTAATATTTCGATAGATATCACCGTTTTCGATTTATTTAAACTCGAAGGTATACATGTATTTTATTGTAATCGTTACATTTCTTAATATTCATCAAGTATGCTTTGGAATTGACACTTGTGTTAGCAACAACACTTTAATCTCAAGTAGTCTATGAATTGTCAGTGACGTTTAATAACAATTAAATTATTTTATCTACACTTTTATTGTACTCGACAGTGAAATTTGTTTAACACGTCTCTTTTGCTATATTTTTAAATTTGTTTGCCCGCAATATGGCACACTATTCAAATTCTGAGATGACAGACATACTTTTAGTATTAGGTGAATGTTCGGGAAATGCTGCTGCAGCTGTAAGACGCTACAGAGAAAAGTATCCGAACAGAAATATTCCCAATGCCAGGACTTTTGTAAGTACTGAACGACGACTGAGAGAAACCGGTTGTCTTCAAAGAAAGAATACAGATGCTGGTCGTCGTAGAGAAGCAAGAAATGTTCGCGTTGAACAGCAAATATTGGATGCTGTAATAAATGACCCCACAATAAGTACACGCAGGTTAGGATTACGAACGAATATTTCCCATCAAAGTGTTTTAAGAGTTCTGCATGAAGAGCAATTACATCCTTACCACTATCGACAGGTGCAGGAATTGTTACCTGACGATATGCCACTTAGAGTTGATTTTTGTGAAGTATTGCAAAATAAAGTTCAAACTGCACCAAATTTTTTAAGCAACATTCTGTTTACAGACGAGGCCATATTTACAAGACAAGGTATGTTCAATTCTAGAAATATGCACTTCTGGGCTGAAGAAAATCCAAGGGCTACAATGGAAACTCACTTCCAACACACGTTCAAGATAAACGTTTGGGCAGCTACTTTAGGAAATAGTTTCATAGGATACCACATCTTTCCCGGAAATTTAAATGGTAACAGATATTACAATTTTCTAGACAATATTTTAAATGATATTTTGGAAGATATTCCATTACAAATACGAAGAAAGATGTTTTTCATGCATGATGGTGCTACACCACATTACACAAGAATTTGTAGAAGGTGGTTACATGAACATTTCCCTGATAGGTGGATAGGCCGGGGTGCGGATGCACCGATTCATTGGCCTGCTCGTAGTTGTGATCTTAATCCAATGGACTTTACAGTATGGAGTTATTTGAAATCAAAAGTGTATAACACTCCAATTAATACAGTAAATGAGTTAAGAGACAAAATTGAACAAGTATTTACCGATTTACAAAACGATCCAGTAACATTAAATGGATTAATGCGTTCGCTAAATAAAAGAATTGGATTATGTATTCAACAAAATGGAGGACATTTTGAACAGTTGTTGTGAAATATTATTTTCGCCATTAATTAAATGTTAATATTAATTAAGTTTTCCATTAATTTGTAATAATATTGCTAACACAAGTGTCAATTCCAAAGCATACTTGATGAAAATTAAGAAATGTAACGATTACAATAAAATACATGTATACCTTCGAGTTTAAATAAATCGAAAACGGTGATATCTATCGAAATATTACAAGAGCACCTTTTTTGCGTAGAAAAGTCTAAGGAAACAATTTTTAAAATATTTTTTTAAAATATGTAAAAATTAAAAAACATGTGACGCAATAACCCCCACTTACCCTACAAAACTCCCCTGTATTAATATAGGATGTGGTAGGTGGTGACATGAAATTAATTATCCTAATGTCTTATAATCACTTCCAAAATATGAACTCCGTATTTAAAACCGTTTGGAAGATATTTTAAAAAATAAGAATTTCAATTCACCCCTTTAAAGGGTTGTATCTCCCTTATTATTTAGTTTTATAAAAAAGTGTACATAAAGAAGTACCCTTATTTTTGGACGTACTATGAGCTCTAGAAATTAATGTACATAATTCTGGACCACCTTGTATATATATATATATATATATATATATATATATTTATATATATATTTATATATATATATTTATATATATATTTATATATATATATATATATATATATATATATATATATATATATATATATATTTTAATGACCATCGCGTGACATGGACGCTGAACCAGCGGGAAACGACAAAATTACTGGTTCTTGAAAGAAAGATACTGCGGACTATCTATGGGCCTTGTAGAGAAGAAACAACAGGAGAGTGGATAAGAAGACACAATAATGAACTCGACAATATATGGAGATGAAAACATACGCTACATTAAAGCAAACCGAATAAGATGGGCGGGCCACGTCCTAAGGTCAAATAACTAAAGACTTCTGAACACCACATTCTGGGAAAGGCCCGATGGCAGAAGGTCAGTTGGCCGCCCAAGAAAGAGATGGAAGGACGCAGTGGCCAGTGATCTACGTAAAATGGGAGTGCAGCAGTGGGAAATAGCTGCTCAGGACCGACAACAATGGAGGAAAATAGTAAACGCGGCCAAGACTCACCTAGAGTTGTAGAGCCAAATGATGATGATGATGACCATCGCGTGCTATCCGTTGTTATCGATAAATTGACCCAGTTCAAAAGAAAATCGGAAGCTGATGCACGGCATTTCCAACCCTTCGGACGCGGCTAGGGAGGTACGGTCAATGTCGTGGTACTTTGAATATGGAGTGGTCTAACGAAGTTGTGTTGGAATTTTTATCATTGTATAAACTACCTGGGAAAATAATAAAGCAGGAAACAAGGTTTAGATATCTGGGAATAGATATAACTAGTTACGGAGATGTTGAAGAAGAAGTACGACAATAAAGCTTAAAAGCAAATAAAGCGGCGGGATCTCTTAATGACACAATTTGGAAGAACAAACACCTAAGACAAGACACAAAAACAAGAATCTATAAAGCAGCAATTAGACCTATATTAACATACATGGCGGAGACAACACCTGACACATCTAAAACGAGACGACTACTAGAAACAAAAGAGATGAAAATACTCTGACGAATATCAGGGAAAAGTCTGTTGGATATGGAGAGAAGCGAAAACATAAGAAGAGCATGCAATATAGAAGACATAAATAGATAGGTGACAAAACGAAAACGAAAACAAAAATGGCAGAAAATAGAATAGTACGAATAGCACGAGATAAGTCATTAAATGGACGAATAAGTATTGGCAGACCAAGAAAACGATGGTGCGACAATTTAAACAATTTAGGAGGCTAATATTAAAGAAGGAACAGGCTTCAAAGCCTACATACAAGAAGGAAGAAAAGAAGTATCTTAGATTTTTACCGCCAACACTGATGACGTACAACAGACTTAATCCTCGATACTCACTATCGAACTGGTCGGACTACATTTTGGGGTAGGTCGAGTGCTTTATCAAAAAGCCAATATTTATTAATTTCACAGTAACGTGGGGTGCCAACCGTTGTCTCTTTTCTGACCGTTATTATCGATTTTCTGTTTTTTCGCCAACGAAACAGCGAAGCTGTCTGATGCCGCCTTTAGGTATCTGGTTAGACAATATACAAAAATTTATTTACCAATGGTCTTCGATGATATAAGGAAAAAGCAAACAAAAAAACGTCGCATCATTCATCCTCTCATCGCGACAATGTCAGCTCCCAAACAGCATGCAAAGCAAATCACGTGGATATTTGAAGGAAAAAAAAGGTTAGTTATCTGTATTCATCCAATGTATCGTCTAATGAGTTTCAAATCCGTGTTTTTACGCTGTCAGCTCCAGAGTATAGAAAATGTTTTTACAATTAAAGCCTTTATTTGAAAAACAATATGTCCATTTTATGCAAATTTGAGTTTATTATGAAGTTCGCATAGAACAGTAGTATCTTTATCGATTTCACACATTCAGTTGTGTAAAAATCCCAGATGTCCGGAATAAACTATATAGAAAATTCGGATAGTTTTAGAAAAACAACAGATGTCCATGCGGTTTGTTGTAAAAACAACACTTGTCCCATCTTAGTTAACAGTCATCGCTAAGCGAGAATGATCTTGCCTATAAATTTATCAGTTGTGTGCTTTCTTTGTTAATAACAGGTGATGTTTGTTTCTTTTGTATTAGAAAAATAGTTCAGCATGACGGAACCTGTTCAATACAATACCTCTAATGTTATAGATGATAGAATTTGTGAAATTCGAACTGCAGATCAACCACGAAAACGGAAAAGAAAAGTTTATCGAAGGGAAACCATAGCAAGCTAAAATACATGGAGTTGCTCACAAAACGTATAAAGATGATAAGGATGTTTTAGCCCGAACAACAGGAAATGACTGTAGGTAAGTTTTTCGATAATAACAAGTTGTTTTCTCAATGCTTATGACTTCAATCTTGGTTGTAGGTGTAAACGTTACCGATGCTTCCATGTAATAACACAGGAACAACGTTCTGACTTACTGAATATGTTTAATAATATGAAGACCAAAAGATGAGCGACCAAAGCAAGAACAGGAAACTTCCTTCAAAACGACAGCGGGCAGGTTATCACGGATGACAAGGAAATCCTAAAAACCTGGAAGGAATACTTCTATCAACTATTGAACGACCAATCTAGCAGAAATACATCAAACATAGATGTACATACAGCTGAAATAGACAATACGAAACAGATCAGGTCAAAGAAATAGATTAGCTCGAGTGGATATTTAACAGTGGGAATAAATACCACAGAAGCAACCTGTGATATGTAACAGCCAGCTACAGGAAGTTTTCCGGACTTAAAAAGAAAATTTATCTACCATCAGAGTTAAATGTAAAAAATATGTACAGAGCCTTTAAAGAACTTACTTTTAACTTTCTTATGGTTTTTACTTTTTATAACATATTTCAAACTTGATTTAACATATATTTTTCTTACCCCAGATGTGACACTTCCCCAATGTACATTATGTGATGAAACTGAAACCCAACTCAAACTACCAAATATCGATGAATCAACAAAAAAGGAATTGCTTCAAGTAAAGCAAAGTATAAGCAAAGGCATTTTATGATATAAAACGAAAAATTAAACATAAATGTCAGCATAGTAATAATATATCTGCAATAGCCTTTGACTTTATGAAAATCTTCCGCTACTCAATTTGACTACAAATAAAGTTTTCTACAGCAGACAACTTTGGTACTATGTATTTGGTGTACCCGACATCGGAGGCAATGATGTCCATATGCATAACTATCACGAAGGAATGTCAAAATGAAGTAACTTCCATGATATTTCATTATCTAAAAGATCATATACTTGGAAAATGGATGAAATAAGGTTTTTCTCTGATGGTTGCCAGGGTCAGAATAAAATTACATCTTTATCCGCTTTTCATATATCCTGGTGCATGTACAGAAATTAGCATCAGAGATAATACACCCAATACTAGGACATTCATACCTACCTTGCGATAGTGACTTTGGTCTAATTTCTCGTGCAAAAAAAGTAGTTGTTAATGTTACAGAAGAATGGGATGATCTTATTCGGCAGTCAAGGTCTAAACCTTCTCCATTGAAAGTGGTTAATGCTAGGAAAGAAACTGACTGGTTTCTTAAGGACGAAAATTTTAAGGATTTATTTTTAAAGTATCCAAAATCAAAAATTTCATAGAAACCAGCAAGAATGTACCGAATATATGAGAAGCCTCCTGGACAAGTTATCACGGCCCATGGACGTTCCACATCATTACTAGAAAAACTACACCAAAACAAATATGATACAAATAAAGCGAAAAATAAAATAAGTCAATCAAAGTTTCGCGATCTAATGGAGTTAACTAAATATCTCAACAATCCTCTTAATAGAGCATTTTATCTTAATCTAGAACCAGAATCCGGGGAAACCAAGGACCATACTGCAGTCGTAGAACTATTTAGGGATGGTAATAGCAGTGGTGGCAAATATACATCATATAATTTTTTGAATAATTGAACTTTGATGGTATACAAGGCAAATATCGAACACAGTAATTAATTAAATCTTGCCCAAGTACTTTCGATCAATAGATCATCCTCAGGGGCATTTCGTCAGTTGTGGCCTATCCGACATGAGCAGAATGTCATACATGTAAATTTGGACATAACAATACAATACACAAAGACAAACAAACACTTTAAAATTTTTAAAAATGGAGAAGCTACATGTTATATAGAAGCCGGAGACAGAATGAGACAGACATTCTGTCTCCGGCTTCTATATAACATGTAGCTTCTCCATTTTAAAAAATTTTAAAGTGTTTGTTTGTCTTTGTGTATTGTATTGTTATGTCCAAATTTACATGTATGACATTCTGCTCATGTCGGATAGGCCACAACTGACGAAATGCCCCTGAGGATGATCTATTGATCGAAAGTACTTGGGCAAGATTTAATTAATTACTGTGTTCGATGTTATTCTATACGAGGATATTTTACATGTTTATTTTAAAATATATTTGCTAAGTTTCTACCGATTTTTATTTAAAATATCAATAAAAACAGTAAATCAACTTGTACAATTATTTTGATATTCACAATCCTTCCAATGAATATCTTAGTAAAAGTCAGATTTGAAATAAATTGAAACTGAGCACTGTTGATTTGCCAAAATTGGTATTTTTGGACAATTGTTGTTTTTCAAATAAACGCTTCAATTGGTTTGAGCGTTGCAAAAATGTGTAGACCTTAAAGGTCAATCTTTCGAAAACCAATAGAACACTTCGTTTCGAACTTGTTTGTTTCCTTTCTACTTTTTGTAAAAATTTAAAAGGCAACCTTAATTCTTAAAACGTAAGCAAAGTTAGCTATAAATAGATAAAATTAGATATCTTCAGAATTCGCAATAAGGAAAAACTTGTATCAAAAGTTCATTCATTCATAACAAACAACATCGACTCGTTTATGACCGAAATTTAATAAAATGTTAAGTATGTTAATTTTAACCTTGATGTGTTCCGTATTTTATTATAAGTTAATTTTAGAAGTTCAACCACGTGTATGACAAAAAGATTCCATTTTTGGACAACTAAAAAAGTATCTAAATGATCTTATGTAGATAATATTAACTCTTCAATTGATGTTCCATGCCGGATGTTCAAGTTGTCGTGCATATGCTATTAATATAAATAATTAATCAAATATAAAACAAATAAATATGGGAAGTAAACCATAAAATAAAACAGATTCAAAAGTTTGGCGTCCCACAGCTTCGTGAACTAAAGATTGGTAAATAAATTGAATATTTTCCATTTTTTTTTACCAAAAAAGAAAAACAATAAAAAAGTGTAATAGCAGTATTTCAAATCAGGCATCAGTATAAGATTATCTTTTCTACATATTCTTTTTACCAGCTGTTGTGGAATATTCTGCCAGTTTTATCTAATTGCAATGCAATCGGAGGACAAAGCGGGCCTTACAAACCATAAGGTCATGTTGTTCTTCTCCACAGTATAATGACTGGATGCAGGGTTGGCAGGATTAAACCAACATGGTTTAAACCACGGTTTTTTGTTGATTTTTTTTCTCTATGTTGTTGATAATTATCCTAATAATGAAAACTACAGCTCAACAAAGTACAAATACAAATTTGATGATTAAATTTTTAAATTAAGATATTTTAAATTATTCTAATAATTAAAACAACTGTAATTTTACACTAGTAATATGTATTTAAATTTTTCTTCATTTTGTTATCTCAACAAAAATATAATTTAAGTTTTTGGTTTGGTTTGAGTCTTCTTATGAGTCTCTATGATGACGGGTAGACCCAGAAACACGTGTTAGAGAATGGTAGAAGACTAAAATTAAATCAAAACGTAACCGTCTACGGATATTTATTTTAAAAATATAATAATTCAAGACCGGTCCTGATGCAGATCCCTTTTGAATATCTCTATTGTATTTTATTATTATTCAACAAGATGGTTCCCCCATAGCATCGTTCACTGTGAGTGATGGTGCGGCGATCAGGTGGCTCAGGGGATCCCCAAGTTGATCTTCTGTGATTCCAGCATAATAGTTTATAGTTTTGACTTGGCACTTAGTACTTATTTTGGACTCCAAAAGCATTTCTACTCAAGAACATTCAAAGAAGAACTAAAATTATTATATACAAAACATTGTTGAGGTCGGTCCTCACATATGGAGCAGAAACATGGACTCAAACGCAGAAAGATGAAAGACTTTTGGGAATATTTGAGCGTAAAATACTCCGCAAAATATTTGGAGCTATAAACGACCAAGGGCAGTGGTGCAGAAGATATAATTTTGAATTGTATCAGCTCTTTGATGAGCCAGATGTCATAACGTTCATTAAAACACAGCGACTTAGATGGGCTGGACACATAATACGAATGCCAGAAAATACGATTGCTAAAAAGCTAACCACAGGAACACACCTGTAGGAAGAAGAAGCAAAGGCCGACCGCGAATTAGGTGGTTAGATGGAGTTGAAACCGACTTACGGATATTAAAAATCAGAAGATGGCAACATGTTGCCAGAAACCGAACAGAATGGCGACGAATCTTAGAGCAGGCCAAGATCCACAGAGGATTGTCGAGCCAAAGATGATGATGATGACTTAGTACTTGTTTTAGTTATTTTACTATTTTTATAAACGCTTGTGTAGTGATTATTAAATCGGAAAAAAGAGAAAATTTAGTATGGAATTCCCTCGAAAGTATTAAACTTAGCAGCAAAAAAGGTGAAAGAGCAAAGTGTAAAAAATGTGGGATAACTTTAGAGGGTCAGGTATCAAGAATGAAGAATCACTTAATCAAATGATAATGATAGTGATGATGACATACTATCATTTTCATACTTTCTTCCTATACTATTTAAATGAATATTATTAAATTAACATGGTCAATTAATAATTAACAATATCAATTTTTTACATTTTTATACACGAACCATTGTATTATCTAGATTTATATTGGTCTATTTCTTCACTTGGTACAAATTTTAAAATTTAAGATGGCAGATTTTTTTTAATACCATATTAATAATTTGATAGTTGTTAATTGTTTCTATTGTTCCTCCCCATTTTTGTGTATTTTGTATTTGCGAATCTATTAAATAAGTTTTTATAAAAGTATAAGGAACTAGAAGCTTTTCATGCCTTATTTTTTGTTTCTTTTAGCCCTATTAAAAACTTCTTTGTTTCGTAAAAAAATATTTCTTGTTTTCAGATACTTAAGAAACTGTGACTTCTGATGGGGCTTCTTCTTTCTTCTCTTCTGCATTCTTTGTTTCAACAGAGCGAAACGATAGTGCAGGCACTGAAGACATAGATGCAATGATGTCCAGACCAAGTACTTCTTCTAATCCCAATGAAGTTGTTTGCTTAGGTTTTGATGGTTGGTCGAATGTCCAACGATCATAGTGTGTACAGTTACACACAAGTCTAGTGAGTTTATGGAACTTTGATACGTCAGCATGCTCAGACTACAGATACTTGATTAATTACATATGAACATTAAGATGGAGGGCGAATAGTTGCAGTAGTATGCTAACGTAAAGAAAATGCACTTCCTACTAGAGAAGCGGCTAAATCTTGATATTATTACATACGGCTGCTCTTCGCATATTTTCAACCCTTTGGCTAACGACTGCCAATCATCCAATACCAATATTACTAAACACGTAGTTAGTATTGTTAAATACTTTCGTAATGATAATTTTGCAAATGCATGTTACCGCAAATCTGGAAATTTAAAATTTGTTGTACCCATTGAAGTTCGATGGAATACAATGTGCGATTGTCAGAATCTTATATTAAAGATTGGCCAACATTGCTTAAAATTTGTGAAGAAAATAGGCAGATCGTAGACAAAGATATACAGGCTAAAGTAGGGAATGTAGGAATTAAAAGAAGTGCAAAAGACTTGCTTTTACTACTTAAATCCATTTCTGTAGTATTTGATACAGTACAAAGTAATACATGTACAATTAGTAATTATGTACGTGTATGGATGGAACTTGAAAACAAGTTCAGAAATATTGCAATGAGGAGTGTATAAGAAAATTCGAAAGTCGGTATGAAATGGCAATGACAGAAGCACATTTTTTGTCATATCTGCTTGACCAAGGGAAAAATCTCCTAACTTAGATTTAACACAGGAATAGACCTCAAAAGCACTGGACTTCGCAAAAGAAAAGTATCCCGAAATTGACGTTTTACCAATAATTGTAAAGTTTCAGGCAGAAAGTGTACCTTTTCAAAAACATTTTTTTGAAAACAGTGTCACTTCAAAAGGATTGAGTGGTGGAAAAAGCCACAAAAATATTGACACTAACATCACTATAGTGTATTTTTATGTATGAGAGAGTAATAAAACAATAAATTATGTATGCAAATCCCTAAACTGTTGATACGGGTGACTCAATGAAAAACAGATATTTGTCAACAAGTTTACAGAAGTATATAGGAAAACAATTTTAAATTGAGTATGAAAACCAGGTATAAAGGTTGGAGCAGAATAGAATACAATAGTTGTGAGGGTTACTAATCCCTAAATAAGGTTGCCAGTGTCGGAGTGATGGAGGTTAACAGGTACTAATGAATTTGCAAGAAATGTAAGATGTTTATTTTATTGGTTATATATAACCAATAAAAGTTTAATAAGTACCTACCTATTTGCAAAATAAAGTTTAATTCTTTAGATAAAATAAAACGTTTTATTTTATCTGAAATGAGTGCATTCCACGAAGTAAGGGTTTCAACAATCAAACATTTAATTCTTTAATTCCAGGAATCTACGACAGTAATTGACTAGATAATTACCTTCTAAACTTATTCCACAGAAAATGTGATAGTGGGTTTTTCCATTTTGTAGGAAGGTCCAAGTGGCGTATTCAAAATTCTTAACAGTTCACTAAAAGTAGGTACTTCAGTTGCAAGGTGCAGTTTATTGTGTATACTAGTGTTATGGAAAATATGGAAGTGCCGTGTAAACGCCGAAAAATTGGTCCTTTAACAGATAATGAAAAAACATTAATATTAAATTGTTTTAAATCATTTACAGACAAACGTTTATGTGAAAGTGTTGATGAGACCGTTGAGTTAGCAGTACACTTGGTGTTGGGAAATCTACGATTTACAGAGTTATTAAAGAAGAGAAATGTGGTAGTTTTCAAATGCCACGTAATGCTCCAGGGAAACCAAAATTTCAAATAGAATATCATTTTAAAGAAGGACTTCGACGGAAAGTGCATGAATTCTTCTTTAGACAAGAATTTCCAACATTGGATAAAGTTCTTGTCTCAGTTCGAGATGATAAGGATTACCCAGAAATGAGTCGAAGTACGTTATGGAAACTTTTAAAAGAAATAGGCTTCCGCTGGAAAAAGAATCCCAGAAAGTCTATTTTATTAGAAAGAAGCGATATTGTCATATGGTGAAGACGTTTCTAAGAACCAAATGAAAAGGAAATGAGAAACCAAAAAAGAAAAATATTTTATCTTGATGAAACATGGATCAACGAGGGTCATACACCAAATAAATTTTGGCAGGATGAAACTGTTATAAGTCAAAGGCACGCTTTTGTAAATAACTTATCTACTGGTTTAAACCCACCATCAGGAAAGGGACGCAGGCTGATAATAGTACACATTGGCAGTTCAGACGGTTTTGTTGAAGGTGGTTTATTAACTTTTGAATCAACTCGTACCGGTGACTACCATGAAGACATGAAAGCTGATGTCTTTCAAGAATGGTTCGAACAAATGATAGATCTTCTTCCTAAGAACTGTGTAATAGTAATGGATAATGCAAGTTATCACTCCAGACTTATATAGAAGGACTGCCCACAACCAAGTGGTTAAAAAAAAGACTTGCAGAATTGGCTGAGTTCAAAAAATATTACGTACCATCCCGGATCTATAAGAAAGGAACTTTATTCGTTGTGTGCCCTTCATAAAGAAAAATTTTAAAAATACGAAATTGATGAAATTGCCAAAAATCGTGGAATGACAGTACTTAGATCCCCACCATATCATTGTGAATTAAACCCGATTGAACTGGTATGGGCACAGATAAAGAGTGAAGTTTCAAGAAAAAATACCACTTTTAAAATTCATGATGTTAAACAGTTGTTTTTGGAGGCCGTAAATAATGTAAAACCTGAAAACTGGGAAAAGGCAGTAAATCACACCATTAAAGAAGAGGAAAAAATGTGGAAGCTGGACAATATTACTGATAAAATGATCGAGCCAGTTATTATACATCTTGGTTCTGAAAGTTCATCTTCTGAATCTGATTTGGATTTGTAACAAGTAGCTGTAAGTTTTATATTAATATTTTTATTCATCTATTTAACATAACTTAGACGGTTTTAAAAACTCTTTTTCTCTTTTGTAATTTTTAAAAATTAAAAAAAAATGTGAATTTTTTAAAACCCTTTTTAATGTAGGCCACTCAGTTCTAATATAGTGTGTGATAAAAGAGGTCACTTTTGTTTACATACACATAACACTTTATAACACTGAAATAATTCATTTATTTTTTACAATAATTATTCAAAGTAATTTTTCAATTAATCTTGAGCATGCCCATGGAGTGGTCGGAGGTACCAGTTAAAATTATGCTAATTACTCTCTCGTTCATAAAAATAAACTATAGTGTTATTGAACAACTTCACACAGCCAAGCGTCTTCATCTGGCGTTGAAAGAATTTTATCTTCCTTTAGGCTAGTGCAGTCGAAACTTAGAAACAGGTTGGGTACAGAAAAAGCCTCCAAATTTGTTTCCTAAGTGTTTAATACATCTGCTTAAAATGAAGATAAATGATATTTTTGTGTTTTCAATCTTAATTATATTGAATATTTTTACGATTGATGTTTTTTTTTTGTTATGTTAATTTTTTTTATTTAAATAAAAATAAAAGTTATCTTAATAATTGTTTTCATTGTTTATTACTATTATTTTATAAATATTTCATTCACTTAGTCGATTATTTAGACTTATAATACTTTGTATCAAATAAACCTAGTTTAAAGCAAATAAACCTGATTTAAACCAAAAATCCTGGTTCTGGTTTTATTGGTATTTTTTTTAAACCTTGGTTTTTGCCAACCCTGACTGGATGTACACTACTCCTAGTGTATCTATCACCAATAATTGTGCCTTCAACGTAGATTAAATCCATACATTAGTCAAGCGTAATATCAGCACAAAACATGGCACTTTCTCTCGGGAAGCAATCCACAGGATGAGTATGGTCAGCTTTTTGGTCGTCTCCAAAAACGAATAGACCAGGGCGGATCTGTTTTGAGGTGGATATGAGAGATAAAAGTTGTGTGATAACTTCAGTAATAATAGTTGAGTTATTCTCCTATTTGTAATATCCGATACGCGAATATTAATAGGTAAAATAGTAGAAGCAAACAAAGAATTTGGTCCATCACTGAATACAAAGAAAACCAAACTCGTGATATTTACAACGAAACATATCAATTTATATGTAAGACATGAACGAATATAACGAGTACAAAATTACAATTACCTAGGAACAAATATTAACGCGCCTAACGAATACACACGAGAAATAAGAATAGATAAATCCCACAGTGCGTTTAACAACATAAAACAAATACTGTGTAGTCGAAACCTACGCCTTAAATTGAACGTACATATGCTTAAATGTTCTGTTTTCTCAGTCTTGTTTTCTCATCCAAGTAGTACTGAACAGGATGAAAAAACGAAAAGAGATCGTGCTGCCTACTAAAACGAGTAAATTACAATACCTGGGACATGTTACAGCGGAGATAATAAAAACTGTTACAAGTAATTATGCATGGAAATATTGGAGGTAAGCGCAGCACAGGAAGGAGAATGTCTTGGTTGAGAAACCTTTAGGGAATGCTGCGCTTGCAGTTTTATTCAACTGTTCCGAGCAGCAGCCTCCCGGGTCAGAATTGCCATGATGATAGCTAACCTTCGTAACTCAAATTTTTTTTTGGCACAAGAAAATGGCACAAAACGAAATGGAATTTCTTAGATACTACTTATAACGTTTCTTGTAGAAATGTATTTCAAATTTGCTATAACACAAAAAATGATAGAAAATACACCTGTTGTTCATAAATCTGTAGTGTGACCGAAACAACTTTTGCTAAACAATAGCTTTTGTAAAAATTTAGAACATTTTGAACTTTTTGATAGAAACGATAATCTGTCTACCTGCACAGTCAACCTTTTGTTGTGGAACCGAAATATTATTAGTATTACGAATTTAATAAACGTTGCAATTTTGGCGACAACCATTTATAATGGCTTTATATTTTAAGAAATTTTTTATATAAAGAACCGGTTTTTACGAATTTGATAAACAGTTAGATATAAAATTTGATATTCTTTTACTTTAAAAAGTACGTTTGATTGCAACATTAAAAAAACAGTACTAGAACTTTAAAAATAAGTTTGTGTTTTAATAAGTCACAAATACAGGAGTCGACATAAATCAGACAACAAATTTGCATTAAGAGGAAAAATGCCGCTTTAAAATGAATTTATTCAAAGAAATTACAAAAGGGATTTGAAAAAGGGTTACAGTAAGTGTTCAAAAATGTATGCCCGTCTTGATCAATGAATTTACTGCAAGGTTTCTAAACGGAAAGGCAGGTCCAATGGAGCAAGTCAACCTGTCCGCGAAGATTTTTCAAATTCTTCAATTGCAATTCGGAGATCGTAAAGGGTCCGTGGCCCTCTTAAAAAAAACGCGGTTCTTGAGAAGGCCCCGCAGAAGGAAATCACAGGGTGTGAGGTGGCATGACCGTGCGGGCCACTCAACGATTCCTTGTCTGCCTATCTATTCTCCAAAATCAACATTAAAGTACTTCCGCACACATGACGTGTTTTCATTCTGAAAACGCGTCTACTCGACGACCACGTGCTATCATGACAACGATACAACTGTCTGAACCACGAACATGCTTAGTTTTAATCTTTTTTCTAAAGCGTTGCCAAACTTATGAGCGTTGCTGGACTTATGTCAATTTTTCGAGAGCGTTGTTTGACTTATGCCGATCCCCGTAGTACGTAATTTGAAGTCTGAACAAAAGTATCCAATCTCCGTTCATAACTTCATTATTCATTATAAACTCGAGGCATTCTTCAACGTATGTAATCCCCATGCCACACAATAATACATACCCATTGGTCATTTAAACTGTTCTAAAATTCAGTTTGTTAATGGTCTTTAGTGTCATCGTCTTGTTAGAATCGTCTGTATGTCATAGAAACGTTGCCTGAGCCAGAGAGCCGTGGCAAATCGACTAAATTTAAGCCAATCCGCTGTGTCCCGAGTGTATCGTCGGTACCAAGATACTGCTGATTATATCCGTCGACAAGGAGGAGGCCGTAAACGAATAACGATGGAGAGAGATGATCGACTTCTTGTATCGAAGTCCCAGAGAAATCGACATTTTGTGGTACTAAACTCAAAGAAAAGCTTAAAGAGGTCCAAGGTGTGGTGAAGAGCGACTGGACAGTCAGAAGGAGACTAAAGGCAGCCAACCTGACACCAAAAAGAGGCTATGGGTCTTAAGCTAACTGCAGCCCAGAAGCAAAAGCGATTAAAATTTGCCCGCGAACATCTGGATTGGGACGACTATCAATACAGTCAGGTATTATTCTCCGATGAAAGTAGGATCTGCCTACATGGCAACGACAAGAGGCTTCGAGTCTATGGAAGGCCAGGAGAGCGATTTGCTCAATTTTGTATACGAGAAATTGTGTCATGAAGGCGGTTCTTGTATGTTTTGGGCAGACAAACCATTTTCCATGTATGGAAAAACTGAGTAGATTTTCGTGCCTGGTGGAGGATGTGGAGGAGGTTTAACGGCAAATCGTAACATCAGAGATATTTTGGAGGAACATGTAGTTTCATACGCGGGATTTATTGGTGATGCCTTTATTTTAATGCACGATAATGCACATATCACACGAGTCACCACCACCTATCTATCTGAGATCGATATACCTACAATAAATGGCCTGTGTTAAGCCCGGACATAAATCCAATAGAGCATGTTTGGGTTGAGCTTAAACGAAGGCTCCGGGACAGAAATCATGCATCAAGGAGCATAATAGAATTGAGAGCTGCGCTTAATGATGAATGGGAGGCAATGCCTCAAGAATTTATTAGAAAAGTCATCCGATCCATGCGAAATCGATTGAAAAGCCTAATTAGGGGTAGGGGTGGTAATAATTAAGAAATAATTAATTTCTTAATTCTTAATTAATAATTTAGAAATTCAGGTCGGAATTGATAATTTCTTTGTTCCAATGATGAATATTTAGGAAACTCTGTTTGTATTGCATATTGTTGTTATAACGCGTCTTCCAAATAATGCAATAGCAGTGTTTGTAAGTTCAATAATAAAGTTATTGTTTGCACATTACACTTTTTTATTTTCATACTTCTTACATTGAAACACAAGGTGTAATCTCAAATATCGCTTTTGAGTCGATTTTTTTTGCACTTAAGTGTAGTTCAAAAAGACTTCTAAATGAACCTTTTTCTACTCAGCAGTGAGCAATTTTGCACACACGCGAGTCATTTTCAATGCGATCATTTTTAAACGAATTTAACCATTATTTCATCTATGTTGCTCATAAATTCGTTTCCAAAGGACTTTTGCATTATTTAAATGATTTTTGCACTTTTTTTCGAGTTTAAAACAAAATTTAATGACACCCTGTGAGGTGAGCTTGCACCCCTCCATTATTTTCAGCGACAATAAAAGCGCAACGAACGCAAAAAATACGATGTAAACAATACCATGCTATTATAAACTAGACACTTCCCATTGATAACTGCGATATACGGCAATATCGTGGTAAACAGTTACTGATTACTCTGGTATCCCACAGAGAACGTTGGAACGTTTTAAAAAATAATAATTTCGATAATTTTATAATGCAACACCAATTATTACGGAATAAGAAAGGGTATTCACTGTAACAAAATGGAATAATTATTAATCGGTCACATTTAAGATAATTGTTAATAATGAGTATTTAGTCATTCAAAAATACAATACGTATGAGACAAAACAATAGAGTTACGCAATGGCAATACAACACATCAAGTATAAAATACGCAGTATACGACTACCACTATAATTTAAGATAACTTTTAATGACATGGAAATCGGATAATAAAATATATTCCAGAAAATTTCACTTTATTACGCGCAATTCAATGAAACTCAGGGACATTAGAAGTGTTACACCTAGAAGATTTAATTTTTAATTTAACCTAATTTAATTTTTTGGCAACATGGTAGATTACATTAAGAATGAAACGATAACGTTGTCAAGAATTTTTATTAACAAGTAATCAAAAAAGCATTAAAAATCTGTTTGGCGACCCCGTAGTTGAATACACACCTGTACACGAGTAGGCTTTGGCAAAATGAGACGATCGATGCCTGCTTGTGGCACCTCGTTCCAAGCAACTTGAACTTCATGGATAAACTGTGCCAGAGTGTTGGAGGACGGTGCAAAGTGGATAATCTCATTCTCTTTATATCCCTCACATGTTCCATAGGATTTAAATCCGGTGAACGGTGTGGCCACAGCTTCTTCGAGAAAGTCCATAGTTCGACTAGCGATATGAAGACGCGCGTTGCCTTGCTCGAAAAAGGACATGTCGACGGCCGTCTAGATAAGGTAATAAAGTGGTTTGTAAGATGTCATCAACATAACACGCAGCAGTCTAACTGCCTCAAATAAACACAAGTGGTGATCGGCTACCATAGGCAATAGCCCCCAAACCATTACTCCAACTGTCTCTCCACGGCTTCGTCTTACCATTCTACGATTCTACGACGATCATGCATTCCTAAACAAAATCGCGATTAATCGCTGAATAATTATGCCATTCTGCCACCCAACGCTGCTGTTCTCTGCACCAATTCAAATGTTGATGACAGCGGTCCGCAATCAAAGGAAGCTCTAGTCGTGGGCGAAATGAAACCAGTCCAAAGGCTCGAGTGTGACGGTATAGTGTACGCATAGTAACAGGTCTGCCTTCTACTCCAAACCATTAGTCAGCGATTTCACGCGTAGAAGCAAAACAGTCTCGCAGAGCCAGCAGTCTAAAGCGCCTATATTGACGTTCTGTGGTACGCCTCGGTTAAAAAGTTGGTCTTCTTCGTGTTCCTACACCTTCGTTTGTCCACACACGACACACACACATAACCGTCATTGCCGTACAATTAACACGAGGGCCAATTTCGCGATACGACAAACCCATACAATTAGAGTACGGAATATAACTAAAAATTTCTGTACCAGACGGTCTTCATAAATCGGTCTCGCCACAAAAAAATTTAAAGATAAAACTTTATTATTACAAAAAGTATAAAACATAAAACATTGATATTTTTATCATTGCATGCTTTAAATCTGTTGCCAAAAATCAAGTTCAAGAAATTATTCCTTCTGGGTGTAATACTTCTAATGTCACTGACCATACTTGGACTTAAACTTGAACAAAGATGCACTTCTTCTCCTCGAAAGGCAAAATTTACGTAATAGTCATCAGACCAATAATGACATACGCGGCAGAATCACGACCTGACTAGTGATGTGAGTTGTAAAATTACATAACTTACGTTACATAAATTACACGTAACTTACGGTAATATTACATGATACCCGTAACTTAATGTAATTTATGTAATTTTTGGAATTTACGTAATTTATGAAATTTAACGTAACTTATGATAAATTTACATAAATTACCGTAATTTATGTAATTACTGGTAAAATTACATATATTATGGCAACTTATGCGCGCGCAATTGTCGTAAGTGCGGTGCGCCGGTGCCGGCGCGCGCGAACCAGTGGGTGCTATTACGCTCGTCGCTCGTTAGTCGTTCCTTAGTCTGAGTCAGGCAGGTTATGTTTACATTTCTGTTATTGTATGTGTAATGTGTATGTATAAGTTAGTTTTCGACTGTTCTTTCTCTATTCATTCACGCAGCGTTGGTTACTTTACATTTATTTATAAGGAAGCACAGAAACTATAAGGTAAGAAATATATTATTTCTACAAACAGCAAAACACGTGCCGGTGATGTCCATAGCAACCTTAGATTGGGAAACACAGGGGCGGGCCTATCGCATATCGACTGTACGTTAAATCTAACGCGCGTCATTTTATATGTGGCTACAGTACTTAATTCTGAATTCGGTTTACCAAGTTTTATTCGATTTTTTAGATTAGTTTACTGTACAATAACTATAAGAATGATAGGAGCAACGGGGTACTTGTGCATGTAGCATGTGTAATTGAATTACACTGACATAACTTACTAAATAAAAAATTTTGATAACGTTGAGGGCAAAATAATGTAGTTGTCCGATCCAGTATTCTGCTTATTCGAATTTCATTAAATTGTTACACAGATTCAATTTTAATCTTTCTTCTATTTAAGGATGCCTAACAATTTTTTATGCCCTCGTGCCCATCAAATACTTTGAAAAATAATGTTTTTTCCCTTCTTAATGTTTAAGTCTACCTGAATATTTTTTTTAGGTCATAAAACATGGTGAAACGTAAGACAGATATCTGGCTTTATTTTGAAGTGTTACCTGCGGGTTCTTCTAATCAAAAGACCATAAATGTGAGGTGTAAATTTTGCAAGAGTGTACATGCAAAAAATGCTACAAGAATGAAATCTCATCTTCAACAATGCACTTATGTGCCGCATATGATAAAACTTAAATTCAATATTTTAACTCCAAAGTCAAAGGGGAATCACTCTAAATTTCCATTTGAAACATCCATGAAAAAGATCACATCGGCAAAATTGGATAACGATAACACTGATGCTGCTTGTACATCATCAACGGTTTCCACAGCATCAACATCTGCTTCTGATAACATTCATGTGGAAACACCTGTTTGCACAAAAATCAACAGAATACAATCATTTTGTGATCGAATGACACACGAACAAAATAACGAATTGAATATTTTGCTTGCTAGAGCTATTTACACCAGTTCAGCACCACATTCAATTACCGAGAATGAAGATTGGAAATTGTTTTTTAAAAAAATTAGACCTTCATACACCTTACCATCGAGATATATGTTATCAAATCGTCTCCTGACCGAAGAGTACGAGCGAGTTGAAGTTCAAGTTAATGATAAAATTAAGCAAGCTGACAATTTATCATTGCAATGCGATGGTTGGTCCAACTTGCGAAATGAAAGTGTAATTAATTTCATTGTTACAACACCCGAACCGTTATTTGTCAAATCAGTACTAACAAAAGCAGAGAAGCATACCGCAGAATATATAACAAAATTAATGGTTGAAGTTCTGGAGGAGTATGGACCTAAAAAATTTTTCGCTATTGTGACTGATAACGCAAAGAATATGAGGAAGGCTGTGAGACAATGTGAAGAGATGTATCCCCATCTTGTATCATACGGCTGTTTAGCGCACACATTACATTTATTGTGCAGCGATATTTTGAAATTATCTTCAATAGAGACACATTTGTCACATATTATACATATCGTTAAAACTATTAACCAGTGTCAAGTACTGAGAGCTCAATTCACAGAAATAAGAAATGAGATGAAGTGTGGAGTGTCTCTTAGCCTACCTGTAAAAACAAGATGGGGTTCACATGTAAAATGTCTTCAAGATCTGACTAAATGCAAGTCCGTCCTACAACGTCTAGCAATATCTCCAGATAAAACAATTCAAGATAGAATACGCAGCGCAAAAGCAAATTTACTTGATGAAGGATTCTGGATAAATTCTAGCGCTCTTGTTGAATTGCTTAAGCCAATTACTGAAGCAATAACACGTCTTGAAGGAGATTCTTCGTCAATTCATTTGGTTTGTGAAACTTTCGCGAAAATCGGTAGTAACATATCTACTCATTTAGAATGCGTGAAACTAACGGATTGCGAAAAAACAGAAGCGATGGATAAATTTATATCAAGGAAGGAATACGCCCTTCAACCGATCCATTTTGCCGCAGACTTACTAAACCCTCGGTCTGTTGGTGCAAATTTATCATCAGCCGAAAGGATTGAAGCGATGAAATACATTACTACTATGTCAACCACGACCACGATAGAGATTGGTGATGAAGGAGTGTCAAAGATTACTGAGGATTTAGGAAACTATTTAGCTAAAACAGACTTTTTTGGCGAAACATTTTTATGGAACATACTCGATAATGTCTCTTTGGTTACATGGTGGAAAGGATTTTGTGGACATTCATGCCTCTCCAAAGTTGCAGTCAGGATATTGACAATGCCGTGCACTTCTGCGGCAACAGAGAGAAGCTTTAGCTCCCAGAGCAGCATTCATACGAAGAGAAGAAATCGCCTAACAACTCAAAGGGCAGCAAATTTAAATTATATACAATATAATTCAAAATTGCTGAAACGTTCACGACAACATCACATACAAAGTCAATATCCTATAGAAGAGACTGTACAGAACAACGTTTCGATAGAAGGTAGAAACTTACAGAAGGAGATAGAAGTAATTGAAAACCATATTTCCGAAGAGGAAGAATTAGACGAGGTAATTTTAAATTTAGGCATTTTTTAGATATGTGATATGTGCATGTGATATATGCAGTTTGCTTCTTTTCCGATTTTCCAATGCATTCCACCGTTTTCGAATAAAAAATTATAAATCTTATGTTTTCAGACAATATCATCATGGCATTCAAATACAACAGGAAATGGAAATTCCGACGATGATTTTAATTTTGCTGACTTTGCAATGACCGATGATGAAATTGATCAAAGAATGGAAACTAGGGAACAGAGACCAGCACGCATTTTGAGACAAAGCAAAGTGAACATTTTAGAAAACGTCTTAATGAAATCGGTAAATTAGTGTAAACACATACATATTTATTGTTTATATTCCAAAATTATCAATTTCAGGGTAAAGGCACAGAACAACCCCAAAAAAAAACGGAAGTCGAGAAGGATACTTCAGATGCCGAAAACAAGGTAGTTAGATCTGTATATATTATATTATAAACCCATTATTTTTACTCTCTATGTTTACACTTTCCTATTTAATTTCAGGATGCAGTTCTGGATTTGCCGGAGATAAAAAAAATTACACAAGGCTCATTGGAAGAGCAAACAATTGAAACTTCGACGTTTTATAACAAGAAGGTCTCCAGTTGTCTGCGAAAAAGGAAGTTGTGATTTATAAAAGCCGCTTAAAACAAAACTAAAGAACCTATGTTTTCATTTCTTTATTATTTGTATGTATTTCTTATCCACTTTTCTTTATTTCATAAGTATGTAGTTACTTTGTGTTTATTATATTCAATATGAATGCAAACAATTGATTTTTTAATACAATGAACATAAATTACATAAGTTACATAAATTACATCTGGTTTGTAATTTTTGGGTAATTTTACACGTGTAACTTACAATTTCTGAAATTACACGTAATTTCACATCGCTAGTCCAGATTATTACAAAAATGTGTATTAGTCTGATCCGCTACCCCAAAATTGCCGGAAAAAAGAAAAAATCGAATTAAAAATTCTCAAGTTTTTAATCCGATATACAGACCTCCAAATGAAAATTTTTCTCACGAACCGTTAGTTGTAGGAAAATTCTGAGTATGGCAAAAGAACGAGCGGTCAATTTTATGTAAGAAATGTCTACCCGCTTGACTCTAGGACGAAAATTGACGCCAATATAGCCGAATAACGAAATTTTAAAAAACATCCAAGGGTACCCCCTTTGATGATTTTTTCCAAATTTTCGTAAAAAAAAAAATTTTTTTTTATGTTTTGGTGCATGCATTGGGTCCAGATTATTACAAAAATGTGTATTAGTCTGATCCGCTACCCCAAAATTGCCGGAAAAAAGAAAAAATCGAATTAAAAATTCTCAAGTTTTTAATCCGATATACAGACCTCCAAATGAAAATTTTTCTCACGAACCGTTAGTTGTAGGAAAATTCTGAGTATGGCAAAAGAACGAGCGGTCAATTTTATGTAAGAAATGTCTACCCGCTTGACTCTAGGACGAAAATTGACGCCAATATAGCCGAATAACGAAATTTTAAAAAACATCCAAGGGTACCCCCTTTGATGATTTTTTCCAAATTTTTGTAAAAAAAAAAATTTTTTTTTATGTTTTGGTGCATGCATTGGGTCCAGATTATTACAAAAATGTGTATTAGTCTGATCCGCTACCCCAAAATTGCCGGAAAAAAGAAAAAATCGAATTAAAAATTCTCAAGTTTTTAATCCGATATACAGACCTCCAAATGAAAATTTTTTCACGAACCGTTAGCTGTAGGAAAATTCTGAGTATGGCAAAAGAACGAGCGGTCAATTTTATGTAAGAAATGTCTACCCGCTTGACTCTAGGACGAAAATTGACGCCAA
The DNA here is from genome assembly GCA_918026665.1 of Diabrotica balteata. Classification (NCBI taxonomy): domain Eukaryota; kingdom Metazoa; phylum Arthropoda; class Insecta; order Coleoptera; family Chrysomelidae; genus Diabrotica; species Diabrotica balteata. The sequence continues at coordinate 147,031,511 of OU898277.1, read as the reverse complement.
TATAGCCGAATAACGAAATTTTAAAAAACATCCAAGGGTACCCCCTTTGATGATTTTTTCCAAATTTTCGTAAAAAAAAAAATTTTTTTTTTATGTTTTGGTGCATGCATTGGGTCCAGATTATTACAAAAATGTGTATTAGTCTGATCCGCTACCCCAAAATTGCCGGAAAAAAGAAAAAATCGAATTAAAAATTCTCAAGTTTTTAATCCGATATACAGACCTACAAATGAAAATTTTTCTCACGAACCGTTATTTGTAGGAAAATTCTGAGTATGGCAAAAGAACGAGCGGTCAATTTTATGTAAGAAATGTCTACCCGCTTGACTCTAGGACGAAAATTGACGCCAATATAGCCGAATAACGAAATTTTAAAAAACATCCAAGGGTACCACCTTTGATGATTTTTTCCAAATTTTTGTAAAAAAAAAAATTTTTTTTTATGTTTTGGTGCATGCATTGGGTCCAGATTATTACAAAAATATGTATTAGTCTGATCCGCTATATAATTTCACATCGCTAGACCTGACACAGAGAGGACAAAAATAATGTGAAACAGCAGAGGTGAAAACTCTTAGAAACATTGATGGTAAGAGACTAAGGGAAAGAGCTACAAGTACAGATATACGCGTAGATACAAGCTGGAGAACATCAAGAATTGGGTAAGAAGTAGAAGAATAGAATTGAACGATCATATAAGCCGAATGACAACAAATGGAGGAGTAAACATAACAAGGGACAATTCCCCAATAGGAAGACGATCAGCAGGAAGACCACGAAAACGATGGAACGACAACTTGCTGGAGGTATATTAAAAAACAGACAGTCATGTCTACATAAAAAAGAAGTATTGAAAATGAAATATTTTGTAAAAAAATTGGCCTTTAATGTTTTAGGCTACGTAGTTATCGATCAAACCTCATATATAAGATATTTCAATCATCCTGTTGGAAGCTTCTAAAGTTTATAAATTCTCAAAGGGCAGTGGCGGATCCAGAAATTTTTGTCGGGGGGTCATGGTCAATTTTTGAGGGTTATTTTGATATAGGATTTAGATTTTTGCACCTTTCAGTGGCTGATCTCCAGAAATTTGGGGGATGGGGTTATGGGTCTTGATTTGATATAGGATTTAGATTTTTGCACCTTTATGATTTGTGCTTTATTTCAAACCAATGAGAGGTTATTAAAATCCAAATACACTACGGGTGCAAAGAAGGGTACAACATTAAGGGATCTTAAACTTAAACAAAAAAAAAACAAATTTAAACCCACATACTCTGTGAGACAGTAACATTAAGTGTACAAGACTATTAAACCAAAGGAAAGTTATTAAAATATAAATACTGAAAAATCAAGGACTGTCAATTTGAACTAGGTATTTTAAAGACAATTAGTTTAAACCCACCTATCCTATGGCTACAAAATCAAGAACAAACCAAGGAGAAATAAGTATAAACCAAAGTTAAGTAATTCAAATGCAATAATTCAATGTAAAAGTAAACGTTAATGAATGTATTAAGCAAACTCTATCTTATCGTTGGATCTTCTTAGCCTTCTGTCGTCCATGTTTGGACATAGGCCTCTCCCAACTCCTTCCATCGGTCTCTATCCTGAGCAACATATTTCCAATTTGTTCCGGCTATTCTTCTAATGTCATCAACCCATCTCATCTGTGGTCTTCCTCTTGGTCGTTTACTTTCGTAAGGTCTCCAATGTTGTATTGTAGTATTCCAACGTTGGTCTTTCTGTCTAGCAGTGTGCCCGCGAAGCTCCATTTAAGTTTTGCAATTTTTATTGTTATGTCCTCGACTTTTGTTTTGGACCAGTCGTTCCTCTTTTTATCTGACAGTCGTATACCTAACATTGCTCTTTCCATTGTTCTTTCTGTTGTGGCTAGTTTATTCATGTTTGCCTTGGTTAGGGTCCAGGTTTGACATCCATATGTCATGATAGGAAGGATGCATTGGTTGAACACTTTGCACATATCGTTGAATATCCAATATCAATTTGTAAATACATTCATTTATTCCTTATTGCTATAAGGAGTGGAAACATAGACTCTCGGAATTACAAGTATGAGGCGTATAGAAGCCTTTGAAATGTGTGTTTTTCGAAGGATGCTGAAGATTTCGTGGATAAAGCACGTGGCCAACAACGAGGTGTTGAGAAGAATGAGGACTAAGAGAGAACTACTAAATATTGTAAACAACGAAAAACGAGTTATCTAGGACATATTTATAGAGGAGAAAAATATAACTTTTTACTACTCAAAATGGAAGACCAAGTAGAAGGAAAAGGAGGTCCAGGAAGAAGAAATTGCTCCTAGCTGAAGAATGTACGAGACTGGACAGGCATGGAAACATATTCGATACTAAGAACACTCAAGATAGAGAGAAATTTGCTGTAGTTATAGCCACCCTTCCGCAATGAAGAAAGAATATTAAGCTACAAGTAAGTGAAATATTTTTTTCGGTATTGAAATTTTTCTCACGAATTGTCAGCAACAGCTGGCAACAAGTGGTAAATAAAAGTTCAGTGATTAAAAATACTAAAAGAACAAGATAAGTAAATATTATATAATTTTATAAAATGTACTCTTTTAGTACTGGAGTGCTAAACCAGTTAACCCTAAGTGTAGAAAAACTACGCTCTGGTGTTGCTGCACTGACTAGCAGTGTAATTAATATTTGCAGAAATATTCTGATATTTGGATACATATGAATATCGCAGTTTTCTAATACTTCCAAAATAGAATCAGGAAGTTTTCCATTATTTTGCACGACTCTTTTCCACTTTTGAATCCACAGTGAAAACTCTTGTTCTACTGTGGAATAGTAGTAGATGGCCCAATAATATCCTGGAAGGTGTCAACAATTTTTTTAATGCAACTTTATCTTCTGGTGTGCTATCAGTTTTAGGTAAAACAACTCGAAGATTAAATGGTTTCATAACTTTCGGTGAAAGTTGTTCTTCTAAGTCAGTTAAGATATTGTCTCAAAGGGGTAAATAAATATATCTTCGGAAATATTCTTCGCAACAGTTAGCAGGTTGGTTTTGATGAGGTTTGATGAGCGAGGCATCTTCAATTCAATGTCTAGTGGTTAAGCTATTTCCTTTACTTCATAGTAAAGTTTGCTAAAAAAAGATTCAGCGTTTGATCTTTTATTTTGATGATTGCATTTAGTGTCCTCTATGGCCTCGATCTATAAATTCAAATCTAATTTTAGTGACTGGAGAAGACGACTAAGTGATACAGTTGTACCTAAAAACTACTACACTAAGACTAACTACTGAAATGAGAAATTCTGGGCTCCTAATAGTTTGCATTAATGAAAATGCATCACCTGACATTTTACTGGCCTTTCACGTAGAAATTGTTTTAAGGGCGTTGTATATTTTGATGATTGATTCGCCCTGGAACTGAAGATGATCTTCATGCCTTTCAACCCAACAAGTATCACAAATACCTTGGACAGCAGCTCCCAGTTCCTTTATTTGTATTCACTAACGTATCAGACAGACCTAATGCAACAACAATATTAACTTTGATATTTATTATAGATAAATTATAAATTTTTGTAATAAAAATTACAAAACTGAAGATAAGATACCTAATACAAAATAAAAATGTGCTCTGGTACTCAAATGACGAATTGACAAAATTTGAAAATCGCGTTACTCTGAATTCGCGGAAGTCGGGGTAGCGTTAGTTGAGGTGTTACTGTATTCAGAATTGTTAATTTTTAAAAGCGCAGTGTAAAAAGACTTTCGCATAATTCTGCAGTTACCCCTAGAATAAATGAGTTTGAATCATTTCAACTCTTGACTTCCTGCTATAGGGTTGATGGGTATTATTTTATTGATATTTAATTTTGATTGGGGGGGGGGTCATGACCCCGTGACCACCCTTGGATCCGCCACTGTTTAAGGGTAATATTGTACACAAGCCACATCACTTGTATAAATTAATCTGTTTAGTGCATCAAAATAAGAACAGAACATGAAGATTATGGATAAAAAGCGACATTATAAACTTCGTATTTATTTTATTGACAAAACTGATAAATTTGGAAATAAAAATACAAATAGATAAATAATAAATTTTAGATTTAATTTATTTAGATAAATAGAATCATATTCATCTTGTATCGAATGAAATTTAACATAATAAATCCTTGATTCAATGTTAATTATAATTACAAACGTATACAAAACAAATTTATGAAATAAATCTGTTATCTAATTATCCTTTTGTTTATATTTGTTGAATGAGTGTTTTTAAATATAAAAGTACTAATTGTAACTATTTTTGATAAATAGCGAGAATATTAATATTTATTTCATTATCGTGAACATACAAGGTGCAACCACAAAGTAATAACACAGTTTGAAAAAGTTATCTTTTAATAACATTAGACGATGACAAAAATATTTTAAAATGCATTATAAATAGGATGTTTTCGAAAATGATCTTTGTCAAAATTGTGGCAAAAAAGGTGATTTTAAAAGGAGATATCGTAACACTATCGAATCAGTTAAAACATATCCAGGAGCAGATGCCAAATCAGGCCATAACCCACTAATCGTGAATGCCACGCTTAAGCTGAAACGTATTAGAAACCCCCAAAGAACTCCAAAATTAGATGTTAGAAAACTGAAAGAAGCTGATATAAAAAACAAACTTCAACAGAAAATATACGAAAACTTTAATCAATTAGATACTAACACCTACGAGATAAACCAACAATGGGAAACATTCAAAAACTGCCTCCTCGTTACACGCAAAGAGATATTAAAAGAACCGATATGAAAGAGAGACAAATGGATGACCGACGAAATACTCGGCAGGATGGACCAAAGAAGACAAGCTAAAACCAAGACAGTCACAATTACAAAATCATTTACAATGAAATCAGAAAAATGATAAGAGAAGCAAAACAAACTTACTATGAGGAAAAATGTAAAGAGATAGAAGATCTTTAGAACAAATACGACCTATTCAACCTACATAAAAAGGTTAAAGAAATGGCAGGGCTGCAAAAACGAAACCACAACACAACTCTTTTAAGATAAAAATGGAAATACTATGATAACGACTGACGAAAAGCTAAAACGATGAAAAGAATATAATATGCAAGAGCTCTTCGACGACGAAAGAGAAAACCTACAAGACATATCTTTCGAGGACAGAGAAACAAGTATAGAAATTACAAAAGAAGAAATATTGTATGCACTAAAGAACACCAGAAACGGAAAAACCTCAGGGTCAGATCAACTGTCTATTGATATCCTTAAAATGCGACTATGATTACTCCTGTTTGTCTGCCTCTTATTCTATTTCAGTCGTTGTTGACTGTACATTATCTTTCCACCTTTTTGGCAGCCTTCCAACGGGTCTTCTGCTATACGGCTTGTTGTTTTTACAGATGTTCGCTAATCTAACTGGTCCCATTCGGTTTACATGTTCGTTTCAGTTTTTTTTTCTTGTTTTTATCCACCTGTTAATATTTAGAATTTTGCATTGTTCGCGTTTACTTCTGTTGGTTTGTCTGTCACTTATAATATTAATGATATGCCCGCTATTGATCTTAATACTTTCATTTCGATATTGTTGACTTGTTGTTTCGTCTTGTATCGGTCCTTGTCTCCGCTGCATATGTTAGGATTGGTCTTACTGTTGTCTTGTATACTTTCAGTTTGCAGATATTTGTTTCTCCATATGGTTTCTCGGAAGCAACCACTTACTCTTGCCGCTTTTGATGCATGCCTTGTGGTCTCTGTTCTTATATCCCTGTCACTAGTGATCTCTACCCCTAGGTAATTCAATTTCATTACTTGTTCTACAATTTTGCCGTCTATTTCTAGTTTGAATCTACGCGGCTCTTTACTGATCACTATACATTTAGTTTTTTCTACTGATATTCTAATATTGTTTGCTGTAATATTGAACGTGTGGAGCTGTCTTTGTAGGCCAACTTCGTTATCAGCAATTAGTACTGCATCATCAGCATAGCATAGTATCGTGATTTTATGCGCTCCCATGTGGTATCCGTGTCGTTTTCTTTCTTCGTGAATTATTTGATTCAGTACCATATTGAATAACAATGGGCTGAGCGATTCTCCTTGGCGGATTCCTCCTTTTAGTTCTATGCATTCTGTTTCTCCTGTTGGCATTATAACTCTGGTCTTGTTGTTCTTGTTAATTTCATTAATTGTCCTTATTATCTGATGGTCTATTTGGAATAAATAATTTGATTATTTTAATTTTATAGAAACAAACTATTTAAAATATATTCATTACGCAAGAGCTGGGGAACCAGCTGCCTTCCTAGAATCCCTTTTTTACGTTTTATTGATGCTTAATTCCAAAAATCCTCTGAATAGACATGAAAGTTAGGTTTTAATTATTAAAACTCGAAAAAATATGAAACATAAATGATTTTCTTAAGTCATACTAGGTATTACCATAATTCCACTATGTAAATTGGTTAGGATATTTACTTAGGAATGAAATACGATAGAACTCAATGCCGATAGATCTCAAAGCAATGACAGAGAGAGGCAGGAAATACATAATATTGTAAAATTAAAGAAAATATAACAAAAAGAAAAATTAAATAGACAAAGAGTAAAACAAATTATGGCAGATACGACGAACTGAAACCTTTTGAAAAAAAAAACGAAAACTAATTAAAAATATCAAGCATTACACCTAGCGGCACCCACTATATACGAGTAAACATTGTCTTTGTATTATTCGAGCATATAAAGTTATGTTTTACGTGAATATATTTGCGATGCATTGTTGAAAAATTAATTATTTTGTTTTCGCATGGAAATACTGATTGAGTAGATTTAAACTTAATATTTACGTTTAAATATTTAAAATTTTTCAATATATAGTTAAGTAGCACTGAGTGGGGAATGGTATTTTAATATTGGATAAAATTATAAAAAATTTTATTTTATTTTATATAAGTATATATATCGTATATATAGAAGATCGAAAATACATGACAATAATAAACAAATTAATTCTCAAAAATTTAAAATTGCTACATACAATATTAGAATCATGAGAACGAACGACCATCTAGAAGAATTAGAGCAGGAACTAGGGGTTATTTAATGGGATATTGTAAGCATATGTGAAACGACACTTCAAGGAGAGAAAAAGACCACCCTAAAATCTGGGCACACTCTATACTAATATAATTCAGAAGAGAACCACGGCCAAGAAGGAGTGGCTTTCATGGTCAAGCGAAGAATATAACACCAGATTGTGAAATACTCAACAGTGTCGGAAATAGTGATATATCTTGTATTAAAACTGAATAAACGATATAGCTTAAAGATAATACACTGCTATGCTCTAACTTCCACTGCGGATGACGCGTCAATAGAACAACTCTACGAAGATATAACGCGAGCTAAAGACCTAGAAAAAACACACTAGTTTATCATCACCGGAGATTTTAATCAAAAATAGGGCGGCGAATACCAGGCGACTCAGACTGCATAGGAAATTTCGGTCTAGGCAACAGAAACACCAGAGGAGAGACATTAGCAAATTACGTAAGCACCGAAAAAATGTTTTGCCTGAACACGTTCTATAAAAAACAAATACAAATAAAGTGGACATGGCGTAGCCCTGACGGCCAAGTTAAGAATGAAATAGATTTTATCCTTTCCAGTGATAGATCAATATGTAAAAACATCGAGGTACTGAAGAAATTTAACACCGGGAGTGACCATAGACTAGTTCGTGCCGATATACGTATTAACGTAAAGAGAGAAAGACGAAAACTATTAACAACAAACCCTTTACCGATGGCAGACTAGCCAGTAATAAAGAGAAATACCAAGAGGAATTAGCACGGAAACTAGTAGCAAATACCTTTGAGCACAAGAATATAGATGAACTAGCTGAGAAAATAACTAAAGATATACAAACAGTCACTAAGAAACTTTGTTGCAGAATAAGAAAACAAAAAGAAGTCCAACTAAAACCCGAGAATCTAAAACAGATAGAGAAAAGAAGAAGAACGAACAGAGATAACCCAGACTATAAAGCGCTCAACAGAAGCGTTAAGAAAAATATTCGAAAAGACCTCAGAGCTTATAGAACAAACCAGATTCTTGAAACCATAGAGAACAATAAGAACATGAAAGTACTAAAAACATGTAAATCCACTGGCAGGAATAAAATCATAAAGATAAAACACGACCGTGGAACATTGTGTTCGCATAAGGAAGAGATCGTTAGAGAAATCCGAAAATTTTATGAGAAGCTGTATACTTCTACTATTCCGAACCCCGGTATACCAACAAAACGTTTCTTAAATGTGGGCTCAGAGGATCTCCCTGAAGTAATAACATCAGACATTAGAGCCGCCCTAAAACAAATGAAAAATGGGAAAACACCAGGACAAGATAAAATTACTTCAGAGATGCTAAAAATGGGAGGCACTGAATTAGAAGAGGCAATGAGAGCATTACTGAATAAATGCCTATTGGAAGGACAAATACCAAAATCATGGAAAAATACGGAAGTCATTCTACTCCATAAAAAAGGGGACGCCGCAAATATAGAAAACTACCGACCAATAAGCTTATTTTCACACCTTTACAAACTACTAACTCGAATAATAACAAATAGATTGACAGCTAAGCTAGATGCATACCAACCAGTGGAGCAAGCAGGCTTTCGTAAGGGTTTTAGCACTATCGATCACTTGCAAATAATCCGGAGTTATTGAAAAACAATAGAATACAACATATCACTACATCTGGCATTTGTCGATTATCACAAAGTATTCGACAGTATCGAGAAATGGGCGTTCTTAACGGCATTGGACGACGCCAGAGTAGATTCAAGATATGCTGCCCTCCTTAAGAATATATACGATAATGCTACTTTTCACGTAAGAATAGACGATGATCTGGAAACTATGAAAATAGACTTTGACAAAGGTGTGAGACAGAGCGACACCATCTCACTCTTTGGCATTAGAAAATGTCTTCAAAAAACTAAATTGCGCCGAAAAGGGATTAAGAATAGATGGAGTTATCTTAACCACTTAAGATAACCACAGATATCCATGAACTAAAATCGATATGCTCGAAGATTTAAATCACAAATCGAATCAAATAGGATTAAAAATGAATCTCGACAAAACAAAGATATTAAGCAACAGAATAGAGAACATCACAATAGATAACACGACAGATAAACAGGTTTACTTCAAATTAGAATATACTTGATTATACAGAAAATACTCGATTTTAATATCCATATTTTAGAATTATTTTATGATTTCGATTTGAAATATATCTTACTCCGAAATAAAAAAAATATTTGTTGTTAAATAATCAATATTTTCTTTATTTTATTCTTTGTTATTGAACATATAATAAAAAAAAAGTAAAATTCATGGTTCAGAGATAAGAAACTACTGTGATATAACTGATATAACAACAATAATCAGAAAAACGGAAGAAGGATCCAAGTGCATTCGACAACCAGTATAAGCGCCTACACGCTGCATAGCGTGTCGCAACTAAAAGAAGAAGCCATTTGATAAACTGCCCAGATCAGCTCTACAGGACAAACCAGAACGCCGACGAAATATAGTAAAACTCAGAAAAAGGTGGAAATAAACATAATTTCTCAAGAAATTAGGTTCTAATGGGTTCTAATTAGGTTCTTTAGCCTACACACTGAAAGTGAAGAAGACACAGTTGTAGACATATATAATAAAAATCATCAAACTGATATATACTATGTAAATGTCATATAATATATTTCTCATTGTATGAGTTTATTTGTGTAGTTCATATCAATTCTAGAAAATCTTAATTCTTTTAAAATTTAATAAAAACTTAAAAACTCCGAAGCTGCTATTTATATTTCTGGCCTAGGTAACACTAACACTGTAAAGTGACATCGGACACTTGCACTGTAAAGTTTGACATTTTTAAGCATATGCACACTCAGAACGTTTTGACGTATGTAATATTTGTCTCGACCAAAAAATGGAATGGAACCGTGAACATTTTCGTAGGATAATTTATCACAACTTTCGACGTAGATTATCAAGACAAGAGTGCATATGCGACATACCTTGAGATTGAGGCATCCGTATGACAAGCATCAAAAATATATTGCATGATCATTTGGCTGTGGAAAGAATTGTTCACGTTGGATCCCACATAATCCGACAAAAGGCCAAAAAGAGGCTCGTGTCAATCTCGCTTCTTCTTTGTCAACCATTTTCCATCCACTCCTGAATGTAGGTCTCTCCCAATTGCTTCCATCTTTCTCTATCTTGCGCCAATCTAATCCACTGTTTGCCTGTCACTGCTCTTATGTCATCTACCCATCTTTTTTGAGGTCTTCCCATGCTTCTTGTTGTCGTCCTTGGTCTCCATTCTAGAATTCTCCGTGTCCACCTGTTGTCATTATATCGGGCTACTTTACCTACCCAGCGCCATTTCATTTTTGTAATTTCTTCCACAATATCACTAATCTTCGTTCTAGTTCTGTAGTTCATTTTTAAGCCTACCGCTCCTGAAACTGCATTTAATTGTTGTAACATATCATTTAGTTCTTGGATATTATCGGCTATTAAAACTATGTCATCTGCGAATCTCAAGTGGTTTAAGTATGATCCGTCAACGTCGACGTGTCAATTGGTGTGAGGAAATGTTAAAGAAATGGGATCGCAGTACATCAACTGCTTTGTATAACATCTGCACAGGTGACGAAGCATGGATCTACGTATATGAGCCCGAAACAAAACAGCAACCGACCGTATAGGTGTTCCAAGATGAACCAAATCCAACAAAGTTGTTTGTGGAAAAAGGACATCGAAACAAATGCTCGCTTGTTTCTTTGGTACAAATGGTCATGTAGCTACAGTCCAGTTACAAGAACGTAAGACGGTCAATTCTAAATTGTATACAATCATCTATTTGCCAAAAGTTTTCAGTGAAATTCGGAAAAAAGAATAAGAAAAGAGGAATCATTCTTCACCACGACAATGCAAGCTCACACACATCAGCACATAATGGAGTTTTTGACCGGCCAAAACATCGAATTAACGGATCATCCGCCGTACAATCCTGATTTGGCACCCAATGACTTCTTATTTTCCCGCACATCAAAAATAAATTGCGTGATCAACGATTTTCGACGCCCAAAGAAGCGGTTGAAGCGTTCAAAGCCCATGTTTTGGAGTTACCTCAATCTGAGTTGAAAAATTACTTCGAAAATTGGTTCAAAAGCATGTAAAAGTGTATTTGATTTTCATGGAGAATATTTTGAAAACCAATAGCCAATTCCGACCATAAATACTTATTTTTTCATTTTTAGGTCAGAAATATAAATAGCAACCTCTCATATTACAAAATATGCACAATAAAAAAAATAATTGGAATATTTATTGTTCCTGCAATTTACTTCGCAAACATTCTTATAAATAGTTTTTGATACGTCCCTCCACAGATATTCTTATTTTTATTAAGTATTTCGTATTATTTTATTTTATATTTAATTATTTTATTAACGTGTGTGTATGTCTTACAATCGTAAATTAATACGGCCCTGGACAGTCTACCCCTACTATACTTAAGTAAGGGTATGCGAAGCTACGAGGCTACACACAAATCAATTTTGAACAGAGTCTTGTATAAATCGGCGCGCTAAACAGTCACAGTATTATTTGTGTAAACAAGAGTCCTTGAAGCCACCCCGAATCCTGAGTTGTCCCAGTGCACTGTGGAAGAAGCAGACGTAGATCAACATCACAGGTACCGTAATTTGATTGCATACACACACCATATACATATTTATATTAATTGATAAATTTACATAAAACTTATTTACATATTAAAAATAATACCAGCACCTAACTAAACAACTATGTACAAGTGTCTTTTATAGTATACATTTGTACATTTGGTCCTTCAGACGCCCAATTAAATTAGTTTAAAGTAATTTATTCAATTAAAAAACGCTATCAAATTACATATAAATTTTTAAATATTTGGCAAAAGCTTCTCAAAGATCGTTGAAGGTCATTCAAAAGTCTGCAACGGTAGAATATATACATCTGGCATTACAGCCCCTTTAATCCCAAGTACGACTGTACCTGCTATTGTTAAATATAAGCCTTTACAATTTCTAAAATTCCTACAAACGCAAGGTCTCTGTACCTGACTTAAGTAAAAGCGGTTAAATACAATATCTATAGAATTTCTTATGAATACTAATTAAGAATTCTTTGAAATCGGGTGGTTTATAATCTTATATATTTTGTATAACTTAGGAAATTTTTAAAAACGCAATATTTATTGAACCCTTTGGTTTTAAAAATATTTTATGCGTGTATTTCTAGTTACAATTAAATATATATATTAATTTTGTTTAAATAATACTTGGAGTGTTTTTTTATTTTTTTTTTGTTTGCTCGATTATACAGACTCAAATATAATAAATATTTTTAATTATTGATACTTATTGAGTTTCATAACTTTAAAAGTATCACATATACGAGTACATACTAAACTTATTGAGAATCATTCTTTAAAGGTTTTGTTGTGTTACATAAATTTATATTTCTATAAATAATAATGTCTTCCAGAAGTTCAAATAGAATTATTCGTTTGCGTGCGTTGAGAAACGTTGACATTTGTAAAATTAAACAAATGGAAAAACTGGCAGATGAAGTATTAGTTGATGCTTCATTAATTCCAGGATTTCTCTTTGCTGCAAAAGATTACGAATCTATCAATACTAGTTTTAATGATCAACATACTGAATTAATTAATTTAATTGCTGTTGAGGAAGACGTAGATTTAGATACGGAAGAATTAATTAGATTTGAATTTGCTAATAGTATTAATAAAATAGCTTCTCTTTATTTTAAACATAATGCATCATTGAGCAATACTGCTAGTGGAACTCAAAATGTGTCCGCTGATCCACATATTAGATCAAAAACTAATGTAAATCTTCCTAAACTAAATTTAAGTATATTTACGGGCGAGATTACCGATTTCCCCACATTTATAGATTTATATAATGCTCTTGTACATAATAACTCTGATCTTTCTAATATAGAAAAGTTTAGTTATCTTCTGCAATCACTTAAGGGAGTACCTTACAATTTAATTAAAAGCATTAAGCTTCAAGATTCTAATTATATAATTGCTTACAACACCTTAATTGATCGCTATGAAGGTAAACGAGACTTATCTAGAGCATTGTGGAAAAATATACAAAATGCCAGTGTGGTTAAAACTGATGATCCTATTTCACTTAGAAAGTTATTAGATATTTTCAATGAAAACCTAGCATCTCTAGAAAAGTTACTTTTTTCTCCCTCTCAATGGGACTTCATTCTAATGAATATACTGATGGACAAATTGGATGTAGAGACAGTTAGAGCTTTTGAATTACACTTTGCTTCAAAAAATGTACCGACTTATGAGGAAGTTTATAAGTTCGCATTGCAGCGTTGCACTTCATTGGAATCTTATAAAAGACAAGTGAGCAAAAATGTCAAATCAGCCAATTCCGATAGTTCTAATAACGTAAGGTATTCATCTCGTCAAACTTCTACATTTTTGACCAGTTCTGTCAAAAATAAATGTCTATTTTGTGGTTCGGATCATGCTGTGTTTAAATGTAATCAATTTCTTGCTGAATCACCTCAAAAACGTTTTGACTTTGCCAAACAGAATAAATGTTGTATAAACTGCTTGTCTAAAACTCATGTTACGGTCAAATGCCTTTCTTCCAAAAGATGTACACATTGTAACAAAAAACATCATACTGCTCTTCACTTTGATAATCTCAATGCGAATGATCAATCTTCTTCTTCTTCTTCTCATAACGAGGTTGCTAGTTCATCTACCGATCCCATGCCTTCTATTTCCGCCTTATCAAATACTTTAACAAATAATGTCTTGCTAGCTACAGCTACAATCTATGTTCTAGATCGTTTTGGTAAAGCCTTGGAAGTTAGAGCCTTGTTAGACAGTGCGTCTCAAGCTAACTTCATTAGTAAAGAATGTGCAGACAAATTAAGTCTCCCTAAATTCAATGCGGCTTTATCGATACAAGGTCTTGATAGAATGTGCACCCCAGCCAAATCAGGCGTAAAATTGAACATTTCTTCGTCTTATGACATAAACTTTCATTGCGAGATAGATGCAATAATTCTTCCTCAAATCTGTCAAAACATGCCAACTGTTCCAATTTCTTTAGACAACTTGACATATCTTCAACATTTAAGGTTGGCTGATAAAATGGCACATATTCCTGGTAAAGTTGATGTTCTATTAGGCGCAAATATTTTTCCTTATATCTTAACAGGGGGAATTATTAAAACTCGTAATGATCAGCTTTCAGCTCTTGAAACAAGTTTCGGTTATGTTTTGATGGGAAATATTCCACCCACAAATATAACAAATATTCATTCCTTTTTGACGTCATTTTCTGCTAATGATTCTGAGCAATTAGATGCGACATTGAAACAATTCTGGGCCATTGAGGAAGTACCAGAAGTTAAATCCTATTCTCCGGAAGACTCGTTCTGTGAGAAGTTGTATACTAATACCACGTATAGAAATGCCGAGGGCAGATTTGTAGTAAATCTTCCTTTCAAAAACGAAATACCTTCTTTTGGCGACACAAAACGTTTAGCCTTACAAAGATTTAGTTCTTTAGAGCGCAGATTTGCCAAAAATGAATCACTTAAGATTCAATATTCCAACTTTATCAAAAGTTTCATGGATAATCATTATTTAATTCGTATTCAGCCAAGTACGGCAGCAAATAATGCTTATTATCTACCACACCACTGTATTTACAAGGAGTCGAGTACTACTCCATTGCGCGTTGTGTTTGATGCTTCCGCACACGCCCCTAACTTTCCGTCTTTAAACGATACCTTATATTCAGGTCCAAAATTACAAAATGATCTTGTAAATTTATTGCTTAAATTCAGGTTTCATAAATATGTCTTTACTGCAGATATTAAATCCATGTTTACTCAGATTCTTATCACTCCTGAGCAACAAAGATTTCAAAGAATACTTTGGCGTTTTTCTGAACAGGAATCTATTGCTGAATACGAACTTACTCGGGTTACTTTCGGTGTGTCTAGCTCACCATATCTTGCAATTCGTACCCTACAGCAGCTAGCACTCGACGAACCGGACTTACCTGTGGCCTCATCTATACTCCTTAAAGATACTTACGTAGATGATGTGGTGACAGGAAAGGATTCTTTAGAAAATAGTGTTCTTGCTATAAAAGAATTAATATCTTTATTGAAACGTGGTGGATTTGAGTTACGAAAATGGGCAAGTAATGCCCCTCAGTTATTCTCTCTCGCTAATATTCCTTTGGATCATATTTTGCAACAGTCTTTTTCATTTGACTTAGATCAATCTTCGTTGAAGGTATTAGGACTTGGATGGAATCCATCATCTGATGATTTCTTTTATAAAATTTTACCTCTCCAAGCTTCCTGCACAAAGCGAAATCTCTTAAGTCAAATAGCTCGCATATTCGATCCTTACGGTATTCTCAATCCTGTCACTTTGATAGTGAAAACTATTATTCAACGTCTTTGGCTACTTAATTTAGATTGGGATGCAATACCACCTTTGGAAATTACTTCAAAGTGGGAACAATTTAAAATTGAACTGCCTATACTGTCTAAGTTTTCTATACCTCGTCATATTTCTTTAAATGGAATTATTTCTTGTGAGCTTCATGGATTTTGCGACGCTTCTTTACGTGGATCTTCTGCTGTTACATACCTTCGTGTTTGTTATGATACAGGAGTCATCAAAACTTATTTCCTTTTAGCCCGAACAAAGGTATCTCCTACCAGGGTTCAAACTATTCCTCGTCTTGAGCTCAATGCAGCAGTAATTCTTAGTAAATTATTATCTTATATACTGCAGACTCTCACTATATCGTTTAGTAGAATTTACGCATGGTCAGATTCGACTGTCGTTCTCCATTGGATTAATTCACAGCCCTATAAATGGAAAACCTTTGTCAGTAATAGAATTTCTTATATTCAAGACAGGGTTGCTTCAAAACACTGGCGATATATTCCTTCTTCATTAAATAGTGCGGATCACGGATCTCGTGGACTTTTCCCTGAGGATTTCTTAAATACTCCTGCTTGGTGGGTGGGTCCGGAGTTTCTTCGCACTACTGAAGATAACTGGTCATTCTCCTTGACCGATTCTATCGAACACAACTTAGAATTAAAACAGAAGAGTTGTCTTTTGTCTTTTCCATCTGACGAATTTGTCGATGATCTCTGTAATCGATTTTCTTCCTTTTCAAAATTAAAACGTATCTTTTCCTATGTTCTTAGATTCGTTGGTAACCTAAAATCAGCAAATCAACGAACAGTTGGAAGGCTTTCCATTCAGGAACAAAGTAATGCCACTAATCAACTAATTAGATTAGTGCAACAAAGGTATCTTAAGGAGGAAATAGAACAAGTAAAGGGTAATACTGTAAAATTCAAATATTTGAAAAAATTAAATCCCTTCTTTGATTCACATGATCTTCTAAGAGTGGGTGGAAGACTTAGCCAGTCAGAATTAGCGTATGACAAGCGCTTTCCTCTTCTTTTACCTTCCAAAGGTAATTTTATCAAATTACTTATTTCAGAAGTTCATATTGTGCATCTACATGCAGGCATTCAAGGTACACACTTCGCCTTGTCACAAAACTTTTGGATAATTTCATCCAAACGTGTTATTCGTAGTGTTCTTTCAAAATGTCTTTCCTGTTGGAGACTAAAACCTCAAAATTATCAGCCACCTATGGGGGCTCTTCCCGACGTACGGATATCCAAGGTCAAACCATTTTCTTGCGTAGGCGTCGATTTTGGCGGTCCTTTTCTGATAAGAGCCAATAAGCTTAAAAATGCCAAACGAACGAAAGCCTATATTTGCCTATTTGTATGCTTTGCCACTAAGGCTTTGCACTTAGAATTAGTATCTGAACTTAGTACCGAGGCATTTTTAGCCTCATTCAGACGTTTTATAGCACGTCGAGGACGTTGCTCTGTTGTCTATTCTGATTGCGGAACAAATTTTGTAGGCGCAAAATCCTATTTAGAAGACATCAAGTCACATTTTGATAAAAACGACGTCATTACATGGCATTTAAATCCCCCTGCAGCTTCCCATTTTGGTGGATTGTTTGAAGCGGGTATAAAAAGCGTAAAAACACATCTGTCTAGAGTCATAGGTGAACAGGTTTTAACCTATGAAGAATTCAATACATTACTCATACAAATAGAGGCTGTCTTAAATAGTCGTCCCTTATGTCCTGTCAGTAATGATCCAAATGATTTTTCAGTGTTAACACCTGGACATTTTCTTACACTAGAGCCTTTAAAGATAATTCCCGATCGAGATTACAGTGATGTTCATTTAAATAGGCTAAGTCGTTGGCAATTGCTGCAACGATTACATGCAGACTTTTGGCGAAGATGGAGCAGAGAATATTTACATACTCTTCATCAACGCACAAAGTGGCATAAAAATGAGGGTAATCCTAATATAGGTACTCTTGTACTAATACGTAATGAGACCAAGCCTCCCTTACAATGGCAAATGGGTCGAATTAAAACTTTAATTTTCGGTCAAGATGGTATTGCTCGCGTAGCTATCGTACAAACCGCGAAAGGTGAACTTAGGCGACCTTTGGTGAAGCTATGCCCTCTGCCTTATATTGACTAAAAATGCAAATATGCATTTTGGTGGGTGGGAATGTTACGTCCCTCCACACATATTCTTATTTTTATTAAGTATTTCGTATTATTTTATTTTATATTTAATTATTTTATTAACGTGTGTGTATGTCTTACAATCGTAAATTAATACGGCCCTGGACAGTCTACCCCTACTATACTTAAGTAAGGGTATGCGAAGCTACGAGGCTACACACAAATCAATTTTGAACAGAGTCTTGTATAAATCGGCGCGCTAAACAGTCACAGTATTATTTGTGTAAACAAGAGTCCTTGAAGCCACCCCGAATCCTGAGTTGTCCCAGTGCACTGTGGAAGAAGCAGACGTAGATCAACATCACAGGTACCGTAATTTGATTGCATACACACACCATATACATATTTATATTAATTGATAAATTTACATAAAACTTATTTACATATTAAAAATAATACCAGCACCTAACTAAACAACTATGTACAAGTGTCTTTTATAGTATACATTTGTACAGTTTTAATATCCTTTGGTAATTGCTTTTAAAATTACAATTTTCACACTCTAATAACTATTACAAATACCAACATTTTTTATGTGATATTTTAGACAACCTAAATTTATTTTTAATTTCGAATTTTAATGTACTGCCAGAGAAAATACCCAATTTTGTCTTATTTATTCCGATTAGTATACTAATTTTGATTGTGGTCAAGAGTATTAATCATTTAAATCTTATTCTACATGAAGAACTTGTGACACTCAGCAAAATCAGTAAACTCATAAAATACTAAAAGCAAAACTGTATGTTATATTTGAAACCATTGATGCAGTGTGTTATACTTTTTCCAGTAACAATGTAACTATTTATAAACAGCCCCATATTTAGGAGTACCTTTTATGACAATGCTAATCGCCGCCCAATGGCGTGCATATATATTGGGTACAAATTGAAAATAATTTTATTCTTTCAAATAGAGAAACAGCCTTTCGATAAAAACGAATGACTAATAGTACTTTCGATAAATAATTTTTCTACACGGCGGTGTATAATGTAACAGAATACATACCAATACCGAATTGGTTTCGGTGTTGACATTTGCCATTCATGACATGACGTCTGTCAAATTTTAAGGTTTAAAAACAATTAGTTTGGCTTTTACAGCCGTCAAAAGTAAGCAAATTTTGTGTTTTCGGAGAAATGGAAAAAATCGAGTAACGTTCGGTGATTAAGTTCCTCCACAAAAAGGGTAAAACAAATGTGCAAATCAAAGCCGACCTGGACGAAGTTTATTGTTGCACCTTCCTTAGCAACAGTAAAATTTGGAAAGCTGAATTTGTTCGTGGTACTACGAGTGTTTTTGATGATTAGCGTCCCGGGAGGCCAAATGAAGTCACCACACCGGAAATGATCAACAAAGTACATGACATTAATTTAGCAGATCGTCGAATTAAGTTCCACGAGTTAATAGAGGTCCTAAACAGTTCCTACGAACGCGTACACAACATCATTCACCATCATTGGACATGAAAAGCTATCCGCGCGATGGGTGCCGCGTTTGCTGAAAATCGATCAAAAGCAAAAACTTATGATCACTTCGGAGACGCTTTTGGCGATGATACGGCGCTATCCGAAGGATTTTTTTCGCCGATTTGCCGGGCCGCCAAAGAAGGCAAAGAGTGCACATTCGGCCGGCAAAGTGATGGCGACTGTTTTCTGGGATGCGAAGGACATCATCCACATCGACTACTTGGAAAAAGGAAAAACAATCAATGGTGAGTACTACGCAGCATTATTGGATCGATTCGATGCCGAATTGCGTCGAAAACGCCCCGGTTTGGAACGCAAAAAGTGCTCTTTCACCAAGACAATGCACCGGCTCACCGATTGGCCGTCGCCATAGCAAAATTACACGAATTGGGCTATGAATTGGTTGAACACCCACCGTATTCCCCAGATCTTGCCGCCAGCGATTTTTTCCTGTTTCCAAACCTAAAAAAATGGCTCGGAGGACGCCGTTTTACAACAAATGATGAAGTCGTCGCTGAAACTTCGGACTATTTTGAAGAGCTCTAGCAAAAGTACTATTCGGATGGGATAAAAAAATTGGAACATCGTCTTACTAAGTGTATCGAGCTAAAAGGGGACTATGTTGAGAAATAAATCGATTTAATTCCAAAAAACTTGTTTTTTCTATCAAAGGCTAGTTTTATATCAATCCATCCTCGTAAATGCCTGTCTTTTTTCTCTAGAAATCTGTTGGTAGTTTTCACTACAACCTGTTTCGCCGAAGACTTAGCTCACAGTGCAGTGGTAAAACCTAAGACAGACATCGATAGAAGAAGAATGGTTTCTTGACAAATCTTCTCACTTTAAAGAGTGAACTCTTACGTGTGCCACTCTTGGATGATATCCAAGAAAATACACATCACTTTTACACAATAGGATGTTTAAAATACTCCGTATGTGGGGTCCTATCATACTCTGTATATGAGTTTATTAAAACCGGTTTTGGAAAGTGCTGAAGTAAACTTTTATTTATAACAGAATCGCTGGCAGAACCTCACAAAAAGTAAGTACCTGCGGAGCAAGCTGGTTTTAGACCTAATCGAAGCTGTTGTGGCCAGGTATTAGTACTAACATATATCGAAGTCGCTTTTCAGAACCGTCTCAAAACATCCGTGGCGTTTATACACTGCACATCAGCATATCATACAGTATGTGAAAGAAGGAATCATACAATTTCTTACAGATAATTCCTTGCAAAACAACTCCTCATAAAACAAAACACTCCCAAATAATTAGTATCCTACAATACCTGGGAATTACACTAGACCGTACCCTCTGCTTTAAAAAACTTCTTGAAAAAGTCTCTGCCCAAATTAAAACTAAAGGATCTCCAGCTGCTACTCTGAAATGTTTAACGATGACCCTGGTATATTCTGTATCGGAATATTGTGCTCCAGTATCTTGTATATGGATTTCGACGTTTCTTTTTTAAATTTGTGTGTACTTTTTGCGTACATTACGAATATATATTATTTAAATAAGTAAATAAACCATCTAATTTGGTTAAACATTTTTTTGTCAATTTTTTATATTTTTTAGTAATATTTGAGGTAATTTTTATTGTAAAACATTTATGATTAATGTATACTTCTTCAATTAACGTCGTAAATAATTTACTAATAATAGATTTTATGAAAAAAAACAAATTATCCTGTTCAATTATTTCTAATAATAGTATTGGTTTATGAATTGCTTTGGAAATAAACAATCTCAAATAAAAATTTGAGATTTTTCTGAATGTAAAATTTTTCATAACTTATTTATTTATTTATTACTATTTATTTATTTAATATTTTTTAAACGAATTATAAAACAATGTTTTTTTTGCTTCGAAATTATCTTTCGAGTTATTCTATGACAAAAGTTATTCTTGTGTTTTTTCGTAATATACTTACTTTAAACTTAAAATCCAAATAAACAACTAAAAAAGCCAATTTTAAAGTTTTTCGAGACTATTTTTCAATAGATTGGAACTCTAATTTAGAAAACAAAAATATGAGGTGAAAGCTTAAATCCATTAGTTTCAAAAGTCCATTTAAATTTTATATGGCTTAAGTCAGTTTAAAATATCCATACACATACGCACCAGCTAAATCTTATTTTAATCGAAAAAATATGATGCCATAACATTATATTAAAAATTTTACTAAAGTTTACCACGGGAAGCTGTATATTTATAACAATTTTTCAACAAATAAAAAATTTAATTTTTATTTGAAACCAAGTTATTCTTTCTTTTATAATAAGCAGGTTCTCGTGGTAAACTTTGGGTAAACTTTTTTTTGTACTATTGTAGCATCTTATTCTTCGATTAAAATAAGATCTTGTGGGTAAGAAATAAGCAATGTGTTTTGAACGTTTAAGTTGAGATGTTCGTCAAGTCTATATATCCAGAGAACAAACTACTGAGAACAAAGAACATCGACACACGGGATATAAGAATAATTTAAAAACTAATAAAATAAAGATCAAAAGAGGTGTTAGACAGGGCTGTGTCTTGTCGCCATCACTGTTTAATGCATACTCAGAGGAAATATTCAAAAAAGCATTAGAAGATGAAGTCATCATCATCATCTTTGGCTCGACAATCCTCTGTGGATCTTGGCCTGCTCTAAGATTCGTCGCCATTCTGTTCGGTTTCTGGCAACATGTTGCCATCTTCTGATTTTTAATATTCGTAAGTCGGTTTCAACTCCATCTAACCACCTAATTCGCGGTCGGCCTTTGCTTCTTCTTCCTACAGGTGTTCCTGTGGTTAGCTTTTTAGCAATCGTATTTTCTGGCATTCGTATTATGTGTCCAGCCCATCTAAGTCTCTGTGTTTTAATGAACGTTATGACATCTGGCTCATCAAAGAGCTGATACAATTCAAAATTATATCTTCTGCGCCACTGCCCTTGGTCGTTTATAGCTCCAAATATTTTGCGGAGTATTTTACGCTCAAATATTCCGAAAAGTCTTTCATCTTTCTGCGTTAGAGTCCATGTTTCTGCTCCATATGTGAGGACCGGCCTCAGCAATGTTTTGTATATAATAATTTTAGTTCTTCTTTGAATGTTTCTTGAGTGGAAATGCTTTTGGAGTCCATAGTATGCCCTATTTGTAAGATTTATTCGTCTTTTGATTTCTTCGCTTGTTTTATTGGTAGCAGTCAATAGCGACCCAAGGTATGTGAAGTTGTCAACACGTCCAAAGCTTATGACTTCCAAAGACTGTTTCTCGTTCTCATTTGCTATCGGATCCTTTGTAACCCACATGTACTTGGTTTTGTCTTCGTTGATGACTAGACCGACCTGTTTCGCCGCTGTTTCCAATTCTAGGATATATTGCTAAACATCTCGCTTGCTACGCCCTACTATGTCATCAGCATATGCTAAGACTTGTATCGATCTATTGTAAATAGTACCGCCATCCCTAATTCGTGTATCTCGCACTGCCTTTTCTAAGGCAATATTAAATAGGAGGCAAGCCAGAGCATCCCCTTGTCTGAGTCCATCCTTTATCTCAAAGGATCTAGAATTCTCTCCCTGTATTCTAACAGTGGCTTCTAAGTTAGACATTGTCATTCTCGTTAGTCGGATAAGTTTCTCTGGTATACCAAACTCATGCATTGATTGGTATAGCACTGTTCTCTTGACACTGTCGTATGCGGCCTTGAAGTCGACGAATAGGTGATGGGTTTCAATATTGAATTCTAATGTTTGCTCGAGAATCTGTCTTATTGAATGAATCTGGTCAATTGTTGATTTTTTCTGGAGTGAATCCAGCTTGATATTTACCAACTATGCCCACTGTGTAAACTTGCAGCCTTTCGTAGAGAATATTTGCTAGTATTTTGTAAGCAGTTGTTAACAGGGTTATACCTCTACAGTTGTCACACTGGAGCTGGTCACCTTTTTTATGTAACGGGCATATCACGCCTTGAGACCATTCACAAGGCATGGTCTCAATATGCCAAAGAAGAAGTAAAAGCTAGAAGATGAAGTAGCAAGCATAAAAATAAATAGCCTGGCCATATGTGAAATTAGATATGCTGATGATACAATACTAATAGCAGAAAATATTACACATCTACAAAGAATTTTAGATAAGGTTGTTGCAGCGAGTGAAGAATTTGGTCTGTCACTAAACATAAAGAGAACAAAATTCATGGTTATATCACAGAAAAATATTAGATACATCAATTTACACGTAAATAATATGAAGATAGAACGAGTTTAGAATTATAACTAGTTAGGGGCAAACATTAATGAAACACACGATTATACCAAAGAAATTAGAGTTAGAATAGAAAAAGCTAGAAGTGCACTTCAATAATATGAAACAAATATGTTGTAGAGACCGTAATCTTAGAAAACGAGTACTAAAGTGTTATGCATTTTCTGTTCTTTTGTATGGTGTGGAGACATGGACTGCATTTGAAATGTGGACATATCAAAGAATGCTGAGAATCTCCTGGACAGACAGAATAACCAATGAACCCTTACTAAGAATAATAGAGAACAGCAGGGAGATACTGGATTCCATCAAAATAAGAAAACCACAATATCTGGGTCATATAACACATGGTGATAGATATGAATTCCTAAAACTAATAATGCAGGGAAAGATTCAAGCAAAGCGCAGCATAGGTAGAAGAATGTCCTGGCTGAGAAACCTCACAAAAATGGTTTGGATGCAGCTCAACTGATCTCTTTCGAGCTGTAGTGCAGTCATTGAAGCATTATTGCTCCGAATTTTTTTACTGTGAACCGAATTGCATACAATTTTGGAATTAGGTTCATCTTACCCTTAACTTCAAAAGTGAAAATGATTTGAACTCCGCAACCACCCTGGGGGTGGTTGCCACCCCTTCTCGGGGGTGAATTTTTTTTCAAAATAACCTCGGATATCGATAGAAGGCCTAATTTTAAGCAAAAAATCATCTATAAAGTTTTTCGAAAAATCCAATACTTTTCAAGTTATTGGCAATTGAAAATTCGCAATTTTTTCACGTTTTTCATCGGTTTTTTGCAAATATCTCCAAAAATATACGTTTTATCGAAAATTTTATAAAAAACAAAATTGTAGCAGGTAAAAAAATGAACAATTTGGTTTTTTATAAAGTATTCTAAGTGCAATATTAAGCTAGATATTAAAGATCAAAGCCGTTTTTTATTTTGTCTGAAATTTAATCGATGTGGCCAATGCCATCTAGCGGCGAGCAGATGCATTTTAGGCATTCTAATAAAAAAGGGTTTTGTAGTGCTTGAAATAAGCTTTAAAATGAGCACTATTAAAAGTCTTTTGCACGTAAAATAAGTGAGCTGTATTGCAAATAAGAGGAGCATCTAATGTTTTTTCTTTTAAATCAATGGGTTTCATAAGTGCCATTTCCACCAAAATTAAAATTAATCGTATTCCGCCTAGAATTAACTTTATTATGAAGAGTTTGATAGATTGTATCAGTTTGGCTGCTTCAGGACACATATTTTTCAAAAAAGTCACGATTAAAAAAAATTCAAATTTAAAAAAAACCACCTTTTTTTCATAATATCTCAAAAATGACGACAGATACGTATAAAAGTGTAGAGATAAAAAATTTAGGTATTTTTCTGACAAACAATTTGGTTTTTTTGTTTTTTTCTGTCAAACAAAAATTGACGGAGATATGATTGTTTAAAGAGCGCGTGGCAGCGCAATCACAGCCTCTCTTAAGCCCTTTAACCATTCACCGTTTTAGAAAAAGGTTTTTTACTATATATTGCAATAAAGGATGTTGTAGCTCTCTTAATTACCTTTACAATGGTTTTTTATAAATTGTGATAGCATGAAAATTGAAGGAGTTATGGTCCAAAAACTTATCATATTTTTTTCTACTTAGTAACTGAAAATTTCGGAGTGTGAATATTTGGAGCAATGTGAAAGTACGCAGTATAATAGAGACCCAAAACTATTGTAATGTGTATATATACATATTATATTTTAATAATAATAGTACAATTTTATATAATTTGTAAATATTTTATTCAATAAATGACAATTTTTTACTCTAAATTAAATTATTTTTAAATATGTAATCATATATATTTACTGTTTTAATTTAGGGGCAGTTTTAAGGGTAGAAAAGCTTAAGAATGTGATAATCATTTTCGAGGGTGTATAATTGTGTAATACAATTGTGTCATACGAGGGTGTGTAATATTTAAATACTTTTCATTTTATCAAAAAAAATTTTAACAATTTTTTATCAAGGGGTAGTTTTCAAGGGTTGAAAGGGGGTGAAAAATTTGATAATTATATATTATAATTATTAAGAGACTATAAAATATTACTTACTCTATACTTACATCTTTTTATGTCATACCAAAGTATTTTTTGTGATTTTTTCAATTTAGGGGTTGTTTGCAAGGGTTGTAAGATTTTCAAGGGGTTGAAAATGATTTAATATGAGGTAATTCTGTTAGAAAACACTTAACAACTTCACCACTTACTATTAGACATGTTTTCTAGCAATAAAATGGCTCAATGTCAATTTGTCCATTAAGGGGTTGTTCACACCCCTTAAAAATAATAGGCGGAGTTCAGATCATTTTCACTTTTGAAGTTAAGGGTAAGATGAGCCTAATTCCAAAATTTCATGCAAATCGGTTCACAGTAAAAAAATTCGGAGGTAAGACCGTATTTTTCGCTTCAATGACTGCACTACTGTAGTGTCAAAAGTTAGAATAGCAGTGATGATTGCCAACATTCGTCGCGGAGATGGCACGTAAAGAAGAAGATACATTCCGAAAAGCAACGGTATATCAATTTGTTTATGGATATTTTAAACGGACTTTTGCAATATAAAATCAAAACTGAATGCGCATTTTTAAACTAGAGCTCTCATTTCATATTTTTTGTTTTTTTTTTAATTCGTTGTCTAAGCTATTAAAAAATGGCCAAATAAAATAAAAACTTGAAACAAAATTGTTTAAACAAATTAGATGCTTTATTTAACAATTTATTTATTTAAATAATACATATTGGTAATGTACGCAAAAAGTATATACAAATTAAAAAGAAACGTTGAAATCCATAAACAAGAACCAAAAATACAATTAACAGCTGCTTCCCCCTCTAGCGCTCCAGCGAGTTTCGTGGCGGCTGATTAGAACCACATTTTGAAACTTTGTGGACGATTCCATTAAAAGGCAATCTCTTACAAATGTTGCATATTAAAACTTTAAAAGTATGTTGTTTCGAATGACGCTAATTAGATTTCTTAATTGTTATAAACAAAGCTGGGTCAATTTAAAAAAAAGGGACTAACTTTGTCCCAAATTGTCCTAAACAACGTTTTCGTGTAGGAAATAATTAAAAAGATATTGTAATTGTTTATAACCAAAAAATTTATGTTTTTGCAATTTTAAAATCATTTTTCTTTATTTTTTTTAATAAATTTGATAGAATGATCCTTCTTTCATAAGCTATCCGTAGAATTACTGTAACTTCTATATTTTCTGACTTATATTGTTGCAAAAAAATTTAAATTAGGAAAAACAAATAAAATAACTTTTAAACAATTTGACCGATCGCTTTGAAATTTTGATCAATTTTTAAGCACTACAAGACTCAATAGTCTGTCTAACATGAAGGTTTACTTATAAGTTTACTAGTCTTAAATTTGTTTGAAATGCTTAGCTTTTTGCTGATAGACGAAAAAAATAAAATTTACCGTTTTTGACCTTAATTTGTTAATAACTAATTAAGGACAAAAAATCAACTGCAGGAAACATATAGGTTATTGTTACAGAGGTCCATACTACTCAAAACAACTATTGTTTGCCTGGCCGGTTCAGTGTCACAAAAAGGGTACTTTTTTGCTTATTTCCCTGGCCTATTAATGGAAATGGTGAAATTAAGATGATATTAAAGAAACCCACTAAGGGACAACTCAACAGAGATCTCTGGTAAAGGTGTAATATAGCAAACATAAACGAGTCGATACAACACAGACAAAGGAGTGGAACGACCACATAAGTAGAATTGAAGAACATATACCAGTAAAAATAGCACAAGATAAATCACCAAACGACCGAAAAAGTACAGAAAAGTCAAGAAAAATATAAGTGATAAACTTTATATCCAATATAAAGTTATCTGAAGACGGAACAGGTGTAAGCCTCTCAAGGAGGTAGGAATAAATAGAAATTGAAACTAAAAATATTTCATTTCATGACATTTTTCATTGAATTTATCAGCAAAGCAAATTATTTTCTCTATGTTGATTTTATTCAAACCAGTAGTATTAACTAAAGTTTAGAATATAAATCACTATTTTTATTAGTACTGTAATTTTATGTACATAGGATTAGACATTCTTAAAATAAGTACATGTTATATTGTTTTAAATTTAGAAAAGTGTCTTGTCATATTACATACTTGAATGTACTTAAATGAAAAAAATTATCTCCACACAGTTAAAATATCAGGAACAAATGAACATGAATAAAATGCAATGGCACAGTGTTTATTATTTGTCCAACTGTCTGGTTTTATTCTGGTTTTATAACCCTGTGTGGGTCCTAGCCTCCTCAAGAGTTTCTCCCTAGTTGTCCCTATCCATCGCCTTCCTTAGTGGCTATGTTACTGGCTTAACAAACTGGAGGGCCCGGGTTCAAATCGCGGCACCGACAAAATTTTCAATTTCTAATTTAACTGAGCTGCCACCGTGCTTCGGAGGACACGTAAAGCCGTCGGTCCCGGCTACGAGAGTAGACCACTAGACCTTAGCCAGAAGGTTACTCGAACTTTAGTTTTTATCGATGTTATTAAGGAACCTTGTTCTGGGTCTTCCTCTTCTTCTCTGACCAAAAGGTCTATCAAGGAGCGTTTTTCTAGCTGGGTCATTTTGTTACATCTGTATTACATGCCTTATCCAAATCAGATGTCCTATCTTAATATGTTTTACGATATCTGGTTCCTGGTATATTCTATAAAGTTCGAAGTTGTATCGTCTTCTCCACATTTCATTGTCATTCACCTTGGTATTTTTTTGACTTGGTACTTTTCTTTCGAAACATCCTAACATGTTTTTATTACTTTTTGTTAAGAGTCCAGGTCTCTGAACCTGTTACGACTGGGTGTATTATTGTTTTGTAAAGTTTTATTATTAAATATTATTAAATATTATTCGGTCGGTCAGATAGCTCAGCGGGCTGTGCGGCTGCCTCTCATTCGCTTCACTGTCGAATGGTTCAGTGGATGTGGGTTCGAGCCCCAGCTCGGTGTACTGAAAACAAAAAGTCTAACGCAGCAGTTTAAAATTCTAGATGAATCTGCGGCTTAGACTAGGATATGCTGGGATCTGATCGGCCTATGGTGGAGCAGTACGGCAAGAGATAAGGGCTTGCGGCTTGGTGATACTCCTCCATAGATCCCTACCGGACGGGCGTAACGCCTAAAAAACCGGAGATTATATATATATATATATATAATATATATATATATATATATATATATATATATATATATATATATATAAATATTATTATTAATTATTAAATAGAAGAATGGGAAAAATTTATACAACAGCTGTTCCGAGATGAAAGAATAGACACTACAATAAATAATGTTACTGAAAGCCCACCAATTCTAAAAGTCGAAGTGGAATATGCCATTAAACAATGACCAACAAAAGCCCTGGACCTGATGAAGTTTATCCTGAAATACTTAAATTGATCGAAAGTAATAACATTGATTTGTTAGTAATTTTGTTTAATACAATCTACGATACTGGGGAAATACCAGAGGAATGGTTAGAATCTATTTTTATTCCCATTCCAAAACAAGCTAACTCCAGGCGATGCGCAGATTTTAGATTAATAAGTCTTATGAGCCAAGTGCTTAAAATTCTATTAAAAATACTTCACAATAGGGTATACAAAAGGTGTGAAAAAGAAGTTGGATACGATCAATTTGGATTCAGAGCCGGAATGGGGACCAGAGAGGCCTTGTTTTCACTACAAGTACTGCTGCAGAAGTGTTACGACCAACAAAAGGATGTCTTTCTATGTTTTGTAGACTTTGAAAAGGCATTTGATCGCGTAAACCATAATAAAATGTTAAATTCCTTGCAGAGCATCAACTTGGATAGTAAAGATCTCCGATTAATTAAGAACTTATATTGGAGGCAGAGTGCCAAGATTAGGATCGACGATCATACATCTAGAAATATTAGTATAAATAAAGGAGTAAGGCAAGGATGCATACTATCCCCTATGCTGTTCAATCTTTACTCGGAACTACTATTCAAGCAAGCCTTGGAAAACCTTTCCACAGGAATAAAAATTAATGGAGAACCAATATCTAGCATAAGATATGCAGATGACACTGTCCTACTGGCTGATACAGACACAAACTTACAGGGGGTTATAGACCACCTCAAGGATGCTTGTCGAGAGTTTGGAATGAAGATCAACGAAAAAAAAAACAAAAGTAATGGTGATCCAAAGAAAACAGAATATCCCCTTACCTATAAAAATAAATGGGAATATTTTAGAACAGGTAAACCAATACAAATACCTTGGCTGT